>CM034156.1:143708736-144033736 GCA_019776745.2 Taxus chinensis | reverse complement strand
TTGGCAAGGTGATAGTAACATAGATTCTTCATTTGCAGTTATACACACAATGTCAAATCCCACACCAAAGGAGAAACAATATAGTTGGGCTCAATGGGTCATGTGTTCCACCTAAAACTAATGTTTTGCTGCAATCAAGTTTTCGAGTCTTTATATCGGTTTTGTTTTCAAGTTTTTAGAGCTTTTCTTTCTCACAATCTTGTGACCTATGCTTTTGATTCTCTCAAAGCTATTTGTATCTCAATGTGGTTGGCACTATTGGGTGTGATTCCTTCCATTCTATACGATTAACATTGCACTATTATGTTTTATTGAAAAAATACATTTTTCAATCAAAAAAACCAACAAACATACCAATAACACTTAATTTAGGTAATCCTTATCAAATAACCAAACATTATAAAAGTATACAAATTAACAAGTAATAATTGTTGCCTTCGGCCAATTTTAGGTCTCTATACCAAGATATTCAAAATAAAACAGTAAAACCCACGTAGCAAAGTTAATTGGAAATGCAAAGTCTCATCACAAAGGGGTACAGAGTACCTCAAACATCCACTCATCGAATGTTTCATAAATTGGACCATTTTGACCTAACCTTCTATTGAATAGTGGAGCCTTAATCTACATCTCTTTTTTAATAAGGGAGGTCCATAATAGATTTATCAAACTCAAAGTACCACCTGCCAACTATGTTGCAGAAACCTAACTTTTTGGTCACATTACAAGTTTCTAATGACGAAACATGTCCACAATGCGGAACAGGCATTTTTCAAGATGTTATCATATTCTAATAACTTTTGAAACTAGGTTTCTTCCTGTCTTCATACGGAAATCAATACTCTAAAAAATTTAGTATAAGTTTCTATTGATTTATTAGTTAATTTTTTCTCCTAATAAAAACTTTCTATTATAGAATTAAGAAATATTTATAAATGGAAATGTGGTTCCCAGCGAGACAGAGAAATGGAAATATATTACAAGTACTAAACTATTTTAACATAAGTTATATGTACTAATATGAATGGAATATCAATCTCTTTCATACAATCCCTCCTTTTTCGTTTCTCCATCATTTTAACTTCCAGTGCAATTTACCATTTCCCATTTCTAGCAATATAAGAATACCTAGAGCTCTCACATAAAAAGAATGGAATCTTTTTCAGAGTTGTGGGTCATCGAGGGATAGTGACATCTATTCTTCTGACATCTCTAGCATGATTTGTGATGGAGATGGGATATGACTACTCGATTTCAATTTTCAACAGAAACAACATTTATGATTATGAAATAAACTTGCAGCATACTGCCTGAGTCTGGTATTATCATACTGCCTGAGCTCCTAGAATCTAAGTCCTCGATACATTTTGATGTCCACAATAGTGCTCTCTTCAATGCCTTTCATGGGGCTCTGCACCACCTCCATCCCCATCTCAATCATAACTATTATGCGACCCTCTCTTTATTGCTGGTCAATTTTAATTCTTTGAACAAAACTTAACATTCAACCACGGTGTGACTAGTAGCTCCCGCCCGTAGGAGGCAAACTGCTCCACACATTCATGCTTGTGATCCAAATACCCAAAAATAAAATCCACTTGCAACAATCTTCTAAATATGTTTTACCATCTCAGATCAAATGTGCCAAACCTGACAATCTCCGAATTGTTTATCGCGCTTTACTCTGTTTCTGCATTCACCTTGCACATCTTCACCTATAATCTAATACATCAAACCAATCAAAACTAAACCTATTCAAGTTTCTGATCACAAAAATTATTATAGAGCACATTTTTAAAAAGTAATCCCGTCACTCCCTTTAAGTGTACCCCGACAAGAAAATAATCAAATTCACACATATTACAAACCTCACCAAGTATCATGCTAGTTTTTGGAAGTATGGTCCAGACTCCACAAGATGGGCTCACATACTTCCGGGATCCACCTAGATGTGTCAAACACTTGAATATTTTCTGAAATCTATACAAATGCAAGATACTTATGTTGCACCCAAAATTTGAATTTGTTTCATCTCCGACTGTAGTGGCGTCTATATACACCATGGATTTCTTATTCTGTACATACGATTGTAAATTATGGTACAGATGCATTGATAGGGTAACAACTACAGCTTAATTAGCCAGAAGATAATATGTGTAGCTCACAACATAAGTACAGGACACTTGAGAGCATCATACAACCAATTTTACAACCCTGTGTATAACCATAGTTCGTCTTAAGCTTAGAAAATATAGACCTACTAAATCTATCTCCTTGAGACTAGTACGCATCAACTTTGTAGAAATACACCCTAAGCCTAAAACGAAAACTCGCAGGCAACTCAGCATTCCCATACATGCAGTTATAGTTCAATCACCCAAATGATGCATAAAATCTAAATATCATCAGCCGTGCTAAATCTAAGGCCACCATAAAAATGGTTTGTATACTCATGTTGGGCTATCAAACAATTTAAGCAAGCTGGTTCAGCTCAATGCACAGCCTATTACGAATCTTTTTGTAGCAGCGTAAGTTATTCCTGATCACTTGGTTGCCCCAAATTTGTTCAATTGTTGACTTTGACATGGTGTGAACAAAGAGGCCAAGTGACCAATTCAATGAGCCAATTATAAGGAGCCACACCAATGTTCTCACTCATCACTTCCAAATAAAATAATCTTCCGATTATTAACCTAATGAGAAAATTCTTATTAGATGATATGTTTGTAGGCTTTATAACTCAGCAAAACTATGAGATAATTCATAAAGAATTGGAATTCGTTTGCAGACAAAGAAATAGTTTAGCAACTGCAAATTTTGTAACGCAATTACGATTAATTGCCAAAAACTTACAGGTTTCTACAATCGACTCTGCTATTGATGCATAAAAATGTCCCACAGAAAGCAAAGCCATTTTCTAATCAAAAACACTGCAATTTTTTTCCCTGCTAAGGCATTTTTGCAAATAATATGGTTGCAAATCATGGTGTTGCAGGGTAGGAAACTTTGCCTTCCACTTCCACGTGTATAGTAGATGGAGATGACATCCATAGACACTTTAGTCTAATGACCCTAAGAGCATTGTAATTGGTACCTTTTTCGGTCAAACACTGAGCAGTGTATCTTTTTGGTCAAAAATTAATAGAAAAACTACCTGTGTTCTATACGTTCATGTCATGTCATGTCATGTCATTGAACAGTGATTTAGATGCTAATTACGTTTTTGGGAATTTATATATTTTAATAATGAAGTTGCCGAGTAATTGCTGAGACCGAGTCAATATCTTGGGCTGTCAAATAATTTTTTTGAAATTATGGTTTCATAATATAGAGATTCTCATTATGTTTACAAAATATTAATAAAGTTGAAAAAAAATTACAGTTAAATTCAAATAGAACATCCATTAAAATGGTAACATCCAAAAATTTGCATCTGACCGATAAGTATTGCCATACATATCTTGACATTATCACTTGAAATAATTGTTAATTTTCGCCACATGGCCTAAAGATATATACTATCAGCTCATATTCTTCAACACATCTATCCTGGTTTCAAAACTATATAAGAACCTCAGTGTGCCAAAACCTACATGGTATGAAAGAATATCGTGAACAGGTAACATATGACAATTTTATGCACCATAAAAATGTTTATCACTTTATCTCCAATGAAATCTCGTAGACATGATTCAAGGCACCCAAACAACTTGATCAGTAGCTTTGACAACTAACAGAGGCCGTAATATATACAGATTTCCCCTCTTAAGAACATAACAACAGGAACATCTTACAAAAGGTTACTCATAATCAAACTTCCCTAACGTAAAAGTCTGGCACTGTAACATAGGAATCAGACATGCAAATCTGACACTTCCCTGACAACCCTGTCATAATATGTGAGCTGAAAAGGGCGGTAGACTAGCAATCGCAATACTTGGATGCAGGACCTGTTCAGATGCCTCCTCCATCAGTATACGTGAAGTTGAAAATAGATACTGAATTTTCCCTCAAAAAGAACAAGAAAAATATTCGTAATTTTGATTCACCATCAAAATGGCACATCTAACCAAAATTTCTATAGATGTTCAATTCATTTTGAAAGACACCATTTGCTTTTTGATGCAAAACTTTGCCCAGCCCGTAAGTGTGGGAAAAGACAATAAATTCCTGTTTTATATATGTACTTGAATTTAAGAAAGGTTTCTTCGTGTCAACTAATAACCACTGTCAAAAGCTTGTGTATCCTGAAACGGGCACCATTTAAATAGAAGATCCCAAGAGGAAAGCATGTATTTCATTCCAACTAGATACAGTATAAAGAATAGCACTCTGCCTTGTCCAACAATTAAGGCCTTCCGCATATGCCCTTTCCTTCTTGAGAAGACCTGAAAACAAAGGTACAAATGATACTCCAAAATGTTTTCCAACCCTTCTTAAGTTTGAGCTTGTACCAATCACTATTCCAATATTTGCTTCGAGCAGACACAACAGGTCACCAAGACTGTCCCCAATGTAAATGGTAATATTATTGATACTGTCGTGATGTTTGGAGCTCAAAATACCTTTAAAGGTTTTCAACTTGTCTGTTGGAGACTCAACATGCCTATCAATATTACCAGTAGAAATGGAATCCACAAACGTAAGCTCATTTGAATGAATATGGATACCATTGAGGCCACCTGCTAGAAGGGACAGAGCAGTGACAATCTTTAGTACAGCTGGAAGAAACTCGATAAGAATTTAGCACATGTAAATACAGAGTCAATATTACCAAAAAACACAAAAGAAATGACATTCATATCATTGCCTATTATAAATTTTCCTATACAACGCATCAAAACTTGGGCTGGAAAGATCATTAAACAAAAACATGGGATAGCAGTGCACCCACAGACAGAAAATAAGAGGATATTTTAGTAGCATAGTTACCAGATTCGGAAATCCGATTAAATTCGGAAGGGCAAAAAAATCCGAAAATTCGGAGTTTTCGAAAAAATACGGAAAAATCCGGTTCGGAATATATATACTTATATTATTATAAATTTATATTATTGTATACTTATATCATTATATATAGACAAATCATACAAAAAAGCATCCATCTACCATAATCATCATCATCATAATGATTCTTTCAAAAGATTGCAAGAAGTTGCTTTGGTCCAAAAAGGTGCAAAAATGAATTTTATGAAAATAAGAAAAATATTGCCATCAATGCGTAGAGCTCGAGAAAATATACACTTTTAGAGAAGACGACACCTGAAACGGAGCCACAGAATGAAAGTTATGGCACATGCAAGTTTTTGCTGCTACATCTTCCCGGACCCTTTCCAAAAATGGCAAATTTTTTTCTCCTTGTGACAAAAAAATCCAAAAAATAAAAATTTGCCAAAAAAGTAAAAAAAAAATTCTGCAAAAAAATTGGCCGAACCGAGCCGTATTTATTCGGTTGCTTCAAAAAATACAGTTCGGACCGAATTTCATACAAATCCGGCGGAACCTGGTAACTATGTTTAGTAGTAAGTTGCCCCACCCTATAAATAGAAAGTTGAGACATAATGATTAATGATACATTCTGCAGTATGAATAAATACATATTACAAAACAATTCAGAACCTGAGATTACTGATCCCCTAAGGCCAAACAACATCTAGGTTACGAGTCTGTAAAAGTAGTCTGCATAGAGCCCTCATAAACAACCTTAAAACAGAAAGTGTCAACGTTTACAGAAAGTGTCAACGTTTGTGACATAAGCTATACCTAGCATTCTGTAAATAAAAAATTTCAAGACATGATTTAATGATTATTTAAAAGCTTAAATCTGCTGTGTGCAAATCTCAATCAAGCAAATTTGTTCCTCAGACCAAACAGTGGGAACTAATTTTCAATGAGACTTTTCAGGCTCTAATAGAAAATATCATGCTAACAAACCCATAAGAGAATACCAATCAGCTTGGACTTACATAACAGTGGTCTAAGGATTTGCCCATATAGGCCAAGGTGAGTTTCCCTGTGCAGACATCAATACATGTACTCACTCTCATTCAAAGGCTCTACATGTACTCACTCTCATTCAAAGGCTCTAGTATCATGATGCAAAAAGTTACAGATCATTAAAACAATTACAAAATTTCAGTGGTTCAATTGCTTTGCATACTGAGAAAACACAAGATACATATGCAAGAATAGCACCCTTGGAAAAATATATTAAGCCAAAGGTACTATCAAAAAGTTAGGAGAACCACTAATAACAATAATATATAACCTTTGAGACTGCAGTTTGTTAGATTTCCTTCGCATTAGTACAAAAATAACCAGCACATCCTCAACCATTAAAGTGCAACCACCTATACATCTACAAGGTTTTGATATCTTGAACGTGTCAAGCCAAAAAAATCAAAATGGAATGCAAATTTGATTTGACATGGTCGGACTCTTGACTCGCCAGGTTTATTCAGAAATAGTATTTTAATAAATATAATAAATCCTTCCCCAATAAATGTCCTATAGTGGAATTTTCTTGACTTCTCTTACTCTTTGAATCAACCTCAGATTATCAATGAGAGACAACTAAACGTGGCCCATCAAATATGGAGTTTTAACTTTAAACTTTAGTTTTTGAGTTATAGCCCTTTAGATGTCTACAAAATTTCCCTAAAGAAAAATGACTGGTCTATCAAACATGGGGTTATATAACTCTAATCTTTAGTTATTAGAATTTTTGCTTGTTTGGACGTCTCCAGACTTACCCAAATGAAAAATGAGTGTACAACATATCCAATAAGTTTAGTCAACAAAATTTAGGATAACTTTGTGCAAGCATAAAGCACAAGTAATAACATCTAGAAAAACAACAAATAAAATGATATCAATAAGTGTGTGTGTAGTAGGTAGAGCTCGGAAATGTTTAGTGGTTGAAAATGGGAAGTAGGAGCTTGTCTTAGAATTAGGATTATACTAAGTATATTTGTAACTTATATAGCTCCTAGTGTTCACTGATATCAGACCTAAAATTTTAACCCCTAAATCTTTGGACCAGAAGTTACAGATTTGAGACTCCTTAGTCCCTTGTAATTGTTAACATAGTTTTAGATGTTAATGGTGTTTGTCAATGGTACGACTCTTCTAGCTTTATTATTTACTATGTCAACCATATCCCATCTAAGCCAACTCTCCAGCTATGATATTAAGCTGGTGAGAGTCCTTACCAAAGGTATTTTTTCTTTGTCTTGCAGAATTGCAACATGTGATTGCTTTGCTTTTGAAATCTTAATGCTGGTTCATGCACAACACCCTTTATGATTTTTTCATACTGGAACCAAGATTTTAAAGTTCCAAACAAGCCTCCTTCAAAGTCCCCATCTAGGTTGAGCTCCCCGGTTGTAGGTTCAATATTGGGCCTTTCTCAACATATAGTTCAACCAGTCAGGTATTGTTGTGTACCTAAACGCGACATATATTTATATGCTTAGTATTATTTTGGGTGTCTAAAGTTAATGAATGGTTAAGCCCAAGTGTTTGATTGGGGTTTCTAGCAGTTGAATACGAAAAGGGGAAAAACCCTAAGAATGTATTCTCTTATATAAAATATCAAAAACTTAATGCAAGAAATAGATACCATTGTGTGAGAGCTCTTTTGTTACAGTCCGATTTGCAGGTACAATTTACTCTTGGGGAAGGGGTTGTTCCCATATTTCCATTTATTAGCATTATTACTCTATATTTTGCAGTTCCGTTTTCTGCTGGTATTTGGAATGCAGCAGGTGTGTTATTTGCCATGAGTTGGACTGATTCTACTCGGCATGGCTGAACAAACGTGTTTGCGTCAAGGCTGACCTTTCAAAAGACACAAAAGAGTTGAAAAGAAATACAAGGGGTTTCAAACATTTCACACAGAAATTAATATTCATCAATCTGTCAAACACTTGTTTTCGCTGTCAACCCCCAACCATAAAATCCACTTATGTTTCGAGTGGACACTAAACCGTCAATAGAAAAAGTGACCTCTGGGGATGAGCTAGGTTACGTCGATATCGATGCCAATATCAATCTGAAAACATATCTGAAGCAACTACAACTACAAATAATGATACGGTACATGTTACAAATAGAACAAATTTTGGACAATGTTTGATGGGATAAGGATGGGATACTTGATATATTATTATCATAACACATAAACCTAAAAACAGAAATTCCTTAGTCCAAGAAGTTTGCCAAGTGGTAAGTCCAAGCAATTGCCATGGCCAATGTTCAAAACACACTGGGAAAGCTACCCCTTTTAAAGTAGCTCAGTTAGAGTGTGCCCTGTTGCGGTAAGATGGACATGTCACGGAGCAGAACTGCGCCCTATTAGTCCCAAGGATGGAACTAAAGACCGACAGTCTCCAAGTACCTTAGCCACACAAAAAAAAGAAATTCCGCAGCCAAAAAAAAAGCACAATGGTGAGTGGTATATCAGAGGAAAAAAGTGCTTTCCACTCTTTCTAACATGAAAGTTCTCTTTCTATTTTATTTTTATTTTTTTTACGATTGCACTTTCCGTTTTCTCTTTTTTATGGGATAACTCAGAGTTTGTGTTATCGGTATCTCAAATGTCTCCTCACCATGGCATTGCAAATTCAGATACGGGTACCCATCTAGACTGTATCAAGGGCATATCCATATGATATTGATAGCAGACAAAGACACACATGTTTCGGAGGTAAGTAGATTGTATCCAGTAACAGAACAGTAAAGACATATATTGCCGGTAAGGTGGCTGCTCCTTAACTGATTATTTAATGGAACAAAAAAAAACAAGGAAAGATGAAAATGCGGAAAATATATAAAAATAGGAAGTGATAGAAGAAGCCCTGATGAACAAATCAACAGTCAAAGTGAGACTACCAGAAAAGACCGAAAACAAAAGCTTATATGAAAATAGAGAAGTAATACAAACTAATTACTATAAATTTAAGGATAGTTCTAAGATGTATGTACTTGACAAGAAGGCAGCTCTTATGATATCTCCACTCCAACAAACAGAAAGTATATGCACGTCCACATTTGAATCGTCCGTTTTGCTTAGAACTTGTTTGAAAAAGCTTGCACAGCCTTCCTGGAGCACAAGGCGCTCTCCAGCCTTTTTTATATCATCTACATTAATGCCCTGAAGAACAGTTGACTCGACAACTTTTGAATTCGCCTCCACCTCAAACTGTGATAGCTGCTCAAGGGATCTGCATAGGCCTTCATAATCAAAATTTTCCGCTGCAAAAAGAATAGCAATGGTTAAAAAATTAATACTTGGGAAAAAGTTGCTGCATGAAAATACATATAAACAAGTATTGTAGGAGCAGTGATAATGAAACACTTGAATTACACATCTATGACATCATAGTAACTACATATGGCAATCCTCTCACTTTTGCTTTAAAGACAGTGTGTCTGGAGAAACATAAAATGAGTATCAAAAGTCAAGTTCCATGAGATAAGGAGCTCAGTATATTATTGTAAATAATCACGGCCCATAAAATTGGCTCATGCAAATCCTATACATTGTAAATGCATCAGTTCATCCCCAATTCATTGCTGTATCATTGACAGGTAGACCAAAAGGCAGAAGGCACTAGCAGAGGATGCTACATCAAACAGCTGACTTCGACAACAAACAAAGGCTTTGGTCTACCAAAAACTGTATTACAATGAGAGAAATCATCAATTTTATTTTTAATAGGAGATAGCATTTTTTAAAGAAATATAAATATTTGGAAGTTCAAAGAAACTCTTTAACACAAGTAAAAATAACCTTCCACTGTCAGACACATTATGAAAATGTAGACTTTGATAATTAAGAGATCATCCATAAACCAAGTTTCTACTTGTAACAAATTCCATTTCTAGGAGCTGCATGTGCTGAATTTGAAAAGGTTCCCATACAGTATTGTTCCTTTCGTGATTATTATAAAATTATCTGCACAGTACTCATTAATATGAAATGAAATTTGCAAAATTTAAGTCTCAGAAAATATTTCAAGTCTTGAAACGTATGATGAATATTTCTAGTTTGCTCCTCACAAATATGGATATGACGAGGAAAATAAGAGGATGGTTCACCTTGTTCAGATGGCAAAACCTTACTCAGGCACCCTTCATACTCTTCTGAATATTGACTACAAAGTGCATCCCAAGTGCTTCTCAACTCTGAAGCCAACTTATGATCACTTGAGTTTTCTGGCTCATTTTGCTCAGCCTTTAAAGCTGTCAATATTGCAATTTCTGCTAATACTACTGAGGAATCCAGGATAGTGCAAGATAAATCAAAATCAGAGACAACAGTATATCGGGTATCAGCCAAATCACCCACTTTTAACACAGGAACTGAGGTTCTCTGAGAAAGAGGCTGAGCAGAAAAGAATTCAATTTCCAGCTTTAATGCTTGATGGTACAACCTCCCAAGAACTTCAAGCTCCTCCCCAGTTAATGAAATTGCCAGTTTGTCCAGCAACTCCTCAATTTGAGTAGCTGATGCCTGCTTCAACCACAAGCTTGATCGGCTAAGTGATCTCAATTTCCATTTTTCACAAATATACAGGATATTCAAGAGTTCCTAAAATGAAGCATATGCATGATTTAAAAAAACTAATGCCTGAGTTGTAGCAATAACCTCAAAGTTTGCAGAAGAGTATGTTTCAATCCACTGCTTATATGGGTGATCAGAGAACTCATCCTTCACGATTTTGAAGACTTCTTGTCCCAAGAATGCGTAGAGCCTCATACAAGGAGTCATGGCACCTACAGTGTACGCTGCTATTTTAGTCTTTTCAAAAGGGGTTACACTTCTGCTTGGTCCTTTTCCTCCTTCCACTTTGCCAGCAGCTGTTGCCAATAAAAAATCCGTATATTTTACTGTTGCCACATTGGGAGAGCACTCTTTCGCCAATTCAACACCGTAGGCCTGCGCAGCGGACTTGCTTCAGCGAACTATACTTCTCCAATATAATCTCTTTCTCAGAGAAAACCAGAAATAGCTGGAGAACAGACCAGACACAAAGCAAACAAAATAAATAAAGTAAAAAACTTTCTTTTTAAGATTGTTTTTACTGTACTGATATTTTTATAATCAGTTTCCCTAGTTGCAGTCTAAGGGCCCGGATAAAATAACCACTACAATCCTCCACATTGATGGCTGTCTTGCTAACATGATCATATTCATGCAGAAAGGTTATTAATATTTCCCCATACTTAACTTCATTAAGTAGCTTCTGTTAAAATTATGTTAAATATACCTCCCCTCAGATATCTTATGTGTAGTGGGCCTGTATATCTAATTATTACACAAATATTATACTACCTTTAGACTGAAAACATGGAAGAGATGCAAGCCCTAATTTTGCTGCAATGTAACATCATGCCTTGAGGAATTAATAAAGACGGCCCACAAAGACTTTGACATGTTTGGAAAAGAATTGCCACACTAATAATTTCCAAATATGATGTTATATTTAAAGTTTCCACCATTAATTTACAACTAGTTGCAATGATTAATTACGACTTTAGTTTTACTCATTTGCAAAAACTAATACCAGTGTTTTAATTATTACCCATATTGTGGTGGTTTGCATCCATATCTATGAATGCACATATTCCAGCCACAGGTGTTCCGGGTAAAAGGTAAAGAAGTGGGTGGATAGCAAACCATAACTAATAGGAGATTGTCGGGTATTGTATATGTCTCCCTTGTTTATAAAACAAGTGATCAACGGCACCCATTAAGTCAGCCAAACAACCTTGAACCTTTGTTTCTATTCAGTTTATGAGACATGTATATGATGTTGGCATACATTCTTCACAACTGACGGAGAGACTAATCATTGCAACAAAAAACATAATACTTGAAATGCACAATACACCAATCGATGAGAAATTTATACATTTAATAATTGAAATAAGTTAAATGTTCATAAAGAAGGTTTCTAGTTTATGGAACATCGCTGCTTTAAATTCCAAATTGTAAAAGCATGAAATAGCAGCATATCCATTCACTCTCCAGGCTCGTAGTTAACATTAATACTCAAAATTCTAAAGGTCGCTTTCTTCAAAAACAGCTATTTGAAACACTACTGCTATTCAGAGGAACTAATATCTTTCACATCTTTTTCCTCCTATTCTTTTGTATGGTATAGTTTTCTTCACCTAGAACAGATAGTTTTACTATTACTTTGATAATAATGATGATGATCATGGATGGAGAGATGCCAGGAGGGGGTCATCTTGTAGACAATTCCCTACCCCGAACCTCACACTTTAATTTTGATATGTGAAAGAATGTCCATTGCTTTGATACAATACATATAAACCATTAAGGTTTTAAAAAACATATTTTTCCTTTAACTAGCATTCACTCGTCAACAAAATTTAGAACAGATATTCTTATCAAAACAACTCTGCCTACTTAAACATGCAACCGATAGAAAACAATTGCAATCAATGAGAGATTTTTTCCACTATGAGCAGATATAAGAGAGACAAATCTATCCTTCAATTAGCCTTGATACATGAATCAAGTTGGATAAGATTTTCTAGAAAACCATGAACCAAGAGGAAGAGAAATTATTAGTAAAGCCCTGCCTAATACCCAGCAACAATAAGTTGAAACCCTAGTGGTAATTCAACCTCATAAAATTATCTTCAAAAATATTAAAAGAAAGATATAATACCTCGGCAAATGAATTATGCAGTGTTAACTCTTCCTCAACCGCCTTTTGTAGCTCACTAATAGCCGTTTTATCATCATCATCATCTGCACACTCCTCAGCCATAGTGTACCTATATCCAACATAATAAATAATAAAGCACTCCTTTAACAAAAGTATTAAAATGTAACCCTCCCTAGAGTTAAGAATTATCATTAACGCCAACAGCTGAAAATTGTGGAAATGCAAGAATGAAATCAAGGGAGGGAAAGAAAAAGGGAAGGAGTGCAAAGGCATCATTCCCCTGATAAAACAAAATGGACCACTACTCAATTACATTAACATATACACAACTATGCAATAACAGTCGGAAATAATGAACCACCTACAATTTATACTGTACTAGCAGCCTGTAAAATGCATGTATGCTTATGAGATGACATGTCTTCTAGAAGATTGTATCTAACAATGTTTAGTGTAGTTGTATATAGTGACATCTGGGCCAAGAACATCGGCACCTTGATGGTTGATTCTACACCACGCTAATGGAAGAGACGAGACTTGCTAAAACAGGGGAGGTCTTAGTCAAACTTAGCAACAGAAAGTCCAAACTCCAGAAGGAAGTTGCAGCACAGTATATTCACACTTACTGCTCATGTTTCACTCTGTACACCAAAAGCCAACATCTAAACACAGTTTTAACTTTGATGTTCTGTAGACTATTTTGTATGGCTGTCTGAGCATGCAGTTGTGGGGGTATGCAAGGTGACGGTACATAGCACCCAGTGAGTCTGAAATTAAGGGAATCACGCCCTCTGCACTAGGGTGCATTAGTTTTCCTTGGGTGTGGAAATCGGTGCATGTGTGTTTCTGGTGCAGGTGCATATCCCGTGCAGCCCAAATATGATTGGGTGCACCTAACCAACCTTCTATTTTGGTATTGTGGACATTGATAATTCTTATTATTTCATATTTTTGCCGAGGACAAATGCTCATGACTGGAGCTATTA
This sequence comes from Taxus chinensis, assembly GCA_019776745.2. Classification (NCBI taxonomy): domain Eukaryota; kingdom Viridiplantae; phylum Streptophyta; class Pinopsida; order Cupressales; family Taxaceae; genus Taxus; species Taxus chinensis. The sequence goes on along the minus strand of CM034156.1, from coordinate 144,020,046 downwards.
ACCGGTTTACAATTATCAACAGTAAGTCAAATATACAGTGATGCCCACAATCAGACATATATCCATGAACCTGGGTGTGGCTGGAAACAGGACACACATTTCATTGATCGGTCAAATATCTTGTAATACCCACAATCGGACACATATTCATGAACATGGGGGTGGCTGAAAACAGCCCACGCATTTCAGCAATTGGCCGATTATACTGTAATACCCACAATTGGACACATATCCATGAACATGGGTGTGGCCGGAAACAGCCCACCCATTTCACCAACCAGTCAATTATACTGTAATACCCAGAATCGGACACATATCCATGAACATGGGTGCAGCCGGAAATAGCCCACCCTTTCACCAATCAACCTACAATCTATCTGCATATATTTGTCCCTTGTTAAAAGTGAAAACATTACCCTTACATTTCATTGGAAACATTTCCCCTATATTTCACAGTAAAAGCAATATCAATTGGCTCCAAATCAAGGCCACTCGTGACATACAAACACAATGAAGATGTTAGAGTAGAAACTCAACACTAAAAACTTAGATTTATAATTCTTATTCCCACAAATATTCATTTGTGCAAGATATATCTGGAAATCGTGTTCGATCCTCTTTTTTAACTAAACAACTTATTAGGCCTGTGCTTACGTGAAAATCTACAAAAGAACAAACTCATCAAATCTTTATTGACAAACGCAAGGAAACCGGGATCTTAGTGCCATGGGAATTCAATCTTGTGTGATTTATGCGTGCAAAAGAATAACTGAACAAATTTCCAAGTAAGAATGAAAGATGGAAATAAAAAGCTGTCAAGCTTCCTATTTGAAATTAGAAAACAAAAACTCACGTTTCCACAATTCTCAAACTTCCTAATTAAAATTCAAAAAAAAAACTTACGCTTCAACAAATGCTTTCAGAAAATAAGCATCCTGCGCCATGTAATTACGAAATGATTCCGCACTCAGAGTCCCAGCCGCCAAAGCCACCACAAAGGGATTATACATGGCGAGCGTGGATTCTCTCTTGGACCTCGTCCATAATCTTCCGGCGACTCCTGCCTCGTCAGCAACACCCATGGCAGACGACGAAGAACAACAAAAAGAACACAAATTCGGCTTAATACTCGGCGCAGCTACCAGATTTGCAGAAATACTATAACTAAGGGCTGGTTCTCGGTAAACTAGACCAAATTTCGAGCCAAAAAACAATTCTTTACTGCTGAAAGGCTTGTGCACTACTCCAGCCGATTTTTCACAAGAAATCAATAGCGAAGCTCCGGATTTCGAGCCAAACAACAATTGCTTTCTGCTCACAACCTCCCGCGTTGCTTCAACCCTCACGAATCCGGAAGACTTCGAGTTTTTTAAATTCCAAAAATATTTCAGATTTATAAACGGATCAAACCGCCGCGAAACGCAATACATACCAGGAAAGATGAGCTAATCACAGATCCTACGCAACTTTCAGCCCTTCGACAACGAAACCCGTGCTACCAAGGATCTTCGGCGATACTCGGCCAATCCGAACGGCGCGGCAATCAAAAGACGCAGAAAAAATATGCGTGATTCAGCCGTGGCACGGAGACGTGAGAAGATGAGCGATCGAGTGCTACGATCCCGAATTTTATGGCGTAGAAACCCTTGAAACGGCGGACCCGTGCAGAAGCTTCTTGCTTGCTTCCTTCTGTAAAGAGAGGAGAGCTTGGAGAGTGCCAGAAGGCCTGATACTCTTAATTGGATTGGATAATGTTGTTTCGAATCCGAATTAATAGGATTTCCTCCTTTTACCAAAATTTTATTAGTTAAGGTTTGGGGGAGGGTTTACTCGCTTTCGTGGGGTCCACGCCTCCAAGGTGACAGGGTTTGTTTGGAGTTAAGGAAAAAGCCGGAACTTTAGACAAAATTCGTTTGTGCATATGATGCTGCCAAAGTGGGTGGGTGGAGAAGCTTGTGCATGCCGCCTCGTGTCTTTTAAAACCTAGTTTCCTCTGCTTTTTATAATGTATGTGGCAATCAAATTTCCATCCATTTTGATAAGTTTTTCCTCATGTGATGGCTTGATAAACCTTACTTAATTGAATTATATAGCACTTTCAATTTCTTCTTATATTTTATATTTAATAATCAATATAAATATGAACAAAAATGTAATAGCGAAGAGAGTCAAGTGAGTTGTAAAGTGATATTGACTTGTTTATATAGTCTTTTGTAGATGAAATATTAAATAGTTGAAAGACTAGGCGAATTATAATGTGATATTGAGTTGCTTATATAACCTTCTGTGTGAAGATGAAACGACATAATAATGATATTTAAATTGACAATAAAGTCAGAGAATGACTGTCAGGACCGAATTTCACATTCTGACCAAAGTGTATGATCGATTGACACTAAAATTTGGAAACTTGTTCTTTGGCAATACCGAGTTTGGTTGCGCTTCCTTACCAAGACAAATGCTCACATTAGAAGTCCAATCAGTATATCTCTCTAGCTCTTCCGTGACTTGCTTATCTTTATAATTTGCTTTGTCATCAATTCAAGAAATATTATTTAATTGAAGTAGTAAACTAGCCTTGAGCATCATTTACAACTTTTTATTTCAGTTCGCATATCTCCTGTCGACTACTGTATAGTTTGGTTGGGATGTGAAATTCGACCTTGGCTTACTTGTATGGTCTTGAACCTTCGCATTCTCCGACATTGTTTTCAATTTGAATGTCTTTATTGGGTCATTTCATCTTCCTAGGGTCAACCTTATTAAAATATTTCACCTATGGAAGACCATTTAAGTAAAGTCAATGGCACTTTAGAACTCACCTGACTCTTACTTTTGGAAATGTGTTGTATATTTTCCATGGGTTACACTCTTTTAGATTATACAACTCGACACAGCATGTGGGGATTGGGGTTCCATTTACAGGATTTTGTGATTGTATAGGTGTTTATCACTTATGTTATTATGGGTAGTTAGATCACTCATATTTATGTAAATTTGTTATGGGTTGTATTTTTGGCCCATGGGTTTGGTACCCATTATTTTTGTAATATCGTTGCACAGTTACCTATTGATGTGCTTACATATAGTTGGACATGCAGTAGGATAAAACAAAACTAAGGAAGTACATTATTATATGGTAAATTGGTTGAGTTAATATAATAAGGAGATAAGTTACTACGTTTGATTTTTTCTAAAAGGGTTTCCCATAATATATATTGTGCATTGTGTTATTTTGTATATATCATTTCTCTATTTTTGTTTATCTGAAAGATTTTATGAAGTATTGTTTCTCTTGTATTTGTTTATCGGATTAAATTCTCTTCATTTGGTATCAAAGCTAGGTTCTAGCTTTGTGTGAAGAGTTAGGGTTTATGAACCCTATTGATAAGCTTTTCTTCAAGTGGGAATTTTACGTGTGTGAATTTGTTTGAGTAGAGGAAAATGATTGAAGTGCAAGGATTGAGGTCGAAAAATTAAGTGGCCAACATTTTGAGTTATAGAAGCTTGAGATGGAAGATCTTCTTGTGGATAGAGATCAGTGGATTATTATGTATGGAGTCTTGTCTATGGTATAAAGGCAAAGGATTTGGAAGATATTTATAGGAAGGAAAAAAATTTAAATAAGATTGTGTTTGTCACATTTAGTTTTTAGAATATATCAAATGATAAAACCGCTCATGTGTTATGGGAGAAGTTGAGGACTATGTATCAGACTAAGTCTCTAGTGAACAAACTATTTCTCCAGAGGAAGCTATATTCATTAAGAATAAATGGCAATGCCTTTGTCTTAGAACATCCAAATGTATTTAATAGTGTGGTAAGTCAGCTGAATTTTGTTGATATTAAAATGGAAGAAGAGGATAAACGTATTACTCTCTTGTGTTTTTTACTTAAATCTTGGGATAATCTTGTTGTGGCTATATTACTAGTACTACAACAAAATTATTAGTCGAGGATGTAGTTGTGGATTTATGATAAGAACCTTGCATATAATAAATCAATAAATTGTAGAATATAACACAACACAAGAGATGTGGGTGGGCCAAGATGCCCAAATATGCAGAATAATACCCTTAAGGTAAGGCAACACCATACAATGCTCCTTAAGGAAGGAGTAACTCCACAATCTCCCAAGATGGGAATCCACTTCGAGGGGGACATCTCCAATATACCTCTACCAAGTAGAAGAATAAAATCATACATACATTACCCCTCATAATGATACTCACATCCTTTAAATAGGATGGGTAACACCTAATCCCAATGTAGGCCGACGCATTACCCAATATAATTAATTCCTATGTGAGCCCATATAACTAACTAAGGGGATGTGTGCCACATGTCGGCATCTCCATCAACTCATATACATAATAATATTATATCCCATATGAACCCATACATATAACTAAGGGGATGTGTGCCACATGTCGGCATCTCCATCAACCCATATATATTATATTATCATATCCCAAGGTACATAGCATTGCCTCCCTCTTTGACATGTTTCATCCCCGAAACATAAGAAGAAGCCATATAATGAGTGCGCTTTAAATTATTGCACACTTGTTGCCATGCTCGATCATCCAACCACCCATATGAAATCCTAAGGGGTGATGCTGCTCCAAACCTGATTCCATATTCCCTTGTGCTCGTCTGATTCCATCCTGGTCCATATGTGTTTCTCCTCAGCATCCATGTATATCCATAATTATTATTCATGTGATTCCATGACATATAATTATTGTTCCATTGATTCCATGTATAGCCAAAATTATTCCTCCTCCAATTCCCTGTATATCCATATAGATTGTTGCCCTTGTGTGTCCTCGCATGTCTCCATGATTTTTTCCTCTCATGATGATATGGGTGTCTATATGGTGCAACCTTAGTATGCTCAACCTTATCAATATTTTCCTCCACTTTCTTTTCCTCTTCCAACTTATTTGTTATTTCTTTTTTCTCTCGAGTAGAGAAACTATTTTTTACTTTTTCATCATGTTCTTGATAAGAACTTTACATATAATAAATCAATAAATTGCAGAAGATAACACAACACAAGAGATATGGGTTGGCCAAGATGTCCAAATATTCAATATATGCAGAATAATACCCTTAAGGTAGGGCAACACCATACAATGCTCCTTAAGGAAGGAGTAACTCCACAATCTCCCAAGATGGGAATCCACTTCGAGGGGGACACCTCCAATATACCTCTACCAAGTAGAAGACTCAAATAATACATCCATCACCTTCTGATTCATCCTTATTCCCTTCTTCACCATCTTCAAATTCATCTTCATGATCCAATTTTACATTACTTTTTTCCTTGCTAAGTGTGATATCTTGCAATGTAATTTTCTTTCTCTTGTACCATAATTTCATGAATTTCTTTTACACATTAATATTAATTGTTCCCAATGTCTCTAACCAAGGATATCCGAGAACAATATCCATACCATCCATATCTAAAGCATAAAAATTTGAATGTAAAACATATTTATCCATAGAAAGCTTTAAATCTTCAAAAACTTGAATATGCTTACCATCCATTTGAGATTCCTTGATATGATTTGTTTGCACATGTAGATTTTGAGCTACATCCATATTGATGAAGTTATATTTGATGCTAGGGTTTATGGAATCAATTACCTTTTTTCTTTGAATGCACCCTTCAAACTGAAATATTGAAGCTTCCTTCCTTGGAGATGCATTATCCTGTGTAGCAGCTTCATCATCAACATTTTCTTCTTCTTCTTCTTCTTCTTCTTCTTCTTCTTCTTCTTCTTTAACAAAATTGTGTTTCTTTTTTGTTTCCCATCTAGCTAAGAAAATATCCTCCATTTCCTCCCAATCCCAATCCAATAGATCTATATCCAAATAACAATACCAATGTCGCGCTTTCCCACCAAGATGAAGATAAAAAACAAACCCATACTAAACATTCTTCAAAATACATTTGTTTAAGTTGTATCCACCATTTTTTTTGCATCAATTTCCCCATTACCATAGAAAAGTGGTATATCCATGTTGCATAAAAATTAGGGTTTCACAAACTTACTCCTTTGACCAATATTTTACCTGATGATTTCGTCAATAATTCAGCCTCAAATATGAAACCTCAAAGAAGTAACCCCTATTAAAATTTTGAGAGATTTCCGAAAATGTAAGAACTTTAGGAAAATTCCTCAAATTGCGACATGTGGAGCAAAATACTGAAAAATAATAAAACTGAAATAACTCTGTCAAAATAGATTCAAAATTTCTGAAATTTTCATTAGTATCACCTTTAAATATATTACCATCAACCCAAAAAAATTATTTCCTAATTCATCATTATTCAAGAAGATATAGACGAAATCGTAGAATTAGGGTTTTCAACCCTAAACAGAACACAACTTTTGCAAAACAGCTCCAAAAAATCTAAAATTTGGAGGGAAGATCACTTGAACGATGTATCCACTCCCCACAAAAATATCTAAAAAATTCCAATTCGATCTCCAGATATAGACGAATCACCAACATTAGGGTTTCATCCCACAAATTGCCCGGATCACTACTCTGATACCACTTGATAAGAACCTTGCATATAATAAATCAATAAATTGTAGAATATAACACAACACAAGAGACATGGGTGGGCCAAGAAGCCCAAATATGTAGAATAATACCCTTAAGGTAGGACAACACCATACAATGCTCCTTAAGGAAGGAGTAACTCCACAATCTCCCAAGATGGGAATCCACTTCGAGGGGAACACCTCCAATATACCTCTACCAAGTAGAAGAATAAAATCATACATACATTACCCCTCATAATGATACTCACGTCCTTTAAATAGGATGGGTAACACCTAATCCCAATGTAGGCCAACCCATTACCCAATATAATTAATTCCTATGTGAGCCCATATAACTAACTAAGGGGATGTGTGCCACATGTCGGCATCTCCATCAACCCATATACATTATAATATTATATCCCATGTGAACCCATACATATAACTAAGGGGATGTGTGCCACATGTCGGCATCTCCATCAACCCATATATATTATATTATCCTATCTCAAGGTACATAACAATTTACTATTTGAATAAATGAGGAAAATATCATTGAGGATTATCAATCCAAGGATGCCTTGTATGTGAGAGGTTATGCCCAAGTGAAAAGGAAGAAGAAGCAAGGACAGTCAAAATCCATTAGTAAATTGAAGATTACAGAAAAGATAAGAGGAAATTCCGGAACTGTGGTAAAACATGGCATTTCAAGAAATATTATAGATCTAAAAGGTGGAAAAGGGTAACTCATATAATGATGTTAGATCTTTAGATATGAAATACTCTATTAAAGACTCGAGAGATTTATTCTTTACAATGTCTAGCTTGCATGCATGTGATGGTGCATGGTTGATTGACTTGGGTACACTTTTCATATTCGGCGGGAGTGGTTTGGAAGTGATTTTGTGAATATGAAAAGATCAATAGAGGTGAAGTCCTCTTAGAAGACAACTCAACCTATAAGATCATAGGTAGTGGGAGAGTCATGTTGAGGTTTAGAGATGTGTTGCCGAAATATTTTTCAAGGACAAAATATGTGCTTCATCAATGTTCACGGGATGGAATCCCTTCGCTCCAAGATGGGGGGCTCCCATTTAGTGATATATGGATTATTTGCACTACTTTTAACTCTTTGGGGGTGGTCAAAAACTGGTGAAAGTGCAAAAACAACCTTTTTGTAACTGCAATTGCAAGTGAGAGAGGGAGAAAGGTATGAGGTGGAGGGGAGAAATACTGTGAGAGAAACAATGGGAAAAGAGGGAGAGGGAGTTATTTTAATGGTAGTAACACAAATTCCATTAACTAATAACTTAGAGTATATCAAGTTCAATTGGATGAAACAAGAAAACACAACACAACATCACAAGATGATGAAATGGGTAATTACAAGACAAATACAAAGCTTTATCAAGTTTTATTCATTCCACAAAGAAGACACAAATTCCTTTAACCTCTTACAAATGTTAGCATGTGCTTGGCTAAGTGACAAGATGAGAATAGAGGAAAATTACAATGCAAGGGAATAGAATAATACAACTTACTAGAAAGGGCAAAAACCAATCCTTTAGATTAGAGAGAGCATTGTAATTTACAGTCAAAGTCAGTGGCTCCTTGCATTTCCATGTGACTTTTCAATTTAAAGTGCAATTCGTAATGAAGAAATAGAAACTTGAAGTGACTTATGTCACTTTTCACAAAAGCTTCTTTTTAATGGAGGAATAGAATTCTAAAGTGAGAAAAAGAGAGAAGAAGAGGGATAAGATGGATGCTACAACTGAATAGGATCTTTTTTAATTGCTTATCTAATCAAGGCATGACTTGTCTGGAACTGAGAAATAATGCTTCACACTTATCTTGACTAATCATCATTGGTCGTGATTGGAAACTCTGTTTCAAATCTCCATCTCTACGAGCAATGGTAGGATGTACAAATCAACTCTTTTTCGTGAACTTGATCCCTCGACTCTTCACACAAACGAACACTCATCCTACAATCATCATGAAGTAGGCACTCACATCATACATGCATTATACTTGGTATCCATGAGATCTTTTGGATTCGGCCATATCAAATATCTTTTGAGAATCGTTAATGGAAACATTGCAATCCTATGAATAGAGACACTTCCTCCTTGTGAGATAGAATTGAACACTTACCAAATGAAAAATGACTTCCTGAAGTATGCAAGAATTTCCTGTCACACCTCTTGAACGAAGATAAAGAATATGGCATGTTGGTACCATGGTTGTTTTATGATCCATAATCTTCTTGTGCATTCCAAATCAGGTCTACAAATGAGTTTTCTTTCCTTCGTCATCTATTTTAGATCATTAAAATCCATGTGTTCCCCTAGAACTAAAATGAACTTGTATCCAGATTTGTGGAGCTTCATTTTGCATTTTTATGATCCCACTAGCCTTAGGAAGTGGTAGGAATGTTATGGTGCAAGTGAAAATGGATTCCGCGACCGTTTTCAAAAATCTGTAAATTTGAGTGTATTTCAGTGTTATGAGGAGCTGATTTGGTATTTTGGGACAAATGAAAGCAAATAATATCTAAATTAGATGCAACTCAATTTGTTGGAAATTTTTTCCCAAGATGAATAAACTCTCCAAATTTGGTGAGATTCTCTCGTTGGAATCAACGAGACTTTCGAAAACAAGTATTGGCTGTGGGAAAAACTTGAAAATTGGTGTTAATAGGAAAGAGGGAAATTTTCAATGTCTCATTCCGGGCGAATTTTTTGTCCGATTTGAGTGATTTTTGATTTGTTGGAATCGTATCAATGAGGGGAAACAATGCTCTAATTTTGAAGGGATTCTCTTGTGAGGTGTTATTGTTAAAATTTTAACACCCCTCTTTTTTTCAAATAACCATAAATACTCGTGTTATTACTTGTTTTCCTTTGCATTTATATAGAGTATGATGGGTGCCACTAGGTATTTAATGCATTATTTTTATTGTCTAACACTAAGTGGTTTCGTGGCATTCCTTAAAATTGTCGTCTATCATTATAAAATTATACACACACACATACTTGTCACTTGTTTGTCCATGTTGATGGTGAATGGTTAGCATGGAGATAAAATTTCATTTCGTAATTTCATTGTTTGGGTTTCAAGCTCACATTTTGATATTTTTAGTCTTTCCATTCTATAAATGATCAAAAAAAGAGTAGTGGTTGAAATTGATGTTTTGAGGTTGACTGGTGTATTGTCTTCGTTGCATGCTTCCATTTCGAATATCTTGGTTATACATGATAAAATTTCAGAAATGTAAGTTGGGTTTCATCATTTCTAGAAGTGATGTCTTATAACCATGTTTAGCTTATTACATCATACATATGTAGACCCTATAAGGTTTGTGTGGGCTCAAATGACATAATGAGATGGTATAAAGTTTTGGCATTTAAATAAATGGGTTTTGATTTTTCAAACTTTAGTCGAGCCTCCATATGTGAATATCAATTTTCAAGGTATGAGTTGGCAATAGTGTAGTGGTAGAAGTAACGGTGGTGACTTAATGACATTCAATACATTCGTATGGACATCAAACAAGGTGATGGTGCTGGATTTCGGGGTCATTTTTTGGTTTTGCATTACAAGATTTTGAAGCTTGGAGTTTTATGGTTTTGGTTTTGTGCAAGTGTGGTTTCGAGCTTGAGCTTTCAGTTTACCATACATGTCAACTATCAACATGTATAAATTTTTTTGCTTCGATAATTGTTGTGTTCAATTGAGTTGTCCTGTGGATAAATAATTTGAGGTGGTATTTGTATAAGCCTATTGAGTATTCTGCCTTTAAAGTTTTTCAAGCTTACCCAAATGAATACTTCGCATATCTAGTTTGTCTTTTCAAAATCTTCATGCAGTGAATAAAATATCATCTGCATATCAGAAAATAATGCTTCATTTGAGTTCTTATTGATATTTTGAAGTGTGCATGTGAATCTTTTGGGTTTTCGTTATATAAATGGTTGTATGTTTTCCTACAGAAACTTTGAGCTCACCTGAGTTGAGATTTTCATATTCAGTCATTTTTTTTATTAGAGAAGGTGTGCATGGAAAAAGATGGATATCACTACTTTGTTTGAAAACAATGATTTACTTACAGTATTGTTTTCATTTTGTGAAGCATGCATGGCAATATGTTTGGGCCTTCATTGTATAAGTGATGAAAATGGTTTCCTTTTGAGTTACAGTTGCTCATATTATAGCGTTCAATTTGGGTATTGATTTTACCATAAGCTTGTTCAATATGAAATGAATATCAGTGTTTTTATCTTCTGGGTGGAAGCATATTTCTCTGTTTGCTTAAAAGAAACAAGTTTTGAGTTATTTTATTGATTACAGTACTTAGTATTCATTGTTTTTCATGAGAAAATATTGGTAAAATATGAGGCTCGTAAAGCTCTATAGTTTCATTTCAAGTGATTTGATGAGGTTTTTTGAAATATTTGTAGTCTGTGACAAATATTCCTAATGCATTCATTCATTTTGATAAAAATGGTGATAAGGTTTTAGCGATGTAAGTTTATTGGCTATATTTTGTATATGGTGTTTTGATGGTAGTTATGAGGTGGAAATAGTATAACATTTGGAGCCAGTCATATTTGTAGCATGTGTATGCATATTTTGAGGGTTTTTCTTATTATTAGAACTTGAAATAATATAGATATGTGAATGGTTTCAGACAGAGATAGTATTTTGATTTGTTATTTTAAATGCTTGATAAATTGTGTGGAAAGATACCAATAATTGAAATAAAATGTTTCTGCAAAAAATAAAGAAGCTTAGTTTTCTTTCATAGTAATTGAAATGATATATTTTTCAATGAGTATCACTTGTGGTTTTGATTAGTGACTATATTTTGAGAATTTAATGATCCGGCATGCTAAAATTTTGTGATTACCTCTCATTTTCAACATTTCATCATGTGTGGATGGGATGGTTGGGGTTCTAGAAGGTATGGGTCACATCAATCTTGGGGGCATAATAGTTTCCGAGGTCAATCACAATGATAGAGGGGTTCACCTAGGGGTGGCCGAAGGGGAACTAGTACACTTCGAGGAGGTAGACCTTTTGTTATACATGTCCATACATGTGTGTCTGTTCATTTTAATGCTAATGAATCCTGCCTTCACGAAGTACACAAGTAATTAAATCTTATCCACACAATCAACCTTCCCACAACATTAATAATCCTCCTTTGCACAATCTTGAGCATGCACATGCTAATAATAACCCAACCTCTTCTAATAGGCCTATCCAATCTGCTCCTTCTCATGTACCTCTACATCATGTCTTACCTATTACTAATTCACCACTCTTAATTGGAAAGAATCAATTTGTGCCTTCTCGTGACTCCCTGCAAACCTCTAAGCATGTCATGTCCTCTTCCGCAATGCTGAAGGTGATAAATGCGGTAAAAAGAGTTAAATTGGAAGTGGAGGAAGAATCTGGTGTCATCACTTACACTATACTTCCTATGGAGCCATATGAATATGTCGAGATGATCACTAAGGTGGGCACACCATTGCTGGATTTGACTGGAGATGATTGATTATGTTGTTTGGATTTGATAAACTTGTTGGACATATTTTCCACTTTGCACATACTTCATTTCTTAGAGCTCATACTTTAATATTTTGAGACAGGTTTTGATGAACTAATGGTGAAGTATTATATTTATTTATGATTGGATAACTATTAACATTTGATTTGTTGTTTTATAATGGTGATGTGTTAGCCTTTGAAAGGATGAATACTTTATATGGTTGTGTTTGCATTTATATAATTTGTGTAATACTTCTTGGGCCTCTGTTTAGATGACTCATGCCTAATTCGAATGCCTAAGTAAACTTTCTAAAAAGTAACCCGAGTCCTTGGTTTTAATTATATTTTAATGTAAAGTTTCACTTAAGTCATAAGTAAAAGCTTATTATAAAGATGGAAATCATTTATTTAAAATTATTTAAATGGTTCAATCAGTTATAACTAATTATGTCTAAGAGCATGTTATGAAAGGACTTAGTGGATTCAATTACAAAGGATGAGAAATTATGTATTGCAACTATTGTTGAAATTTATTTCATTCTAAATAATTTTTGTGCAATGTTTTTCTGAGACAAGTGATCTTACAAGCGTTATAATGACATTCTTTTAAGGTTTGAGTATGAAGTTTGAATGCAGTAGGTATATCTAAATTTAATATTATTTCTCTGATTATCTAATTTGATTATTCTACATTTTATCTAACTAATTGTGGATTTTGTCTATCATATCTAGAGCAAGCCTTGATGATATCTTCATTTCAATCTCAAAATATATGCAAATTGTAGCCATGTTGGCTTTGATTTTTAATCATGACCTTGTTAAGATGTCATTTTAGTGATCATTGTACCATCTCTCATTAATGCAAAATCCATTTTCTCTTCATCACATCTACTTTTATTTTTCCTCCTATCAGTCATGTAAATATGTTCATATGCTTTTACTTTTATTTTTCTATCATGTAAGTGTGTTGTTTTTGTTTTGATATTAAAGATCATAATATCATGCAAAGATCATTGTAAATAAGATGTTGTAAGATATCACTCAAAATTTTCACCTTTTCAAGAGGTTACCTAATTGATAGGTCTCACTCTATCGGATAAAGGTTGATAACACATTTTTGATACATAAAATCAATTTTATATACGAGTGATTGTTTGTATACAAATTCATTGAGTTTAAGGAAAATCTCTTTATCAATCTAGTTAATCATTGTGTGGTCTTGTTGTGTCTTTTAATGTATTTTATTTATCTTTTTGTTGAGGGATGTACATTCTCAATACTGCTAGAAATAGAAATTTCCCAAATATTAGGTTGAATCATTATTTAGCCTATATTAAACTACCCATGCTTAAGCCAATTCTTAAGTACGACTACGATTAAAATCGTCTGATTCCATCTTGACTTTTTGTGTTAGGTGAAAGGGTTTTGATCATAAGTACAACAATTATTCTTCTTAGATCATGTCTAATAGCTCAAAATGACAGGATTGAGGAGAGGAATGAATTCTCCAAGTTTGAAATGATTCTCCAATTGATTAACTAAAATTTGAAATATTTTAGAACAATCCTAAGAAGTACAACAGTGAAACAAATTTCTAATCTAAATGCGGAAAGCGGCCTAAACAACTAAGTAGATGAAATACAGAACCCTAATGTGTAAAGAAAGGTTGGAAGGAGCTTAGTTGATTTGACGAGCTTATTGGATTGTGTGGCAGAGATGGCTAGAGAAACAAGAGGAGGAAACGATTGTGCCGAGGCCTAGAAAAGTGCAAATCTGAGCAATCTGAGTGGACTAGGGTGCTTGGGAGAGGATTAAGGCACATGTGGACACCCTATTCTGAGTTTTGGGTGCTCTTGTTTGTGTAGGAGGTCTAAAAACTATATTTGTAGGGTTGTAAGGTGATGCAAAGCCTTCGTTATTTGTCGTGTAAATACCACTAAGTTGCGTTGTATGCCGTTGATAATATGTGATGAAGAAGAGATTTGTGAAACCCCAAAACAAGCATCCAACCCTAAAAAAGAAAAATGTAAATAAAGGGGTCATAGTGTCCTCAGTGGTCACAATGGTGGACTTACTAAGTGTTGCACTACATTACAAACCCAAATGTAGTTCTGAGTGAGTGTGTGTTAATCATGCCCTAGGTGCTCTTGTGTTAGTCACACTTTGTGAAGTAGAGAACTATAACTAGATATAGAAAAGTAGTAAATGGTGGATGGAATAGAATAAACTTCCCTCCTATGATGTGTGATGCAGATGAACCAGCCTTTTCCCTTGTGATGGAGCTAGATGGATGTAAATGGAGCCTTGGATGGATGCAACCTTAGGTGATGATAGTAGTGATTAGTGTTTGGTCCCTTGATATGGTCTAATAAATTTATATTTATATGGTTCTCTTGTTCTAATTTCGTAATTAACCCTAAAAAGGATGACCACTAAAAATATAGAAAGCTTAAATGACTAAAAAGTGCCCAAAAGATGGAAGTAAAGTGGGAAAAGGATCAAGGTGCCTTGAATGGGACCAGGGCACCGGTGGGTGCCCTAGTCAAGTACAGAAAAACACGGGATGATAAAAATAGACTGGGCAAGTATGTGCTAAAGTTTGGGAATGGCAACAAAAAGCAAAGTAAAATCTCCAAAAGACGGGGGTTAATTAGTACTTTCTTCACTCAAAAACCATATGAATAGTAGTATGAGACTAAGACTAAATAATACCCAAAGTGTGTGATTTAGTGTTGACATTTGCCCCCACTTTATGTTGGTGAGCGGAACACTTGGTAATATAAAGTAGATAGAGATGCGTACCTGATGTCCATGTAGATTGATGTAGAAAGCGTGCCGAAGGACTAAACAAAACGTGGAATGAAAAAAAGATAATGTAGCATGAAAACTAAAGATGCAAAACCAAAAAAAGAGATGAGAGTGAACCTAGGGTAGAAATACGTGTGTAGTTGTCGATGTGTGATGTACATGCATGTGAGTATGAGGTGTGTGCTACCACAAAATGTTGTTGTTGATGCAGTTGTTGTTATTGTTGTTGTTGACTGCTTACTTCTCATACGGTCGAACCTACAAGGAGAATACAATCAAGAATTCAAATATGCATGTTTATATGTAAAAATGCATGTATTTAATAATGAAAAGACTGAAATGGAAATATGAAAAAGTGTAAAAGGAACTTGTGCACTTGATCCGTGATGAGAGGAAAGGGTGTAGAAAGGATATTCTATATTGTCTAGGTTTTTTTGGGTGATCCAATGCCTTAGGCCGAGGAATTTTAGGGAGGAATTTCACTATATCCTCCAACCTGTAACTACTTCCCTGATAATGTGTGAAGAGATCTTTGTACTACCTAGGTTTTTTGGGTGATCTGATGCCACTGGTAGAAGAAGTGTAGGGAGGAATTCCATTGTATCCTCCATCCTGTAACTGCTCCCTAGAATGCTAAGGACAACCATGTCCTGTAAAATATGTTGTGTATGGGGTTCGTAGAATGGTCTAAACCCACTCACTGTATAACCCATAATGCCAAGGGCAGAAACTGAACTGACCTGAATCGGTGTAGAAGTTCTATGTAGTATGTAAAAACCCAACTGATGCCCCCCTCTTTAGGGGCGCATGTGACGTCGTTGATAGGAGAATGCGGCCCCAAAAGAGGTATAACCGCATGAACTATTCCCTGCAGGGGAAGGGAATGTTCTTGGTAAAAACCAAGGCACACACAAATAAGTGGCTAGAAACAAGTGTTAGTACGAATAAGCATGTATGTAAAAACAAGTGTAAGCCACCAAATAATGTGTAAGCTAGTAAGAAAGTAAACACGTAGATAAACTGCCAAAGCGGGTTGCAAACATGGGACATCACTCACGATGTCGCAAGACACTCAAGGCCATAATGGCTAGATAATAACAAACAAGTGTGCACACCAAACATAGGGCAAGCCCACATACAATAACAAATAAAAAAACAAGTACAAAAACTGATAGCTATGGAAACAAATAATCTTTCAAAACAAATGTTACACATGAAGCTCCCATTAACATGTTAGAAAGATAACCAGTATGTCAAAAGTGTGTATAAGAAAATAAGGTAAAGTCCTAAGTATAAAGTGAAACAATATCACCCGTGAGAGACGAATGTGGATGCCCTAAACAAATATTGTAGGAAGGGTAGAAGGTGAGTATCCATGTTGCATGTAAGAGACTTGTATATGTGATCACAACTAAAAAAGGACATGAACGTGCATGTGTGTATGGTATAGATAAATGACATACAAGAGATTTGACTAACATGTAATAAGAGACCATATACAAGCAAAAGTAAACAAGAGTAAAAGCAACCAAGATATGCAACATGTTGTGGATGGATGGAATGGAATGCAATATGAATGGTAGGAGTTGTGTGCCCCTCGAGTGAATGGAGTTATATGCAACGAGGTTCATTTTTTCCCCCCTCAATAGTCTAGAATGAACTGTAAATGAGAGTGCATCATCGGGAAATGGTCGAATTGTGTATTGTGTCTAGTGCGTCGCGATGAGTGTGTATCCGTAGTGGTGATGACATGTGACCTAGATATGAATTATAAGTGTGAACCTATAGAAAAAATGTATAACACGATAAGATAATTGAATAAGTGATTATTTAGCCTAAAGCGTATATCACTACAAGATGAATAGAGGGAGTGGTGATGTAGCCTAAAGCGTGTATCACTGCAAGATGAATAGAGGGAGTGGTGATGTAGCCTAAAGCGTATACCACTACAAGATGATAGAGTAGGTGACCATTTAGCCTATAGCGTGTGTCACTAACCTAGGAATGTCAGATGATGGAAGGTTGAATGATGAATGTGTGATGATGACAAGGTCCATTTTATTTGTAAACCCTTGACAGTTGAGTATGGACCGAGGAACTAAAGTGTGTCATAAGGTGGTGAGTGCAGCACATAGAACAAGATGTAGTATATGTGATGATGAGACAACCATGTGATAAGTAAAATGTATACATATGTGATGGGTAGAATGAAATGTAAGATGAGTAAATGGACTAATAGTGTGAAATGTGCACTATATAGGATGTAAGATGAGTAGGATGCAATGATATACTCATAGATAATAGAAGTGTGACACATGTATGATGAAGACTAATATGATGTATGATTTATAAATATACAAATGTTGAAATGTTGCAGACTAAATATATAATGTATGGTGTATGTTGCGCGATGTGTAAATATATGTGGTGTGTAAGACCTGTTGTGTAGTGTGTGGGGTTCATGTGTAGCATGCCTTCAATAGTACAATGTGAACTAAATCACAAAAGTGTGTCATTGGGAAATGATGATGCTAAAATATGTAGAGGAGTATGCATATGCTATGGGATAGATGTATGATGATGTAACTATGAGATATGTGTAGATGTTGGGGGGTGTGGGATATTATGCCCCCTAAGTGTGTAAAATGAAGAATGTAATGATATAATGCCATCTAAAAGATCATCGCTTTCAGGGTCATAGTCGAATGGATAAGCATTTGTTACTTGATAAGCTATAATATCGGGTTGATCACATAATGAGCCATTGAGGCATAAGTTATACATACCCATGGCATATTCCTTATCAATAAATTAAGGAAGTGGACAACTATGTGCATAAAAATGAGTGAGATTTTTTGTATAACCTAAAAAAGAGCTATTGCAAATGAAGATACATCCAAAAGGCATAGACAAATAAATTTCTCTATGATTAGGATCTAGAGTGCCCCCAATATAATCAAGCCATGATTGCCCAAATGTAAGTGGTGAAGAGCAAGGAGTGTGTGACAAATAAATGGTAAGATGAAAGACATGCAAACCATAAGTAGTAGTGATGTGAACAAAGCCATTATAAAGATGAAGAGCATATGGTGTAGGATAAAGATCCTCAAAAGCAAAACCTAGTCGATCCAAACCTTCATGTGTGTGTATAGTGTCATCGACAGTAGGATCAAATGGAAAATGTTCCCAATATGAATCATTCATGAAAAACGTGCAAGTATATGGTTGACGTGCTAACGTAGGTGGTACATGCAAAGGTGTTAGAGTGACATCCATGGACTGGACATGCCCTTGATATGGAATCATAGCCATAGTAGTAGTAGGTGGCATAGAAGAGACTACATTTATCACACTAATGACACCTTAAAGTGGTGGTAAGTGAGGTGGTTCTTCCATAGGTTGAAGATTATCTGTAGTATCAATGTATGGAATGGGAAGACTAGTATTAGGAGCTTGATCACAATATTGGAATGGGTTATGGTCACAAAAAATTATATACTCGATTCCTTCATGTAAAAATTTAACACAATGATGTATAGTAGAGGCAACAACTTGCATGACATGAAGCCATGACCTGCCAAGAAAAAAATTATAGGAGATTGGAAAAGAAATGATGAAAAACACAATGTTTATAGTTTTTGCCCCTACAGTGATTGGTAGTGTAATATGACCAATACATGGACAAACACAACCATCATAAGCATGCAATGAAAGACAAGATGGACTAATATCATGAGCAAAAAGACCTAAGACTTCAAGGAATGTCATAGGACACAATTTAAGTTCAAATCCATTGTCAATTAAAGTGCATTTGACACCTACATCATGAATACGACACATAATATGCAAATGTGGATCATTATCAAAGGTATGAACATCACCGAGAGGATTCGACTTGAATGCCATGTGCTGAGAAAATGCATCAACAAATGTTTGGTAAATTGAATCAGAATGCATATCAACACGAATGTGAGCAATAGCCAGAAGATGTTGGTCTTTATGCCTTAGGTCAGGATTTGTAAGCAAATAATCATTGATTGAGATAATCATGATGACTAAACCATAGGATGACGAGCAATGAATGAAGATCCTATAAATGTGGAGATTGGGTTCACCAAAATAATTAACTAAAATTTGAAATTTTTAGAATAATCCTAAGAAGTACATCAATGAAATAAATGTCCAATCTAAATGCAGAAAGTGACCCAAGCAACTGAGTAGATGAAATACAAAACCCTAATGTGCAAAGAAAGGTTGGAAGGAGCTTAGTTGATTTGACGAACTAAGTGGACTCTGTCACAGAGATGACTAGAGAAACATGAGGAGGAAGTTACTATGCCAAGGCCCATAAAAATGCATATTTGAGCAATATGAGTGGATTGGGGCACCTGAGAGAGGATTAGGGTGCATGTGAGCACCCCAGTATGAGTTTTGGGTGCCTTGGTCTGTGCAGGAGCTCCAAAAACCAAATTTGTAGGGTTGCAAGGTGATGTAAATCCTTTGTTGTTTATCATGTCAATATCATTGAGTTACATTGTATGTTGTTGATAATGTGTGATGAAGAAGAGACCTGTAAAACCCCAAAACAAGCATCAAACCCTAAAAAAGAAAAATGCAAATGCAGGGGTCAGAGTGTCCTTAACAACCACAATGGTGGACTTACTAACTAAGCATTTTGCTACATTGCATACCCAAATTTAGTTATGAGTGAGTGTGTGTGAATCATTCCCTCAGTGTTCTTGTGTCAGTCACACTTTGTGAAGTAGCGAGCTATAACTAGATGTAGAAATGTAGTAAATGGTGGATGGAATAGAATAAACTTCCCTCCTATGATGTGTGATGTAGATGAACTAGCATTGTCCCTTGTGATGGAGCTAGATGGATGCAAATGGAGCCTTGGATGGATGTAACCTTAGGTGATGATAGTAGTGACCAGTGCTTGGTCCCTCATTATGGTTTCATAACTTTATATTTATATGGTTTTCTTAATCTAATTTCATGATTAACTCTGAAAAGGCTGACCACCAAAAATATAGAAAGCTCAAATGGCTAAAAAGTGCCCAAAAGATGGAAGTAAAGTGGGAAAAGGATCAAGGTGCCCCAAATGGGACCAAGGTACTGGTGGGCACCCAGTACTAGCCAGTGCACCCCAGTCAAGTGTAGAACAATGTGGGATGATAAAAAAAACTGGGCAAGTATGTGATGAAGGTCAGGAATGACTATAGAAAGTAAAGTAAAATGGCCAAAAGATGGGGGTTAATTAGTAATTTCTTCACTCAAAAACCATATGAATAGTAGTATGAGACTGGGACTAAATAACACCCAAAGTGCATGATTTAATGTCTATACTAGTGAGGATTTTTCACTATATTCTTTACAAAAATAATGTTTTTGAGAAAATTGGGGTTATAATGGCTGGAAAAAAGTCATGAATATATTTTTGATGGGGGAATATCATGTCACAAGTATTAGATCACCATGAAGGCGTTTTAAAAAGGAAGAGATGTTCAAAATTTGGTGGAAAACGAAGTGTAGAATGAGAAGATATGAGGAAAACAAGATTTGAAACTCCAAGGAAGAAAGGGGATTTTTTCAAGTTTAAACATGGTGAACTAGCTTTTAGATGAGATTTAATGGTTTTCTTGTACTTTTTGAACTCGTTTTATGATGCTTTGAGAGGGAAACACGGTGAGATGACTTTATATAGTGGGGATGGAGGTGGAGATTGCACATGGAGTGGAGATTGGAATTTCATTTGAACCTAGGCACACTTTTGGGGTACAATTGCACCTCATAAGAGTGCTTTGGGTATAAGGGACGTGAAAAAGTTTGCATGGGTGGAGATGGAGGTGGTGTTTGCACATCCCTTTACACCCACACTTTATGTTTTTCATGTTTCAACGTTACCTTGTCTTCCACCATGCCAAAAATCCTCACCAATTAGATGAGAGTGCACCTATGGGGTAAAATTACACCTCATAAGTGTGTTTGAGTGCAATAGAGGTTCAAAAATCCACTTGGAGGGAAATGTGGGTCCTACCATCAAGTCAAACTAAGCCTTCGGATACACTTCTTAGTCATCCTTATGTTTTATCTTTGTAAAAATCCATCCAATAATAAGAGGGTGAACTTTTGGGGTGTAATTGTACCTTGTAAGTGCACCAAGGGTGCAAAGGGACACCAAAAGTGTGAAATTGCACCAAAGTGGATGTTGAAGAATGGTTTGCACCTTCATTTGCACCTTGAAGTGTTTTCTTTGCCCCATAGTCTATCCTTGATGAATTTTTCCCATATAATATATGAAATTTCATGGAAACAAGAAAATGAATCCAATAAACGTATTTTGGAAGCTTTAACTGAGTTATTCAACAAATTTTACTTGTAGCTTCCTTTTTGCCTAGGCTAGTGCACCGGTGAGCTGAGTTCAAGAAGAATTTTCAACAAGCATGAGCCAAACCAACATGTGGGTCATGAATAGTATTGATATACTCTCAATTGAGATTTTTTTAGGCTCCCAAATCTGCTCAGGGTGTTTAAAACCTTCCCTACAAAATTCAAGTACAAAAAGGCCACTTTGTGCCAGTGTCATAAAGGTTCCTTCTTTCCATGCTCCCAGAATTCCATCACACTTGCTCTATTATGAAGCGGGCTCTATAATATTTCCAAGGCCTAGGATATGAGCTCCTAAAAATTCATGAGGCTCCTAAAACCTTTTGGTGAAGTTTGATCTTCAATGAAGCATCGCGCCCTTTCCCCCAAAAGTGCCTAGGAAGAAATATTTCTAAATGAAAAGAGTTTGTGAGAATCGAATCGGAAACGAGGCACCATAAAGTAGTTGCACTCCAACGGAATCGTGAAAGCTCCAGCGATAGTAAGGAAAAAATTGATCAGTAATAGAAGAACTTGCTCAACAGAAACAAAGCTTGTATAGAAGAAAGATAACAGAGTGTCTTGGCTTACTCATAAATGAATAGAAAAGGGGTACATATAGGGTGTTGAGTAACCCTAGTGCATGACACACATGAAACCCTAAACCTAACCCTAAACCTAACCCATGTGAGATGACCCTCCAACATGAGAGGAGGACACATAGGATAACTCACACTAACATCCCCCCTTCATCGAAGCTGGGGTAGCAGCTGTGATGAGTCAGAAGGAAGAGGAAGACACTCCTAAACAACTAAGAAAGATGTGTCAATGGGGCCCGGCAACTAAAGGCCTGATAAGGTCCCATATACAAATTCAATATTCCTAGAAGAATAAGAAGAAAATAAGGACTACATAGCCCTAAGAAGATGGGCAACTGCAAAAGACCTCACCCCAAGAAGAGACCATAAGTGAAGAAACTTCATCTCAGTGAAAGGCTTGGTGAATAAGTCTGCAATCTGATTAGCTGTCTGAATGTACTGAATGTCGATGATACCATCATGAATAAGCTCCCGTATGAAGTGCATATGGATCTCAATGTGCTTCATCCGATGATGTTGAACTGGATTTCTGCAAATAGAGATAGTGCTAGTGTTATCACAGTAGATAATGGTAGGCCGCTGAAAGTGGATGCCAAACTCTGTCAGAATACCCTGTAGCCAAATAGCTTCTGTGGTAGCATTAACTGCTCCTCTGTATTCTGCCTCTGTAGATGATATCGCAATTGCATTCTGCTTCTTGCTAGACCAACTAATAGGACGCGAACCAAGAGAGAAACTGTAGCCAGAAGTAGATTTCTGATGATCTAAGTCACCGGCCCAATCAGAATCTGTGAATCCAATCAAGTCAATATCAACCCCTCCATGATAGTGTATGCCATCAACATAAGTGCCACGAACATAATGAAGGATCTGTTTAGCTGCTTTCCAATGCAACTCATGTGGCTCCTACATGAATCTGGACATGATCCCAATAGCATATGATAAATCTGTTCGAGTGTGATTCAAGTAGATCAAGCTCCCAACTAACTGTTGATAAAGAGTACCATCAACCAAGGGAGTAGAGCAATCTGAAACCAACTTAACCCCGAAAAGAAAAGGAGTAGGAGAAGACTTGCAATCAGACATCTAAAACTGAGCTAGCAAATCAAGAACATACTTAGGTTGCGAAATCAAGATTCCCGAGTCAAATTGTGAAATCTGGATCCCGAGGAAGTAATAAAGCAGACCTAAGTCAGTCATGGAAAACTTGTTGGCTAAGGTGATCTTCACATAATCAATAATAGAGGAAGAGTTGCCTGTGATCAACAAGTCATCAACATATAGAACAAGAATGAATATGGAGTCATCTTGCCATAGAATATAAACATTTAGATCAGAGTGGCACCTAGTAAACCCTGATGTAAGTAAGAAGGAGTCCATCTTGGCATACTAAGCTCGAGGGGCTTGTTTAAGGCCATAAAGAGACTTCTTAACTTATAAACGAGGGAGGAATCTTAGACATAACCTGGAGGTTGTTCCATATAGATCTCTTCCTCTAGGTCACCATGAAGGAAGGCACTCTTAACGTCCATTTGACGGACTTTCCATATGTTTGCTGCGGCAATGGCTAGGGTCAGTCGAATAGAAGTCATCTTCGCAACCAGAGCAAAGGTTTCTGTATAATCAACCCCAGCTATCTGGGAGAAACCCTTAGCTAAAATCACACTTTAAACTTTTCGACATCTCCATCTACTCCATACTTTGTTCATAACACCCACTTACACCGAACGATTTTTCTTCCTTTTGGAAGAGTGGTGAGATCCCAAGTATCATTCTTCATGAGAGAGGAATACTCTTCATCCATGGCGGAATTCCACTCAGGAATACCAAAAGCCTCCTAGAAAGACTGTGGATCAGAATCAGAGGTGAAGAAAGAGTGGGGTCCAATGAAATCTGAGCAAGTACGTCTCATATCCGAAGTATCTCTAGCACTTTGCAAATTTTTCCTGGCCCAAAGGGGACCAGGAGGATGAGGCTCAGATCATAAGATTCTTCACTTGAGTGAGAAGGGACATAGTCCTCATCATCACTACTGTCAGAATCAGAAGACTTAAAGATCTGATGGTTGGGAGGATCCGGAAGAGGAGCACGCTCAACAGTATCATCATTTGATGAGTCAGAATTTGAATCAGCGAGCTGAAGAACCTCTATAGGTGGAGAAGTAGAAGTCAAAGAAGACTCATCGAACTTAACACTTCTCTTAATATATAGCTCACAAGAAGTAGAATTCATCAATCAATATCCCTTCACGCCATCAGGATACCCTACAAAGATACAAGGTTTGGATTGTGGTTCTAAAGCCTTGCGTTTCTTCTTGGGAATCCGAGCCATAGCCTTGGATCCGAAGACTCGAAAGTGCTCAACATCAGGCTTGCATCCAAACCAAGCTTCAAAGGGTGTCATCCCTCTTACTACCTTGTGTGGAACATGGTTTTGAATGTAATTTACACAATTTACTGCTTCGGCCCAATACTGCGGAGGAAGAGACTTCGAGTGAATCATATAAGTGGCCATCTCCTTCAGAGTACGGTTCTTTCTTTCTGCGAAGGGCTATAAACAACTGTATGCTGCAGAGAGATCCCTTCAGAAGTACAAAAATCCATGAACCTATTGTTTACATATTCACCTCCATTATCAGTTCGAAGAACCTTGATAGACCATTCCACCTGTTTCTCAGTAAGAGCCTTAAAGTCCTGAAAATGTTCAAAGACTTCAGACTTAAGCTTAAGAAAATATACCCAAGTATATCGCGAATAGTCCTCAATGAAGGTTAGCACATAAAGAGCTCAAGTAAATGAAGGAGAAGGAAATGGACCAAAAATATCGATGTGAACAAGATCCAAGGGACGAGTGGCTCTCCAGGCTTTTCCTTTGTCAAATTTCTTTTTAGGATGCTTTCCAAGGGTACAATCCTCACAAAGACCCTTATAAAACTTGACGTGAGGCAACCCATTGACCATTTTGTTTTGACTCAATTGTTCAAGGTAGCGATAATTTAGATGTCCAAAACACTCATGTCATAGCTTACTAACCTCATTTACATGAGTGAGCAAGGTAGTGGGCATAAAATCAGAAGTAAAGTGGGAGAAGGTGTACAACCGTGAACGGTGATCTGCCTTTCCCTCAGCCACTGTAGTGTCATTGTTAAGCTCATGAATGATCACTGAGTTAGGACCAAATTCCACTCGCATTCCTTCACCAAGGTGAGTAATTTGGTAAACCGATAGGAGATTGGTAGAGAGATCAGGAACACTCAACACTTGGTTAAATGTTCCCCCATCCATCTCTACCGATCCACTATCGGAAACTGACACTGTCGTGTCATTACCCATCGTGATTTGGGACATTCCACAAGGTTCGATGTTGGAAAACTCAACATGCAAAGAACCCATGTGGTGCAAGGCATCGAAATCTATAATCCATGTCGATGAAGGAGCAACTTTGGCTACAAGGGCCTTTCCTTTCTTATTATCATTTTTAGCACCTTTTGCAACAGAAGATTCGGCCTTCAGAGCATTTTGTTTTATGGATTCAGGAACACTTATTTTATTTTTCTCAAGTAAATGAGATAAGTGATCAATCTGTTTCTTAAAACAGTGTTTCTCGTCATGACCAGTCTTCTTGCAATAGGAACACAAATACTTGCTTTTCTGCGCCCTAGGCTTAGAAGTCGAAGTGTTTGTGTCATTTTTAGGTTTGATCTTGGTTTCTTTCTTAGGTTGATCCTTAGTTTCTTTCTTCTTTTCAGTCTTCTTTCCCTTGCTAGTACTTGCTACAAGGGCATGTGATTTGGACTTGAGAGACCCCATTTGAATGAGTTTTTCTTGTTCTCAAATGAGTTGGGACGAAAAACAGTCAAAGGAGGGCATCGTCCAAGTATCGCCCAAAGCAGCTTTTGTAGCGTAGAAAGTTGACACGAAGACAGAATATTTGGGACCTAGCTTAGAGAGAATCGACAAGATCAGTTGAGAATCTTTCTTTTCTACTTGACATCCTTTTAACAATAATCTAATGTGGACAAATTTTGAGAAGAAGGCTTGTAGGTTTTCAAAGTCACTAGGATTTAACCCTAGTAGTTCGTTTTCCAAATCATGCGCTCTCATGTCATCTAGTTGTCCAAACATCACATCCATCATTTTCCACATAGATGTAGGTGTTTCAGATGCCTCAATGTGGAAGAGCAAGTCAAGAGAAATGGACATGCAAAGAAGACCTAAAGCTTCATCACTACGGTTTAATCACTTAGATTTTTCAGGTTCATCGTCTGGTTCAGTCTCAGTTCCCATGGTGATGCGGTATAACCCTTTGCCCCTTAGTTTCATTATTATTTTTGATCTCCATTCGAAAATTTTTAATGGCGTAAGCAAAGGAATTGAAAGTGCATCCATAGTGAGAGAGAAAAAGAAATGCAGAAAAAAAACACAACTACCTAGGATAATAACAACCCCCCTGCTTTCAGCACTTTATAGTTTAGTGCGTTGATTACAATCGGGTCCATACGTGCAGTTTGAAACACTTGGTAACATGTCTTGCAATTAGCGTAATACCGTGCAAGAGAGGAGACCACAACAGTGTTTTGTGTAGCGCAACAAAAAAGGACACCGTAAACAAGCACAAGCAAAAAACAAAAAGGAGGTGAAAGCCAACCCTGGTGGTGAGAAAAATCATCTCACGTCACACGAAAGAATCCCTTTTTCGTAAAACTGTGGTGGACGCACTCACAAGTCCACGAAAATAAGGAATAGAACAAAGCTCAAAAAATTGAGCTGACTTAAGCAATACAAAGACACCCCCCCAGAATGTGGCACTTTATAAAATTATTTAATTTACAAAGCTAATGATCTCATCATCTAGAGTGTGAAAAAACATGCAACTTTGACTAAAGAAGTGCTCAAAACCGAGCAACGAGTCAAAAGTTATAGCAAAAACCAATTCCCACAATTTGATGAGAAAAAGCCAATAAGCCTGCAAACGGATTAAAAAAGCACCCTAAACACATGCAAAGGGTGTCGTATGTATGCTCGTTGGAAATGGCATGGAATTTGAGATAGGGTTTGTTTCTATTGCGAGGGGGGATTAGCCACCTGCTAATCCCAAACCTCACCCTTCGTCTTCGGCACTCGACGGAAGGTTAAAAATACACAAAGCCAATAGACCAAATTATAATGCCAAAGGAATATAGTTTAAATAATGTGAAATTAAATTAGATCTAATGTAATTAAATCTAATGAATGTTGAAAAAGGCTTTAATTAAGCAAATCACTAAAAAAAGCACTTTTTTTGAATATTTTCTAAAACAGATGATTTTGAAAGAAGGCGTTTAAAAACAAGATTTTTTAGATGAAGATTTTAAACAAATAAATATCTAATCTAATCGAAAGGATCTGTCTGCATTTTTAGAAAATACTTTTTAAATACAGAAGGATTTGTTGATTTTGTTTTTAAAAGGAAAGCTTTTAATCAAAAACCAAGAAAACACAGCTGTATGTTTTAAAAAACCAATGATTTTTAGAGAGTTTAAAGAAGGAAAGAAATTAAAAAAACTTACCAAACAACTACAGGCCGTGCATAAGAGTTTACAGCCTTGTGTTACCTTTCTCTCACCAAAAAATGCAGAAGGAAAGACCAGGCCGCCCCAGGTATTAAAAAACGCAGAGAGAGGGTTTACAGCTGTTTTTAGATGCGTGGGCACCAGGGGGAGGAGACAACAGGTGCACAAAGTCTCCAGAAGCAAAAAAACGTGGTTGAGTAATAGAAAATGCCCTACAACAAAAAAAATGTGGCTGAGTAATAGAAAATGCCCTACAACAAAAAAAAACATGGCTGAGTAATAGAAAACACCCTGCAACCAAAAAAACGTGGTAGAGGTGATTAAAAACGCCTGTGAAGCAAAAAAAACGTGGTAGATGTGATTAAAAACCCCTGTGAAGCAAAAAAAATGCTTGAACAGTCCAAAAAATGCCTGAACAGTCCAAGAAAATGCCTGGAACAGCGTGCAGGACGGAGTGAAGGAGAAAATGCAGAGAACAGTCCAAAAATGGTCAGAGGGACAATAGTTAGTTGATGAGCAACCACGACTGAAGAACACAATGATCCTGCAACCACAAACAACATGCATAGACAAATATCCTACAAAAACCAAAGATCTTAAAAAAAATTCACTTCCATTTTAATAAATTAACAAAAAATGAAATGAATCTCTATTTTGGATTTTGATACATCCAACTAAAAAAAAGTTAAAAAACCTGATTTCTCAAGGTATTTTGAAAAAATCTGCACATGCACAAGAAAAAAACACAAAAAGACTTTCTGAGAAATCTTGTTAGAGATATTTGCAAGATAA
Organism: Taxus chinensis; assembly: GCA_019776745.2. NCBI lineage: Eukaryota > Viridiplantae > Streptophyta > Pinopsida > Cupressales > Taxaceae > Taxus > Taxus chinensis. The sequence continues at coordinate 143,991,811 of CM034156.1, read as the reverse complement.
TTTCTAGAAAATAGTGATCAAAGGATTTGCATGCAGAGTAAAATAACGAAACCAAGAAGGAGTAATAGCAACAAAAAACAAATCGAGTGCACGTTTACCCGATCTCAGCTCTGATACCATGAAAAGAGTTTGCGAGAATCGAATCGGAAATGAGGCACCATGAAGTAGTTGCACTCCAACGGAATCGTGAAAGCTCTAACGATAACAAGGAAAAAATTGATCAGTAATAGAAGAACTTATTCAACAGAAACAAAGCTTGCATAGAGGAAAGACAATAGAGTGTCTTGGCATACTCATAAATGAATAGAAAAGGGGTACATATAGGGTGCTGAGTAACCCTAGTGCATGACACACATGAAACCCTAAACCTAACCCTAAACCTAACCCATGTGAGATGACCCTCCAACATGAGAGGAGGACACATAGGATAACTCACACTATCACTAAAGACCACCCCAAAGCTCCCATAAATGTTTTCTAAATCATAATATCTTAGAGAAAAATTTGATACCTCTCCATTGAATATAACTAGGACTTCTGAAACACTTTAAGGCTCTCAATCCTTCTTAGAAGTTGGACTTTGAGAGTGGGAAATTTTGACAATTTTGATAAATTTGGCTATTTTGACCAAAAAGGGGCAAAAGTTTTAATGGGGTTGTCAAATAAAATGCAGTGACATTTTATATGACAACATTTGGCTCATACTAAGGGACTTGACTTGGTTTGACATTAAATGAAAACAAGGCAAAAAGGAACTCCAAAATCTCAATTTAGGCTTAAGTAGGATGATTGTGGTCACAAAATCATGCACTTTAATCATTATTTAGCCCAATATCATACTACTATTTAGAAGGTTCTTAAGTGAAGAAAGTACTAATTAATACCACCTTTTGGCCATCTTGTTTTATATTTTTTTCATCATTCCCACACATTTTTATATACATGCCCAAGTCTATTTTGGCATTTTCCCCGTCATTTTAACCTAAAACCAAGGCACCCAGGCCTATACTTGGATGCCCTAGGGTGCCCTGGTCTCACCTAAGGGGCACCCCGATCCATTTTCTACTTTTCCACCTCTTTTTGGGCTCTTTCTAGCCATTTTTAATCCTTATCTTTTTCCTAGTCGAGCCATGTTGAGGATTAATTAAAAAATTAGAACAAGAGAACCCTATAAATATAAAGTTATGAGACCATAATGAGGGTCCTAACGTAACTTACTACTATCACTCCATCTAGAGTTGTATCCATTACATCATTTGCATCCACATAGTTCCATGCATCAAGGCTAAGAGAGTTGCATCAACACACAGTTCATAAGGGGAGGGATTCTATTCCATTCCATACACACATTCTATTACATTTTCTACATTTAGTTATTGCTTGTTGCTTCACTTCACAAAGTGGGACTGACACAAGAACACCTAGGGCACAACATACACACATGTACCAAAACTACATTTTGGTCCAAAATGTAGTGCAATGCTCAGTTTAGTAAGCCCATTGTTATGGCAGCTTAGGTCAGTCCAACCTATTCATTCTGTATCTTTATTTTTTCTTAGGGTTTTGATACTTCCCTCTCCTCTTGCAGGTCATTACTTTCATTTTCCACCATTCGATACATTTGATGCACAGCTTGATTGAATCTAGTGTGATAGACAAGCGAAGGTTACAAGATCATCTTGCTGACCTTCAAAAAATCAAGTTTTGAGATTTTTCAAAGACCAAGGCACCTATTTTGCCATACCGGGGTGTCCCGGTGCACCCCAGTACCCTCCTGGGTGCTCCAGTCTGCTCAGATCGTCTAGATCCACTCTTTTTGGGACCTCTGTGCCAACCGTTCCTATGCTTTTGGATTTTCCTAGTTAGGCTATGTCATACTTGTGATGGTCATCTATAATGCAATTGAGTTCATTTATCCTTACATTCCTCTTGCATATTAGGGTTTTTATTTCTTCTTAGTATAATTATTTAAAATTATTTCATATTACTTTAGTGCATTTATTTACATCGTTTATGTCATCCTAGATTATATTAACTATTATTATACTTTCCCATAGTTTAGTCAATTTTAGCTAATCATTTTAGTGAACCCGACCATTGACTCCACCTTCGTTCTAGGGATTTTCTCATCTTTTATACCATGGCTTCTAATGTTTGTCAAGTCTCTTTGCTTCAATTGATTCAAATGCACCCATCTTGTAAAGATGCTCTTTAACAAACCCTAAAGAATATGTGTCTTCCTATCAACATATTGCCTACCCAAGTCAATGCTATTTTTGGTCATCTTTTTGTGGACTCCCTTGATTCTAATTCCAATCAATCTATTTGAAAATCCATTCAAGCTCTTCATTTTGTATTTCAAGATAAATTTCAAGCTCTTCATTTTGTATTTCAAGATAAATTTCAAGCTATGGAATCCATAATCACATCTCTTAAATATGAAATTCAATAGCTTAAGGATACTTCTCAGGCTCACAATTATTCTTCTTCTCATAACCATCCTATGGATTCTACATGTGCTCATATTAGTGAACCTCAAATCTTTCCAGCTACCCACGCCTCTCAAGTTTGCAATCAATGCTCTACAACAAGATATTCTTCCCAAACTCATAACTCATCAATTAATCAATCTTGTCATCTACTCATTGTTATCCTCCTTATCAGCTTGCAAAATATCATGGTCTCCCATATTGTAATTATCATCAAATCAATGGAAATAATGACAATGATTGTTATGATTTACAACGAATAATTAAACATCTTGAGTGTCAAGGTTTCATCTCATTCACCGTGCACAACATGTTTTGTTACATGGTCATCTCCTCTTGTTACATCTCAATGGGTTATTAAATTTGATTCATCTAATGAGCATCATGCCATTACTTCTAAGATGAATTCAAGAGTCCTCCTAAGCAACCACCCCTCAACATCGATACACCACCTCTTCTCGAATCATCTCTAGCATCACCAAGTCAACATAAGCAACCTCCTCTTAAGGATGATCTCACTCCTCTTCTGTTAAAGGTATTGGCCACCTCACCAAGTTATACGCAACAATCACTGCCTAAAGTAAAGCTTGAAATTCCTACATCCACTATAGATCCTACATACGTTGAGGATTGGGACCCAGATGACACTTACTATGATGATGAACCATTTGATGGTCACACTTCTCTATCACATCCAATCACTTTTGTCAAAGCTACTACTCCTACTGATGAACAAGACACATCTCAAATTCTGCCACTATTGCATGGTCCTATTACTGTTGCTTCGGCCTACCATTATGTTGGCCCTCTCTCTTATCATGACATAGACAAAACTCTCCCACAATGGCATGGAACCTCTCATGTTGCTGCATAGTTCTCCATCATCATAGTGTATTTGGGGGACATAACACCTAATACACTCACCCCCCTCACTTACACATATCTCATTTTTACATTTTTCATATAGGCATTTGCATCAAACCTTTTAGTCACTATCATTACCTGATGACACTCTTGTACTTTGGTTCACACTTGAATTTTGAGGGATTACCATTACATTGAACCCCACACACCACACTATAGGCATTACACATTTAAACTTTATCTCACACATCACACATTATACCACCAATACATACTACACTTAGTCTACATTCTACTATTATTCTACATTATACTAGTCCTCATCTATGTATTAAATCCATTAGGGTATCTATCCATTTAGTCACATCATACACTGCATATTTCTACATATTTTCTACATACTATGCTAGGCTACAATACATATGATTCTAGTTATATCTGTGGATCTTATCATTACATATTACATTCCTATCTACACCTATTTTTTCATTTTACACATTACATACTATATATCTTACATCCTACATATCCTACATTGCATTGCCCACACCACATATTTACAAAACCCTACTAATCACATGGTCATCTAGTTTCATAACATATGCCACTTTGTCTTCTACGAACTACACTCACCACCCTATGACGCACTTTATTTCCTCAGTCCATACTCGATTGTCGAGGGTTTACCAATCAAATGGACCTTGCACTCACCATGCGATATTTCATCATGTGACATTCTTAGGCTAGTGACATACACTTTAAGCTAAATCGTCACTCGTTGTAATTTCATCTAGTAGTGGTATACACTTTAGAATAAATCACCACCTCCATTATTGCATCTTGTAGGGGCATACACCTTAGGTTACATCACCACTCTTTACCTTTCATCATATAGTGACATATGCTTTAGGTTAAATCGTCACCCATATCTATTCATCTTATTGTGATATATGCTTAGGGCTAAATCATCACGCATCCTTTCATCATATAGTGATATACACTTAGGGCTAAATCATCAATCATCCTTGTAGCTTATAGTGATATATGCTTAGTACTAAATCAACACTCATCCTTTCATCTTATAGTGATATATGCTTAGGGACAAATCATCACTCAACCATTCAACAAGTCGTGATATATGCTTTGGCTATAGGGTTCATGCACATCCTTTATATATGTTGCATCTCATCACTCCTACATATACACTCATCACCATGCGCTAGACACAAAAACACTACTCAACCATTTCTCGATGATGCGATCTTGTTTACATTTCATTCTTGACTACTGAGGGGGAAAATAAAATGAGCCTCATTGCATACACTTCCATCCACTTAGGGGGCATGCTACTCCTATCACTCCATTTTGCATTTCATTCCATCTATCCACAACATATTGCATGGTCTTAGTGCATTTACTCTTGTTCACTAATGTTTTGCATGTTCCCTTTACTACACATGTTATATTTATTTCTTATATGTCATTATCTATATCGTCCACACATGTACATTCATGCCTTTGTTTAGTGTGATCACAGATACATGACTTCTACACATGGCATGGATGCTTTCCTTCGACCCTTCCTATATTGGTTGCTGGGGGCATCCACATTTGTCTCATACAGGTGATATTGTTTCATTTTGTGCTTAACATCTTACATTACTTGATCATACATGCTTTGACATATTAGTTATTGCTCTAACATGCTAATGGGTGTTCCATGTGCAACAATTATTTTGCATGATTACATGTTTCCATGACTACTTGTTTGTTTATTTGTACTTGTTTGCTTATTGTTTGCCATTGTATGCGGGCTTTGCCTTAAGTTTGTGTGCACACTTGTTTGTTGTTTGCGGCCATGACGACCTTGTGTGTCTTACGACATCGTGAGTGATGTCCCATGTTTGTAACTTGCTTTCTGCGGCTTACTTGTTTTCTTGCATGTTTACTTTTACTACATTGTCTATGTAGCTTACACATGTTTTCTATATCCATGCATTATTTGCTTTACACTTTTCTTTGGCTAACCTTCTTCTTTGTGCATGCCTTGGTTTCTACTAAGCACTTTCCAAGGTGCACAATTCAGAGTGTGGTTGGTCCTCTTTTGTGGCCGCATTCTCTTATCAGTGACATCACATGTGCCCCCAAAGAGGGGGGCATCATTTGGGACTTTACATACTAATACAACATAGCTACACTGGTTGAGTAAAGTGCACTTTCTGCCCTTGGCATTGTGGGTTTAAATACAATGAGTGGGTTCAGACTAGTCTACAAACCCCATACACAACATATTTTACAGGACATGGTATCTTTAGCATTTCTGGGAAGCAATTATAGGCTTGGAGGTTACAATGGGTGTGCCTCTCTACGTTACTTCGGCCAGTGGTGTCAGATCACCCAAAAAACTAGAATGCTATAGAGATCTCTTCACACATTTCAGCAGAATTAGTTAGATCTTGGAGGAAACAAATCATTTCCTCCCTACACTTCTTCAACCAAGGTGGCGTGAGATCACCCAAAAAACTCGCAATAGTACAAGATATCCTTCTACACCCTTTTCTCTCGACATGGATCAGGTGCACGTGTTCCATTTACATTTTCATTTAGTGTATTTTACGTTTACGTATTTTACACATTCCTATGCACATGTGTGTTTTACATAGCATTTTTTACATACATACATATTTGACTACTTAATCATTTTCTCCTTGCAGGTTTGATCATATGAGAAATAAATAGTCAAATTGGGGGCAACAACAACAATGACGACAATAACAACATTTTGTGACAGTCACATGCCTTACTAACCGTGCAAGTACACTACACACTACAACAGCTACACATGCTTTCTGCCCTAGGTTCACTCTCATTACTTTTTCTATACACATTTTTCATCTATAGTTTCCACGCTCCTCCATCTTTTTATCATTCCATGCTTTTGTCTAGTCCTTCGGCACATTTTTTACTACACCCTACATGGACATTAGGTACGTATCTCTATCTACTTTATGTTACCGAGCTTTCCACTCACCAACATAAAGTGGGGGAAAAATTTAGTCACAAAATCATGCACTTTAATCATTATTTAGCCCAATATCATACTACTATTTAGAAGGTTCTTAAGTGAAGAAAGTACTCATTAATACCACCTTTTGGCCCTCTTGTTTTATATTTTGTTTCATCATTCCCACACATTTTTATATACATGTCCAGCTATTTCGGCATTTTCCTGACGTTTTAGCCTAAACCAGGGTGCCCAGGCCTGTACTTGGGTGCCTCGATCCTTGTTTTAATTTTCCCACCTCTTTTTGGGATCTTTCCAACCATTTTTCATCCTTATCTTTTTCCTAGTCAGCCATGTTAGGATTAATTATGAAATTAGAGCAAGAGACCCCTATAAATATAAAGTTATGAGACCATAATGAGGGTCCTAACGTCACGTACTACTATCACTCCATCTAGAGTTGCATCCGTTACATCACTTACATGCACATACTTCCATGCAATAAGGCTATGAGATATACATCAACACACACTTCATAGGGGGAGATATTCTATTCTATTCACAAAGTGTGACTGGCACAAGAGCACCTAGGGCACATGCACACACACACACCAGAACTACATTTGGGTCTGAAATGTAGTGCAACACTCAGTTTAGTAAGCCCACTATTATGGCAGTTGAGGTCTTTAACTTCATCTTCCTATATTTGGCACATTCGGTGCAATTCAGTGAATCAAGTGTGATAGGAAGTGAAGGTTACAAAGCATATTTCAACCCAGAAAGAACCAAGTTATGAGATTTTTCAGAGACCAGGGCACCCCGGGGCACCCCATTACCATTCTGGGTGCTCCATTTTTCTCAGATCGTCTAGATCCACTCTTTTCGGGACCTCTGTACAACCATTTTAGCTTCTGTAATTTCCTGTCAAACCTGTGACACCTTGCGATAGTCACCCATAATCAACTGAGTTCATTCATTACCTTCTCTTATATATTAGGGTTTTATTTCTACTAGTTTAATAATTTTAATGATTTTATTCATTTCATATTACTTTAGTGCATTTATTTACAGCATTTATGTCCTCCTAGATTAGATTAACTATCATTATACTTTCCCATAGTTTAGTTAATTTTAGCTAATCAATGGTGCATTATCCATTGGGCAATAAAGTCTCAGCAAGGATGCAAAATGAAAATGAACAAACACATGCACACACAAAAGGAAAGGAAACACACCACACAACAGGAAAGAAAAAAACCCATAATAAGGAAATAGGAAACACACGTAAATCACCTACAATACATGCAAGAGATAACCCACTTTCTTTGCTTGCACTTCTCCAAATATTACCCATGCATGGGTAGCACCAAATGACATTGCTCCATAAACCCATTGATTAACTAAAATATGAATTTTATAAGTTAATCTAAACAATACAATAATATAATAACTGATATAAATTGGAATATAGATATTAAATAATTTATTTGGTATTTTTAAATGAGATGAAATAATGGAAATAGGAGGGAAATGTACTAACCTGAATATGACTTACCTCACTGTGATCTAGGACTGAACAAGATGATGAGTGGATGGAGTAGAATGACACAACACACCTCATAAAATTGCAACAATAACATATTTGGCTGGAATGGGGTGCATGGGGAAGGATTAGGGCGCTTATGGGCACCTTGGTCTGTAGAACAACTCAAAACCTGAGTTTGGAAGGGTTGATAGATCTTTGCAATGTCTTGCCTTTTGTCACTTGGATATCACACTAGCTTCGTGATGATGCCATAAACTTGCAATGAATAATTACCTGTAAAACCCCATACAAAGAATCAAACCCCTAAAAAAGAAAGATGCATATGAAGGGGTCAGACTATCCTTAGCGGCCACAATGTTGCACTTACAACTAAGTGTTGCACTACATCTCATACCTAATGTAGTTCTGTGTGATTTATGTGTGCAATGATGTTCCTAGGGTTCCCTAGTGCCAATGACGCAGAGATAACAGACAATAGTTAGATAAAATGTAAAATGGTGGATGGAATATAATAGACTTCCCTTTACTATGCAATGTGTGTGATGTAAATAGTGCCCAAATGTAGCCCCTTGCCTTAGTATATAGTTAACCCTTAGTATAAAATATATCACCCACAAGATAGTAAGTATGTTGTGTTTATATAGGGATCTCTTGCTCAAATTTCAACACTAATGACCTGACATACCGACTAGTACCTAAGGGAATGAGAAGGAAAATTACAAATATTGACCTCGAATATCTAAATCAAATCCAAATGTGATGGGTAGTAGGGCACCTAAAAATGAGGACTTGGGCACCCATGGGCACCCTAATCCTTCCCTAGGCACCCTAGTCAAAGACTAGAGATGACAACTTAGTGAATAACGACAGCTAAGACTTCCAGAGATATAACCAAAAATGTGTGAGTAACTAATGACTGTGAAAGAAAAATGACGATGATGACCAACTAGACTGACGACGTGACTAGGGGATGGGTCATTAGTGAATAATTTTCTTACACAAGATCTATATATAAAACAACATACTTGGTTGTATAATAGTAGTAGTAAGTGTGTGATTTTGTGACTACATTTTCCCTTACTTTATGTTGGTGAGCAGAAAGCTTGGTAACATAAAGTAGATAGAGATGCATACCTAAGATAAATCTGGAGAAGCCCGTGTTGTAGGAGAATGTACAAATGTGGTAGTAAAAGCATGCCGAAAGAACTATATAACATGTTAAACCATGGATTAGTGTGTTGATCCATGCAATGTAGCGAGAGACATCATAGTGAGATGAAGTGCACTAAATGAGAGTGATGATTGTGATATCGGATGATTGATGATTTCGAATACATATGATGACAATGAGATGGGGTAGGGAGTGATTAATTCCCAACTTGATTTTTGTGTATACGAATAATTGACTGGAGGATTTGGGCGTCCTGCCGCCAGAGGAAGAGTGTAGGGAGAAAGACGTGTTATTCTCCAACCTGTAACTACATCCTCAAGATCTAGTCGTTGTAAATGGAATTAGATCAAACTTTTTGTGGTTTTTTGGATCCAAATAATTTTGATCAAACAATTGACCCATATAGGAGTGGTATAAAAAAGGAAATCTTGCCCCCACTCCATGGGTGTCACCGCAATGTGATGGCTTCCAAGTTAGGTCATATGGGAGGCTGATTATGTTATATTGTAATGATTGAATGATATGATTTTAGTTGTTAGAGATTTTAACGCATTGATGGATTGATTGATCAATTGTTTTGATTGGTCACTCATAGAGAGATTTTATACTAGTTTTTCCCCAGGTTAGGTCATTAGGGGATAATCGCTAGAAATTGATGAACGATCACATGGAAATATTTTTGTTTATTGCCCCCAAGTTAGGTCATTAGGGGGAAGTGATGAAATGTCGCATAACAAAATTATACATTTGTTGCACCCAAATTAGGTCATTAGGGGGGAAGTGATGAAATGCCATATGGTTGATTAGTAAGTGTTTGAAAGTGAAAAAGTAGTAGTGTTGATTGATCGCATAGATGTGAAAGGGGAATTATAAGATGACCCCAATTGTATGCCCCCTTTCAGCGAAAGGGGAAGTGATGATATGAACAAATGTTAAGCTGAAAGTAAGCACAAAATAGATAGAATGTGATATAAATTGTAAAAATGTGTATAAATTTAGTGGAAGACAATTTTGAGGAGATATAACACATGCATAATGTATATGGTATGAAGGTAGGTGAAATTATAAAAAGAATGCCGCAAAAGGGGTGTAAATCAGAGTAAAAACACTCAAGATATGGAAAAATTGGTGTAGTTTGTATTAGTTACTAGAATAAGTGTGAAATAATAACCATCGTAAAGTGTGATATAGGATCCCCTACCTTCACCTCCTTCTCTTGACTTATTTAAGCAAAATTTTACTTATATCACTTCTAGGACTGATTCTAGGTTGTCTAGTTGTCTAGGAGACCTTCAATATAGCCTTAAAGGGTACCACCATATATAAAACATCATCTAAACCAATACTCTACACCAAAAACTTAGATACAAAGCTAATACATCAATTAATTGGTTCAATATCATGAACATAGCCATAACATTCACATACTTTTATTGGTCTCCATTAGGCTTTTTTGCATAGCTTCAATACTAGTCAAAAATTGACATTTTAGTCTTTCCAAATCTTACACCACTCTCCATCTTGCATTTATGCTCACATTTTCCCAATATCAACCATTAAGAAGGTTAGCTTTCATCTACTTATCATCGTTTACCAAAACATTTCAAATTCTACCTTGTCAAGGTTCTAAAGCAAAATGCTAGGAAAATCATAGGAAAATGAGTTCTTGAGGTATTTATAAACATTTAAATGTTTCCTAGATGTCTTACCATCCCTCTAAACATGCTCTCCAATTTTGAAGCTCTAACTCCCTCTATAAATCCTAGTTCTTCAACTTTGGCAATTTAACTACTAGCCCTTTACTAGGCCTATCAAGAACATCTTTCACTAATATATGAGTTTATGGAATGACCATTTTTGGTCAATCATCGGGTAGGGGTACTAAAAAAATTTATGTTGCTGGGAAGTAGTCATTTCTGGGAAGGATTGAAAGCAAACAGGAAGCTATGTGTGTTGTTGCAAGGTGCAATGCCTCACATATGCTTCCATTCCTAGTGTCGTCTTCAACAAAGACATGCAGAAGCCTCAAAAGACTAGTGCATGACCTTGATGAAGGTGGGAACAAAAAATGTCAGAAATTGGACCCTGGAACAACAAACACAGTTGTTGTTTGCATGGCAGAAAGTACAGTTTTTAGGTACATGTGCATTAAATTCTTGTTATTTCTTTATGTTTGAATGAGATTAATTATGTGTTGAGTTGTTTAGTTCATTCCACAATTATCATTTACAGTAATCAAATGCAAAAGGAAATAGACAACTCAATTACAAAATTTAATTTCATTTATTCATAAAGAAATAATGTTTCCCACACAAGTCGTGGGATGTAACTTATATGTACAAACAGAAGAGATACATATACATAAAACTGTAAATAAGTGAGGAGAGAGGAAACCCATCATTTCCTGAATGAGTTGGTTTCCCCGTGCTCCTTGCTTCAACTGCATCATCTTCATGCTCCTCTCAGGTTGCTACCCTTGTTACATACAACAATACACACTGTTAGAGCTCTGGGTATTTCTCTCTAATCACGTACTTATAATTTCAGGCAGATGAATCTCTTCAAGTAAGTACATTTAAGATACATGAAAAGGAACTAGAAACAGAATCACAGAGTGCATGTCATTATCACTCAAGAGCATCTAATTGCCATTTTCAGAAGCATACCAAGAAAGGAAAAATCACTTAAGGATGAAAAAGAAAGGCTACTACCCCATATTTTTCTAACTAATTTTCTGAAGTGTGTAGGTACAGGTTTTCAAGTACAACTTGGATAACATTTTTTAATTTGCAACAATCAAATGAAGAACCAGGATACAATACATTCATAGGTGAATCTTCATCACTTTGCCAAAGGGAGAGGTTGTATGTACAAGTTTCATAAAGTTGAAGGATCATGAAACAAAGACAACCATCAAATGCTCCAATTTATAGAAGGGTTTCAAGGACAAATAATGAAAATGATATAAGTGATTATTTCCACAATTTATTCATATTCTTAGCTCAAGGACATGAAAATTTCAGAAAATTACAGTCTACAGAGTGTCAAACAAATTTCTAAAATGTTTCCTTTCAAGTATGAAGTTGCTATTAGAAGTCATGGGGTCAATTAAAAGATAGAAAGTACTTGGGAAAATATAGATCTACATTCATTCAAAGGAATCCTATCTTTCATGAGTAATTAAAACATTCAAGCTCATTTGAGTATCATATGAAAGTGAACTGCAAGCTTCATGAGTGCTTTCAGGTTATGAAGCAAATCTAAGCAGAAGAAGATACAACAGTTCAAAGTACTACTCAATTTTCAAAGAAACGTTCCTTCACACAAGAGAAAAAAAACTCATGGATCAAGCACTGAAAGGCAGTTGTAGAACTCAAGGTTAAATCAAAACATACAAATCTCATACTAGCTTGGAGGCACATAAAAACTGCACATCACTACTCTTCCAGATGAAAATCATATCAAAGGATATAGAGCAAGTTGAAAACATAGTTCCCAGATTTAATACTTAAAACATAGTGCTTCACTGTCCAATTCAAGATCAACATGAAGCAAAATTTCATCAATGCAATTCATTTACAGTAGTTGGTAATGCAAAAGCAGGGTTGCAATGGATAAAAAGTAAGTCAAGAAGCAAAGCTAAACAAAGAAGATAAATTAGTCCAAACTCCAAGGTGCTTAATGCAAGGGAAGAATTCAAGCCATTAAGCTATAGTTACATCCGTGTATGTTAAATGTATAATCAAATCAAACATTTACAACTACATACTACCTTCAAAATAGGTAAACTCAAAGAAATCAACTTACAAAGTATGCCACCCAATAGGAGAATGGATGCAAAATCAATTCTTAAGTGAAAAAGTATAACTGTAAGGTTCAAAGAAGCATTCAAGCCAAAGAATACATCACAATGTAGGAATAATTCATGTCATGAAGCATAATCAAGACATAACTATCTATATGGAGCTATTAACATTCTTTCTCATTGTTCAAGAAGCAACAATTTCATTCAAGATGATATACAAATGCAAGTGAACATAATAAACGAAGTAACCCAAATTGTTATAACATTGCTAAGACCACCATAAGTTCAAAACTAGGTTGCAACAAGTAATAAAGTGTGCTCTAGTTATCATCTTCAGGAGATACATTTTCAACAATGAAATTAAGGCACCCAATGCGTTATACTCCAAGGTGATAAGGTGCATAAAAGTACAGAGCTCAAATCAAACTTCAGCGGTCAACATAAAAGCATAAATCCACTCTAGATTTAGAGATTTTAAGCAGATAGAAGGCATGAATGTAGATGTTTTGAAGGCTCAAGTGAAATATATAAGCCATTAAAGAATCCAGTCAGTTTAAATAGCAAAATAGAGACCTCGATCAAAGATAGAAACATAGAGCTTTTCTTCCATAAATGGCGGTCACCAAGACATAATGAACAGTCATAGAAAGATGAAATAAGCACTAAAAAAGGTGAGTATGGTAAAAATAGATCTAGATATAACAGATAGAGCTAAACCCATTTTGACCAGGCAATAACCCAAAAATATTATTGAAACCCTTCGAGCTCAGGTAAGAATACGTTGAGCCATTCAAAACGTCAAACCCTCACGATAAATTAAAAAACACGACTTGGTTACGCTGGGAACAAAATGCAAGAGCCAACAAAAGAAAAACAATGGCTACGAGCTCCATACAGGTAGGACAAAGGAAAAATTGTGCCCCTAGAGAAGAAAAAGAAAATCAAAACTCAGAAATGAAGAGTCTCCAAGCACATATTCATGGCGTTCATTCAAGTTCAAACCAGAAAACCCCATAACAACTTAACAAATAAAAGATAAATCACAAGCTTACATTCTATCAGTTATTGGCGGTTAAATCTGGTAGGAAGTCGAACCCACCATGGATCTAGGCACGTAAATAAAACAAGGCTCGTGATTCAACAAAAACCTTGATCTCGTTTTGGTATAAGCACGACCACCGATGAGAATCCATTTTAGAATGCAGCTAGAGGTACAAATAATCTCAAAACAGTGAGCTCTATAGGACCTGTAAAGCCATAACATCCATGCACAACACCCAAAAGTAGGTGGAATCTCAAAACATTGTAAATTCATAACCCTAATAGCCCGAAAATGAGTAGAACCAAAAGATACATAGCTTTTATGGCAAAAAAACATTGATCATAGCTGAGAATAATGAAAAACTAGAGCTTCCAACTTCAACAATGGTGACACATTAAAATTTCTACAGAGTAACCCTAGCGGAGAGAGAGATCGAATAGTGAAATGAAAAAATGGTTAGGTTTTCCCACTTTCTCTCAAGGCTAACTCACGTTGAGTTAAATGAGCACACATGTTAAGTAGAGGGCTGACCCTAACCCAACCTAGGTTAGGGTTAGGTTGATTTGGGATAAGAATGAAATAATTACCATATGCCCATATGGGTTTTGGAGTTATTTAATCATTTTCGACAAATGCCAAGGTTAAAACTTTAGAAAACCATAAAGCACATGGGTTTCATGATGTCTAGGCCCCTTTTTATACTCACGTAGGGGAGCATAATAATTCTTTTGTTAAGGTTGGCTTAAATTCAAAAGATAATTATCATGCATGTAAATCAATGTTCCATAAGGATTTAATTGCATGTAACCTAAGGCAGTAAAGACATTCACTTTTCCATGCACAATAATTGAGTGCGTGCCCTATTTTGGGTCATAGCCAATTATAGGTCCCTATTTTATTGTTAAAAGATATCTTAAAATAGACAAAGGGAACCATACAACTCATGCAGAGAGGTGTTGAGGTGGTCAATTGTAGTTTGACCATCACTTGCGAAGGCTATTTTTTGGAGTTAGCTCAAAATAGAACTGAGAGTGCAACTGTGCCTCTACTAACTATTTTTGGAGAGGGGTTGAATATTTTTCTATATATTGTGTGCTCTTGCAAAACACAAGGGGGGCTAATTTTTTACAGACTTATGCTGCAAGATTTTGTACTTTGCACCTTTGATGAATAAAAAGACTGATTTTCCTCCATATTCAAGCTTTTGCAGTGTTTTATAGAAGTTGATTAGTGTGTTAAAGTGAATAAATTAGGTTCCCTTGCATGCTATCAAATTCCAAAAAACTCCATCAAGAAATTTTGCCAAGTTTAATAGTTTTTTCAATAAGTGTTCAAACACCTTATTGAGTGCAAAATTTGTTAAATAATTAATTGAAGTGAATAATTCAGTCTTTCATCAATCTTTAAGTGTGTTTGTGCAAGATAAAGTCCCACAAAAATTTTGTGTATCACCTTTATGCTTTCAGTTTTAGTTTTCCTCTAACCCTTAACTCAGTCAAATACAAATTTTCAAGTGATTCATCAAAGGGAGCCATCCCTTTCTGGAGGTTTCCCTCATTTGGAGACACCCACAACTCAGAGGGAATCCCATTGTACCGGCTAAAGTTAGAAGTCATATTTACGTTCATTAGAAGGTGTACTTTGGACCGATAACAATTTTTTGGCATGTCCAAGTGCGACAATAACTAGATTTTGGAGTTATTTGTAGCATGTAGTTAAATATGAGGTTCTCATATGGTTGTTTTTGAAGATTTAAATGATCAAGATCAATAGCTTGTTTTCATTGTTATCATCACACAACATGATATAAACAAATATTTAAGAGCTGCAGTCTTTCGAGAACCACTTGGTCAGTTTCAACAGCTTGCTGCCATAACAATTTTGGATGAAGATTTTGACAGATCTACACTTTTGCAACGAAGATTAGCTGCCTCCAGAAGGGTCTAAACTGGTATTTTTCCATGATCTATGCCTGTGATTAGAACTACAGCATTAACAAGAGGTATTCCCCATTATTTTATTCAATTACCTCTAAATTCATCTAGAAGAAGAAGGGTTGGAAATACTACGCCCTATCACAAGTCCCATATTTCCAATCCTCCTTCCCTAAATATAAGTTTTTTCATTCAGATCCCAATCTTTCCAATGGCTTCCCAGAAACCAAGAACCTTTTTTCCTTTTACTAATGGTAGCCCTCTATTAATTCTTGTATATCATGATATACCAGCTGCTCTCCTAAAAGGTCTCCCATTTTTACTGGTGAAAATCAAGTTACCCCAGTTGAACATATTAGAGATGTAGCAACCCTTTGTTCAGTACATAATATCACACATGAGGATGTTGCTCTAAGGCTGCTAGCTACCTCTTTTAAAGGTCAAGCCCTAAAATGGTACAAAAACTTAGAAATAGAACAATAGGCACTTGGGATGTGTTAGGTGTCATTTTGCAAACAATTTGAAGATAAATCATACCATCTATCCCTTATTGAGCAGCTGTCCACTATTAAGTGTGCACCCCAAGAGTTCATGGCCAATTTCAACTTAAGATTTACTAGAACTTGGGAGAAAATTCCAATTGCAGTCAAGCCTTCACCAAAACATGTTTTTTTGTATTATTTGCATGCATTAAATAGTGACATTGTTATCATGATCCAATCTATGGGTGGAACTACTCTTCCTGAAGCCTTTGACATTTCAATAAGAGATGAAAACAACCTTATACAAGCTACAAAATTGGCACCTAGACCCTCTATGCCCATTTAGGCTGAGCTAGCTCCTATTCCACTAGCTGAGATAGCATTTATAGCTCCTATAGTTCATCCTGAGAAGATTGATAATTTAGAAGGTGTTGTTAAGGCTTTGTCAAATAAAATTGTGCAGTTGGAAAGGAATCAATCTCAAACTAGTAAACTATATCAGCCTCGTTTTCCAAGTTATAATAATTACAAGCCTTCTACTCAAGGTTATAGACCATATCAAACAAAACTAGTTATTACAGCAGCTAGACCTCTTGCTGCAGCTGATCTTAATGCCCCTACAACTTCAAGAGCTTTGGTTCCTAAGCAAGCTAATATGGCCCAAGATGCTAGTATGCAACCTAGTGAGTCAAATTCATCTACAGATATGGTACCATGAGGGTTTTCTATGCCAAAAATGACTGAAGAAGAGGCATTTCACCATTTCTAGGAAAGTGTATTTCTTGCAGCACATGCAAACCAAATTTTGGCACAAGAACAACAGGGGCAGCTAGATGCAACATTGGTAAATTTTGAAACAACTGATCATGTGGTTGTAAATAGTGAAATTGGAGCACAATATAAGGTTGATTTTGTTGAAACAGTTACCAAATCAAAGAAAAGAGCCATGGAAGCTAATGTAAGTGATCAAACTACTGTACCAATGCGTGAAATTCAAAGTAATGTTGTTGGTAAGAGTTCTGTACCACCTATTGTTCAAGAATGGGCTGCTGTTGTAAAAAATAAGTTTAAAATTGGTGATGTTCCATTCAATATTATTGATCATATGAAGAATTCTAATGTCACTATGAGCATGTAGGATACATTGTCTATTCCTGGAAAAAAAAATTGTTGGTCCAAGAGCTTGCGGGTCTGAAATTACAATCAAAACAGGTTGACCGTGTAGGAAACATAGCCAACATGGTGATGGCAATTGTAGACCAGAAAACTAAAGGGTCAAAACAACAAGTATTTAAGCCAAAACAACAACAAAAGAGGTAAAATTGGTTAATCCTCCTCCATTTTATCTTTCGTTAATCATTGAGGATTCATTAGTTCATAATTATATGGTTGATAACGGAGCTAACAACACTGTTATGCCAAAGTTAGTGGCTAAAAGGTTGGGTTTTATGTATGAACCAAGTACCAAAGGAGTGTTATATGTCGATGGTTCATCAACTAATACCATTGTAATAATTAAATATTTGAAATTAACTTTGCATGCGTGTCCAAGTGTTACAATCTCACAGGATGTGATGGTAGTGGATCTACCACCTTATTTTGCCACGTTCTTATCTAGAGACTTCACTAAAAATAAATCAAAAGAATTTGAAACAGATCAGAGAGTTGCAGACATAGGAATGATATTCAATAAGCTCACTCTAAACATCATATTACAAACATCCAAATATATAGGAAATAGCCTTTCTAAATAGGAGGTGGCTATAACAACTTACTAAACTATGAGAGTTTTTTCTAACTCACTAACCACATATACATTTGTTATTTTTGTTTTATATAACAACTAATAACAAATTACTAACTTACAATAACGAGATAATAATTACTCACATAATTATTATTTACCAATACATGTATATATGGAGCACTAAATAATTTATTTCTTAACATTCCCACCCTTAGTGCGAACATGGGGAAAACATTCCTTGTACTACAACGTGCCGCTACATAGCCTACTCATGATCTGGATGGTTTCAAGGACAATACCAACAACCTCTAGATGGTTTTCCAAGTGGTTAACCAATAACCACACAACGGATGGTTTTTTAGGAGAGTACCAAAAAGCTCTGGATAGTTTTTCCAGTGGATAACTAACAACCACAATATCATGATGTTATAGTAGTATCATTGGCTCTCATCACTATCTCACTTCAGGGAATAACATAGGAACATTTGTTAGGTTATGGAGTTGAATATATTCATTGGAGCATGCATTACAAAGTGACTGGGTTATACAGTAACTGACATCAATCATGAAGGGACCGACATCGGTCACCTATGACCGACATCGGTCAGGAAAGTAGAAACCGTCCATGGTTAGGGCTAACCGGCATTGGTTACCGTGTGTGAGTGTTTTATTTAACTCATGATAATTAGATCTAAATCTAGTATTAAAGTAGATCTATTGATTGTAATTGCATGGCTAAGTGCCCTAAGTTTGTATATGCCTATATAAGAATGAAAACTAGGGTTAGAATAAGAGAATTAAGAGAAGGATTGAGTTATATCCTTGACTCTCCTAGATTGAGAGGATGAAGAAGAAGAGAAAGAAAGAACAAGCTACATGAAGACTGAGCTTCCATGAAGAGGAGCTGAATAGAAGGAAATAACATGTACATCTGAACGGCAAGAAGATGGTAACATCTTCTATTGTATTTCCTTTGTATAGTTATTATCTCATTGTAATGGCTTGCATAAGATGTAAAACACATAGAGTTTCTTCTTGTAGATCCACATGTTGGTGAGATCTTGTATTATAGATCTATGTAGATCTAGTCTTGTATTGTAGATCCAAGGGATCATATTGTATTGTTGATCCATAGGAATCTAGTATTATAGCTCATTGGAGAGCTTGTGGATACAAATAATATCCAGATATTATAGAGGAGGTTGTCTTTATGCTTGCACAAGTTGATGCAGTGATGGAGAAACATACTTAATTCTTAGTGAATAGTTATAGTTACACATATGGTAGACCCATGTGAGAGGCCTTGTTGCAGATCCACAGAGAGCTTAGTTGTAGTTCAGAGATGTAGTAGTTCCTGGTTATGTGAGATCTATTCATGGTTTAGAGGCACAGTTATAGTGCACTCATGGAGATCCGTTTAGAGATCAGGAGGAGAGGAGATACTCTTGGAGAGATGCATTGTACTCTTGTTTTGAAGAGTTGGTTTGTACTCTTGTTATATTATATATATGAGATCTTTATCTTTGGTGGATGTAGCCCACAATGGGTGAACCACAATACATGTTGTGTTATGTGTGTGTTTTTTTTTATTTGGATTATTCTAGTTTATACTTCCATTGCTATAGATTTTGGGGAATTGTTTAGATCTTGTATACATGATTGGGTTTGTTACTGAATCATAACACTATTCCATAGTCCCAAATTCCCAACAAAATCCGTTGAATTCTGCTTCTCATACACACAAAATAAATACTGGAAATGGAACATTCAATCATGTTCCCCCCTCAATGTGAAATTTCCACTTATTTAAAATAGGAACACTGAAATATAATCACACTGCATATAGCTAAAATTAATTGTAACTCTGAAAAGAAAGAAAACTCACACACATGCAAAATACCACCATAGCTTCGTGTGGCCCCATCATTGGTGACTAACGAGAGGTCGATGATTGACCTCCTTCCTTTGATGCCTCCATCTTCCATTGACAGGATGCTAACTTAGTTGGATGTGATCATGAAGCTCAATAATTTCCAGGCTTCATTGAAGTGGCTAGGAATGATTTGTTGATAATTCCATAATAAAAGCTCCATTTTATAAACCAAAAAATGCATTGGAAAGGTGGTTTGAAGGTCTTTGCAATGGTATAAAAAAATTGATTTCATCACCTGACCTAAAAACTATTCATGACTAAGTTGTACCTAAATTTTTAGATTTTTTTCATGCTTGAATTCCAAAAAGCCATGGTCTGCACATTTCTACCTATTTGGATTCAATTATTTGTGATGTTTATTCACCGCCCCTCACAAGAAGGAATGAAAGCTCAATCCATTTGCAGAAATTTCCCAATCTTCCAAATTGATCTTCCTTTGATGTTTTTACTATACTGTAGGTTGCACTTTGTAGAGACCAAAATATTAAATGTAGACAGGAATCCGACAATGTATACTCAATGCATTCCACCAAGGATTCTCATTATTTTTCTCTCTAATACCAATTGAAAATAAATCAGAAGAATTTGAAAAAGATCAGAGATTTGTAGACATAGGAATGATATTCAATAATCTCCCTCTAAGCATCATATTACAAACATCCAAATGTATAGGAAATAGCCTTCATAAATAGGAGGCGGCTATAACAACTTACTAACCTACAAGAGTTGTTTCTAACTCACTAACCACATATACATTTGTTATTGTTGTTTTATATAACAAATAATAACAAATTACTAACTTACAATTACAAGATAATAATTACTCATGTTATTATTATTTACCAATAAATGTCTATATGGAACACTAAATAATTTATTTCCTAACATTCACATCTAAGAATGGTGGTTACCTTTTACCAAATTAGACATATTTAGTTTTCATTTAGAGACCTTGTCAAATTTTCATATTGAGCCTTTTACACCTAGTGTTGTTGATTGAAATTATGATGTAAGTGAAGAACAAGTAGATGATTCAGAGTCTGAAACCGGTTACACCTTAGAAGGTGTCCCATATCTTTTCAAGGATCAAAGAACTGATGAGAATCATGAACATGATCCATGGAAGATCATTGAAGAACAAGTTATTGAAGGAAAAGGCCTTGGAGTTTATTGTATTCACGAGGACAACGTTGTAATACCATTCATGGAGAGAGAAAATCAACAAGATAATGGTTTATGGAAACTTTATTTTGATGGCTCTAAAAACCAACATGGTTCATGAGTTGGTTTAATGCTGATATCACCTTCAAAACAACAATATTTCACAGCTATTAAGTTCCAATTTGCTTTCTCTAACAATGTTGCAGAGTATGGGGCCCTTGTTCATGGTTTGGAGTGGGAAAGAAAGAAGAGAATCAAAGATTTGTAGATTTTTGGAGACAATGAGCTTGTTATTCACCAGCCACATATTAAGGTTTTAGTGAGACCTTCAATCCTAGATAATGATATGCATTGGTAGGTTTTCGATAATGATGCACATATAATTAGATTCTTCAAGAAGAAGCTGAATTTTCTTCTCAAAATCAAGGAAAACTGCAGAACCGATATGAAGATCAGATAGTACAACTAAAAACAAACAAAATTCTGAAAGGCCTTGTAACTTTGGAATCTTTTTTTTCGGTGAAAATGATGAGATAAAACATGAGAGGGTTGTACTTGGTGTAGGTATAGATCAACATGAAAAAGTTACCATTTTCAAAGGTAAGAGTCTCAATCTTGGTAAATTTTATTCACGATCTGTAAAATGACTCTTTTATTCAACTTTGTAGAGAGTATGAAAATATTTTTTCTTGGAAATACAGTGATTTAAGAGGTTTTTATCCCTCTTTAGCTCAGCATACTATTAAATTAAAGGCTATTTCTAAACCAGTTAGACAGAAAAAAAGGCCCATTAATCCCAAATTGGAGCCTTTGATGCAGATAGAGCTTGAAAAACTCATTAAGATTTTCCATTATCTTCCCCATTAGGAACTCCACTTGGGTGGTCTAACCCTGTATTACTGACAAGAAAGAAAAATGGTGAAATCATAGGTTATGTGTTGATTTCCATGATTTGAATAAGCTTTCTCTTAAGGATCATTATGCTTTGCCTTCTATGGAGTAGATCCTTTGGTTAGTTGCTAGTTCAGAGAGATATTCATTGCTTGATGGATATAACGGATACAATCAGGTACTTTTCAAGGAGGAAGATTAGTACAAAATAGCATTTACTTCAAAGTGGGGCACTTATGCTTACAAAAAGATGCCATTTGGTTTGTCCAATGCTGGTACAAATTATCATCAGGATATGCACATGGCATTTCAAGGTATTATCAAAAAAATTGTCTTAGTTTATTTGGATGATATCACATTGTTTTCAAAGCTTGCAAGTGACCATTTATCATAGCTCAAAGCAGTGTTTAAAAGATGCAGAGAATACAATGTGTCACTTAATCCCAAAAAATGTGTGTTTTAAGTTCAAGAGGGTAAGATCCTTGGCCACATTATTTTCTAAGCATGGTATGATGATTGATCTGAGAAAGAGTGAGTGTTATTCTTTCTTTAGCTTTGCCAAAACATAAAAAGGCACTTCAAATTTTCCTTGGGAAAATCTATTTTATAAGAAGGTACATTGATGATTTTGTTTCACTTTAAAAGCCATTGACTAATATGCACAGGAAAGATCAGAATTTCAATTGGTCAAAAGGAGTGAACAGTTTTGAGGCTATCAAACAAGTCATAGCTTCATCCCCTACACTTATAAATCTTTCACGTTGTATGCTTATGCTAACTTGGATACTATTGCAGCAATATTAATGCAGTAAAATATAGAAGGATTAGAATAGCCAATTAATTTTTTCATTCAAAATATGATGGAGTACGAAACACGGTACTCATTCATTGAAAATAATGTAATTTCAATTGTTATATCACTCAAGAAATTTAGGAATTTTCTCTCTAACAAAAAAATTAATCTAATGGTTGTTCATCCAAGTATCAAGGAATTTTTATTGAACAAGGATATATCTGAGAAAAGAGTAGGTTGGATTACTAAAGTAATGGAGTACGAAATCATCATCAAATTCACCAAGCTAATTAGGGGAAAGGGATAATGTGAGAACATGGCCTAATACTTGCAAGAGCTCAAAGAATGTGTCTTGGTTCTTTAGGATAAAGTTGAAGAGCTTAATAATGAGAAATATGCAACATGGCTTTCAAACATGGTAAATTACCTTTAGTATGGTATGTATCCACCAAATTTTAAAAAATCACAAATAATAACTTTCATATTACAATTAATTCCTCTTTTACATATTAACGGTGTTCTATTTAAAAAGGATATAAATGGTGTATTGCTAAGGTGTGTCGAACCAAACCAAATCAAAAGGATGCTTCAGCAGTTTCGTGATAGCTAAGGAGGAGGGCACTATTAAGCTAAAATCAAAGCCCTTAATATCATGAAAGGAGGCTATTATTGGCCTACACTCTTTAAGGAAAGTCATGGATGGGTAGGAAAGTTTCATAAATGTGCATTCATTGTATAGGAAAAGAAAGGCTTGAAGCCTTACCATTGGAGACCAATTATAGTTGATAAATTCTTTCCTCAGTGGGGTTTGTATTTTATTGGTCTCATTAACCCATCTTCAAGTATGGGTCATAGATGGATACTCATCACAAATGATTACTTCACACAGTGGGCTGAATTATCTACTTTGAAGGAAGCTAATGAGACGAACATCTTGGATATTTACAAAGGCATAATTACAAGGTTTACTGTTATTTTAACTATTATTTCAGACAATGCTAAAGCTTTCATGGGTGGGAACATTTATGTATGGGTAGTTCAAAATAGAATTTATTTGAGAACTTTGTCCAATTATTACCCTCAAGGTAATGGATTGGCTGAAAGCACAAATTAAAATTTGCTAAGGATAATTCAAAGGACTACAGATGAAAATCAATGAACTTGGTACACCAAGTTGAACATAGCCTTGTGGGCTGACCAAATTACTCATAAAAGGTCAATCTCAAACTCACCTTTCAAGTTGGTTTATCGTTTAGAGGAAAAAATGCCCATTTTTTTGGAGCTTCCAGCTTTAGAACTAATGCATCAAGTTGAATTAATGGAGAATGAACCCATGGAAGTAAGGTATACACAACTTATGGAACTTGAAGAGATCATAAATCAAGTTATGGTGTCCATGCAGCGAAATGATGCTCAAATTAAGAAAATATTTAATAAGAAGTCCAAAGCAAGAGTCTTAAATGAAGGTGGCTTATTTTTAAAATGGGTTGAAGATAGAGAAAATTTGGGTGCCCATATAAATTGTGACTCATTATAGAGTAGACCATACATTATCACTAAATGTAAATTACATAATTCATTTCAGCTTGCACGGACAAATGGAGAAGAGCTTCTGATCCCAATCAACGAGATCCATTTGAAGCATTATTTCTGAAAAGATAAGTTGACACTATATTATAGTTTTCCATGCTTTCCTCTAAGTGTTTTTTAAACACATATTTTCAACATTTTCCTACTTTCAATAATGGTTGCCATCTTAAATGACATGCGTCCTAGAGGTTTTTTTTCCACTGGTGCAGTTTGGCACAGGTTTCCATTATTGTTTTTTCCATTTTCTAGGAGGTATTATCATATTTATTAGCATCATATGCATTCAGGATATGGTGCAGGTTTTCAATTGGTATAAATGGCTAAAATAGCCATTTTAAGGGGTTCTCACAGGTTAGTAGGCAACCCAATCAGCAAATTCACTAAGATGTTGACCATTTTTTTTCAATCATCAGGTAGGGGTACCCAAAAAAATTGTTACTAGGAAGTAGTCATTCTAGGGAGGATTGAAAGAAAACAGACAGCCATGTGTGTTGTTACAAGGTGTAACACCTCACATATGCTTTTCCAAGGAATGACCGCCACTATTTTCCAGTGCCTCCTTGAAGGAATTAGCCTTCCGATGATACCCTGAGCCCCTGTTTCCTGAATCTCCACCACCATGGTTCCATGCATTGTTCCTTCCTTGCCCCCCAGTATCTGGAAATATTTTCATTTTTGGAGCCCTAGGGTTAAGGCGCAGATCAACTTCCACCTTCTCCCATCTGGCTCTGTCCCGCAATTCCTCACCAGCCCGAGCACCCCCCAATACTCAGAAACCATTTAGACTAGTGCATAGCCTTAATGAAGGTGAGAACAATGGTAGATGTCAGAAATTGGACCCTAGAACAACAAACACATTTGTTGTTTACATGGTAGAAAGTATAGTTTTCAAATACAGGTGCATTAAATTCTTGTTATTTCTTTATGTTTGAATGAGATTAATTATGTGTTTTGTTGTTTAGTTCATTCCACAATTATCATTTATAGTAATCAAATGTAAAAGGAAATAGATGACTCAATTACAAAATTTAATTTCATTTATTTGTAAAGAAAAAAAAATTCCCACACAAGTCATGGGATGTAACTTATATGTATAAACAGAAGAGATACATATACATGAAATTGTAAATAAGTGAAGATAAAGGAAACCCATCATTTCCTGAATGATTTGGTTTTCATGTGATCCTCGCTTCAGCTGCATCATCTTCATGTTCCTCTTAAGTTGCAGCCTCTATTAACATAAAACAATAACATTGTTAGAGCTCCAAGTATTTCTTTCAAATCACATACTTACAATTTTAGGTAGATGAATCTTTTCAAGCAAGTGAAGACAAGATACATGAAAAGGAATTAGAAACAGAATCACAGAGTGTATGTCATTATCACTCAAGAGCATCTAGCTACCATTTTCAAAAGGATACCAAGAAAGGAAAAATCACTAAAGGATAAAAAAGAAAGGCTGATACGCCTATTTTTCTAACCAATTTTCTAAAGTGTGTAGGTATAGGTTTTCAATTATATGTTAGATAACATTAAAATTTGCAACAATCAAATGAAGAATTAGGATACAATACATTCATATACATCTTCATCACTTGGCCAAAGGGAGAGGTTACATGTACAGTTTCATAAAGTTGAAGGATCATTATCACTTTCCAAAAAAATTCCAATTCAGAGAATGGTTTCAAGGACAAATTATGAAACTGATACAAGTGATTATTTCCATAATTTATTCATATTCTTAGCTCAAGGACATGAAATTGTTTTAGACAATTACATTATACAGAATGTAAAATGAAGTTCTAAAATGTTTCCTTCAAGTATGAAGTTGTTGTTAGAAGTAATGGGGTCAAACTAAAAGGATAAAGTACTCAGGAAAAGATATATCTACATCATTCAAAGGAATCCTACCTCTTTCATGAGTAATTAAAGCATTACAGCCTCAAAGTATCAGAATAAAGTGAACTGCAAAGTTCATTAGTGCTTTCATGTCATGAAGCAAAGCTAATAAAAAAAAGATACAACATTCCAAAGTACTACTTAGTTTTCAAATAAATGTTCCTTCGCATAAGAGAAAAGTAATTCATGGATCAAGCACCTGAAGGAAGTTATAGACCTCACAGTTAAATCAAAACATACAAATCTATAATAGCTTGGAGGCACACCAAAAAAACACATTACCACTCTTCCAGATGAAAATCATATTAAAGGACATAGAGAAAATTCAAAAAAGAGTTCCCATATTTGTTACGTAAAACATAGTGCTTCACTAGATTCAGTTCAACATGAAGAAAAAGTTCATCAATGCATTGCATTTTCAGCAGCTAGTATACAAGAGGGGTTGAAATGGATTAAAAAAAGTCAAGAAGTAAAGCTAAGAAAAGAAGGTACATTAGCCCAAACTACAAGGTGTTATGCAAGGGCATAATTAAGACCATTAAGCTCAAGTTACATCCATGTACGTTAAATGTATAATCAAATAAAAAATTTGCAGCTATAAAGTAGCTTCATAATAGGCACAACTCAAAGCTTATCAACTTACAAAGTATGCCACCCAACAGAAGAATGGATGCAAAATCAATTCTCAAGAAAAAAATTACAAATGTAAGGTTCAAATAAGTATCAAAGTTCAAATAATACATCAAAATGAAGGAAGAATTCATGTCATAATCAGAATCAAGACATAATTATCTACATGGAGCTACCATGCATTCTTTCTCATTGTTCAAGAAGCAACAATTTAATTCGTGATGATCTACAAATGCAAGTGAATAGAGCATAAATGGAGTAACCTAGATTTTTATAGCATTGCTAAGACCACTATAAGTTCAAAATAAGGTTAAAGAAAGTATCAAGTGTAAGTTATCATCTTCAGGAGATATGTTTTAGAAATGAAATTTAGGTACCCATGCATATGCTCAAAGTGATCACTTGCAAGAAAGTATAACTCTTAAATCAAACTTTAGCAGGTGAAATAAAATCATATCCACTCAGATTCAGATCTTTTAAGTAGATAGAAGGAATGAATGTAGAGTTTTGAAGGCTCAAGTGAAAGATAGAAGCCACTAAAGAATCCAGCAGTTTAAAAAACAAAACAGAGAGCTTTTCTTCCACAAATGGCGGTCACCACATGCAATGAGCAATCACAGCAAAATGAAATACACTAAGAACAGAGAGTATGGTAAAAATAGAGCTAGATACAGAAAATATATCTTCACCCATTTCGACCAAGGCAACAACTGAAACAAATTATTGAAACCCT
Organism: Taxus chinensis; assembly: GCA_019776745.2. Taxonomy (NCBI): domain Eukaryota; kingdom Viridiplantae; phylum Streptophyta; class Pinopsida; order Cupressales; family Taxaceae; genus Taxus; species Taxus chinensis. The sequence continues at coordinate 143,964,097 of CM034156.1, read as the reverse complement.
TCGAGCTCGGGTAAGAGAGCATCTGAGCCATTCAAAATGTAAAACCCTCATGATAAATGTAAAAACATGACCTGGTTACACAATGGGAACAAAATGCAAGATTCGGAAAAAGAAAAATAGTGGCTATGAGCTCCATAAGGCAAGAGAAATGAAAATTGGAGACCCCAGAGAAGAGAAAGAAAATCAAAATCAAGAATGAAGAGGCTCTAAGACATATTCATGGTGTTCATTCAATTTCTAGCCAGAAAACCCCATAACATCTTAACAAAGAAAAGATAAATCAAAATTTTACCTTCTATCATTTATTGGCAGTCAAATCTAGTAGGAAGTCAAACCCACCATGGATGTGGGCACCTATTGCAAAACAAGGCTCATGATTCAATGAAAACCTTGAGCTCACTTTGGTGTGAGCACATCCAACGATGAGAACCCATTTTAGAATGTAGCTAGAGGTAAAAAGATCTCAAACAATGAGCTTTACACAAGTTGAAAAACTAGAACATCTACACACAAAGCCCAAAAGTAGGTTGGAATCTCAAAACATTACAAATCCAGAAATCTAATATCCTAAACACGAGTAAAACCAAAATATACATAGATTTTTTTGGAATGAAAATAATGGCCATATCTGAGAATAACAAAAAACTAGAGCTTTAAGGTTCAACAATAGCAGTACATTAAAATTTCTACATAGTAACCCTAGCTGTGAGAGAGCTCGAATGGTAAAATGATAGAATGGTTAGGTTTTCCCAATTTTTCCCCAGGCTAAATCACTTTGAGTTAAAGGAGCACACGTGTCAAACAAAAGTCTAACCCTAACCTAACCTGGGTTAGGGTTAGGTTGATTTGGGATAAGAATGAAATAATTGTCATATGCCCATGTGGGTTTTCTTTTGGAGTTATTTAATCATTTCTGACAAAGCCAAGGTCAAAAGTTTAGAAAATCAAAAAGTACATGGGTTTCATGGTGTCTAAGCCCCTTTCTATACTAACGTGGGGGAGCATAATAATTATTTTGTTAAGGTTGGCCTAAAGTCAAAAGATAAATCATGCAGCCTTCCATATGGTTAAAGTGCATATAACCTGAGTATTCATTCCTTTTTTTATGCACAATAATTGAGTGCATGCCCTATTTTGGGTCAAGCTAATTATAGGTCCCTTTTTTATTATTAAAGAATGTCTTAAAATAGACAAAGGGAACCATACAACCCATGTAGAGAGGTGTTGAGGTGGTGAACTATAGTTTGACCATCACTTGCAAAGGTTATTTTTGGAGTTAGCTCAAAATAGGAGTGATAGTGCAACTGTGCCTTTATTGGCTATTTTTGGAGAGGGGGCTAAATACTTTTGAGCATAAGGGGGGGGGCTAATTTTTGTAGACTTATGCTGCAATATTTTTGTACTATACACCTTTGATTAATAAAGAATGAGTTTCTTCCATATTGAAGCTTTTGTAGTGTTTTATAGAAGTTTTTTTGTGTGTTAAAGTGAATAAATAGGTTCCTTTGCATGCTATCAAATTCCAGAAACCTCCATCAAACAATTTTGCCAAGTTTTGTAGTTTTTTCGAGTGTTTTCAAACACCTTATTGAGTGCAAAATCTATCAAATATTTAATTAAAATGAATAATAATAATTTCATCAATCTTTAAGTGTGTTTGTGTAAGAACAAGTCCCACAGAATTTTTGGTGCATCACCTTTACATGCTTTTAGTTTTACTTTTCTTCTTAACTCTTAACTCAATCAAATATAGATTTTCAAGTGATTGATCAAAGGGAGCCAACTCTTTCTAGAGGTTTCTCTCATTCCGAGACACCCACAACTTAGAGGGAATCCCATTGTATGGGCCAAAGTCAGAAGTCATATTTCCATCCAGAAGAAGGATTACTTTGGACTAATAACAGGTCCTTTGCAAATTGAACTCCAAAACTAGGCCTAAACTATGTTTCACATCTCATTCATGAATGTCAAGGAAATTTTCCAAATTTTTATAATGGACATTTAAATTGGTTCAAGATTCATCTAAAATGCTTTAAAATAGACCTCCTCACAAAATTTTAGTTCCCAATTCAATGATTAAGGGCTTCATCTTTCATGCCCTAGTTTGCACACTGTAGGAAGCATGAGGGCTTTACAAGACTATAAAATGTAGAGTATCTAATGTCAAGACTTGAGATTTTACATCAAGAAGTGTTTCAACATTACATGTAAATATATTTTAGCAGTAGTTCTATTCCCTTATCATAAATCTCTTTATTGATACAAACTCCTCTCCCTTGATTAGTAAAGTGTGTTTTTGAGTCACCCTTGAGGATTGTAATCAAAGTTTTAGGACTTAATACTTTAAAATAACTTGTCTCCACTTGTTTTTAGTCTCTATGCATTCACTAAACCCACCCAAGTCTCCATCAACCATTTTTTTTTGTATTAATTTTCATAAGAAAATAGTCATGCACAGATTAAGAAAACTATAAGAGATAAAGTATCCAAGTTTTGACACATATAACTATAAATATCTTCTAACATTCAATGTCCTCTCACTAAAATATCAATTTCAATCTTCTTCCATCAAAACGAGACCCTTATAATAGGGGATGCCTAGAAGAATATTGTAAACCACCTGAAGAACTTCATCATTCACTGAATTTCCTCTTTTCACAGTCCTAGGTTTTGTTTAGATTTCATATTAAAATGAATCTTATCATAAGCCCTACTCAAAAAGTGATATCAAGAAACTTCACACTAATATCATATTGTAATCAAAAGTCCTCCAATTCATACATATGGAAAGATATTATGATATACTTGAATTTTATTACTCAACTCAAAATCACACAGTTTTATACACCACGAAATACATGCAGACCTAGAATTAACTGCATAAAGACATATACATTAGCAAATACTATATTTCTCATACCTCTCTCATCTTTTCTTTGAGGTTGCATGACAAAACAACTCCTAGAATGAATAAACCATCGTGTAATAATAACATTTATAAGAACACAAAAAATTTCTTTATCAAGAATGGGTTTTCCTTCAGTAATCTCCTTTTTCTAACCCTCCATTTGAGTTTCTACTTTCCATACCCCCCCAAGAATTGATGGATTAGTTACATTTTAGAAGTTTAGATCCCCTCAAGATGGTTACATCCATTTTAGAGGCTTTATTATCCTTTTTAACACCTAATTTGCCTTTACACACCTTGAACACAAACCCTAGCTAAGAATTTCAAACCCTAGGTCTAATATAATGACTCAAGTTAGACATGCTAGGACATTTAATACCTTATTACACCTATACCATGTTTTAGCAATGACTTAGACTCCTTACACAAGTCAAAAACCATCATAATGCCCTTTTAGGAATTCAAATTACATTTTGGAGCAAAACCTCCTAATTTAAATTTCTTGCATACTTAGACCAAGTTAGGCATTTGAATGGAATTACTAGGAATCTACTAACATCCACCTATCATTTCTTAGGATAACTCAATCCAAAATTGACCACTTTGAACAAAAACTCAAAATTTCTTGTTGGTGAGAAGATGCTTTTGCATCAATGTGGGTGATGAAAAATAACTATAAGTAATAAGGTGAGAAATTGCTTAGTCATTTCATTTGTCGTTTGTGTTAGTGTGAGACTGAGCTCTAAGTGTGTAAAGATACTACAAGTGAGAGAAACACATTCTAGCTGATTCAAGATGGTAGTGACCGTCGTGGCATCATGTATGATGACAAATTTGGTAACTGTGATGTGTTTTCAAAAAATGTGTGTAGTAGTCGTTTTGGTTGAAATTTTGTAAATTTGAGGTGTTGAATTTTCTTGGTGTTTTAGACTTGAACAAGAGTGGTGAGGGCTCTAGTGGCCCTTGAGACAAGAGCACCCAGACCTGGGTGCTAGTGTCTTGCTCCTGGGTGCCCGAGTCCTACATCTGAGCACCTTGGTCCAAAGAGTGTGTATTTGGTTTATAATGGTGAAAATTAGATGTCTAGAGTATAATAATGTGATAAGCAAGTGTATGTGGAATTGTATAATGTTCTAACACTATGTTTTTTGTCATTTTGTGGTGTGCAGAGGGATATACACTTGACGGAGTTTCGTGGTGGTCATCATTTGAGTACTTTACTTGGGTTGGGCCTGTCAGATGATGATTGGGATGTTATGGACAATATCGGCATGTGACACATAGCATGGATGGAAGATGTGCCCCACAATATTCCTATGTTGACAACCTTATGTGGGAGATGGTGCATAAATACTTGTACATTTTGGTTTCCTACAGGTGAGATGAAAGATACCTTGGAGGATGTGTATCACATACTGCGATTGTCAGTTGTTGGGGAGAGAGTACTGGTTATGCCATTAGAGAATTTGGAGAGACAAATGCGAGCTGCTAGGAAATATTTTGTAGGGACTCGAGTACCTTCTGAGGCCCATATAATTTTGGATGCTATCTTAAGGTCAGGGGTTCCACGCTTGTGAAGTTCATAGCTATTGTTATTGCTTCATATATTGCAATAGATGGAGGAGGTGTAGGCATATTTTATAAGATGCACAATATATGCCACTAGATAAAGGAGGATAACACTAGATATGTGTGGGCACGATGTGTGTTGGCCCACCTATACAAATATCTATACAAGTTTACTCAAGATGAGCATGGCGGTGGGATATGAGCTACCACACTATTACATGTATGGGTGTATGAGCATATATTAGTGTTGAGCCCAGTTGGAGGTCCACGAGCAGAGTGGGCTAGGACAAATATAGTTGCAAGGAGGTGGATTAATGTGAATGGGCATAAGATGGACATTGATACTTATATGACATTGATAGAGATGATGGGGCCTGAGGAAGTTATACTAAGGCCATACCATGATTATGGAGGATGGTCAGAGGATGTTGTAGAGCTGCAGTGTATATGTAGGATTATGTGGTTGGAGGATCAATTTCTAGGGGTGGTCGAACTATTCTAGGTGGAGAGACTACCGCGATAGTTTGGCATGGCTCAGGACGTGCCCCCAGAGTCATATATATGGTTGAGAGCCATTAGAGCACCTAGGAGAGCTGGGGCTAGACCAAGGCCCACAGGAGATCAATTAGTACCTCTCAGGCCAGATTAGGCAGATGCAATGATAGAGCATATAGAATTAGATGATGTGGGGTGTGCAGAGGAGTACTGCGTATGGTGGTTATTGTTGTTCCCATTGTTCATAGATGTAACGAGGTTACCGCAAGGAGGACGAGAGGGGGAAGCCCATGCCCGTGACAATGTAGTGACAGCTGTAGCAGAGTGTGAATATTTGTATAGTTATGTTGTGTGTTTTGTTATTTGCCTATGTGATAACTATGGTTATCTAACACATTCTTCTATTTGTTTTGTAGGTGACGCGTATTGGTCCTTGATAGTAGACACATCCATACACACCTTGACGTAAAATGTGCCAACTGACGTACTTGTTGGGGGAGGGATGTTGGAGTGCGTTAACGATATAACATGCAAACATGCCCATTTGTTTGAGCTTGTAGCCATAACAACAGTGACATGTAATGTGTTGCTAGGTGAGAGGGACAAGGCACGTGAGGATACTCGACTAGCTAGAGAGGCAGCGGGTGGTGGTCCCTTGGCACAAGATGTTTTCACACATTGAGTTACAATGTCACTTTTTCAAAGAAGTCTTCTGAGGTTACACTACTACATAGGGAGGTTGAGCGGTATCGAGGTTGAGATCAGTGGTGTAGACTTAGTGGCAAGGCATCAAGTTCATGAGCTCTCGCAATACCAGAGAGTGGTAGTGATGATGAGATTTGAGTTGTATTATTGTATATGATGTAGGGGATCTGCCTCTCAGTGATGATTTTTTTTTGTAATCATGATTATACTTGATATATATAGATGGAATGATTGGTATATGATGATTGTATTCGTTGTGTATCGTGATGTGATTGATGATGTATGATTTTGTGGTTATTGTTGTAATGTACATGATGTGTTAGATTTTGTTCATATTAGTTGATGTAGAATTGCACTATGATGTTGATAATGAAATAAGAAATGTGTAATGTAATTGATGATAGATAACATATGTAATTTGATTGATGAGTTGAATGAGATGCATATTTTTTGAATGGAATTTGTAATGCGTAGTTAGTGTAATGATGATAAAAAAATGTATGTAAGAATAGATAGTGTATGATTTCCAAACTAACATGTCATGATAATACAATGCGATCGTAATATGTTAGTGTGATGAATATAGGGGGGAGAAGGTTAACAATTCCCCCCAACATGTGGATGATTAGGCTGATTTAGTTAGGACACCTCAATAGTCAAGAATGAACCACGCGTAATAATAGTGCATCATTAGGAAATGATTGATTGCACTAGATGAATTAACAAAGAGCATGATGAGAGGATCTTATAGAAAATTCCCTCAACAGTCATGTAAGAACTATAAGAACACAAGTGCATCATCGGGGGGTAAGGTGATAAAAATCACCTACCAGAGACGGAGGTAGTGTGAAGTGGTGGAAACATGTGGCATGGAAGTAGCATGAGGATATGATCCAAATTAAATATCATATAAAGCAGCAGTAGAATGTGCGAATACAGAGGGCTATGGAAGCCAATGTGAATTATTAGTGTGATGCAATAGATAACATGAATGCGATGGTGCAACAATGGATGGACATGGTGGAGAGCGTGCATGAGTGACATATGATGGTGATGGATGAGTTATAACATGATCACCATGTGGAGAAGATGACTTAACTGAAGTGTAAACTCGCTGACGAGTTAGAGGAGAAATGGACCACTCACATGAGCGAGAGATAAAGGAAATGATGCCCTTATCCTGTAATTGTTGTAGTCAATTGTGAAGGCTAAGGCAATCATTGTCCCTATGGCCATTTATGCAATGATAATTATAATAAGGTTGATCATGCTGATGTTGTAAATGATGTTGTGGATGATGTTAGTTGGAGGGTAAGCGACTAAGACACTTATCAAGTAAAGTACGTAGCACATCATGTGGTCGAGTCTGATGAGAGAAATGTAATGGCTCATGCGAAACAAATGGAGTAAGAGAAGTATCCTGTCATGGAGTAGGAGGAGAAGCATGCTTTTGTGATGTAATAGGTTGAGCTTGTTTGCTTTTCTTTCTAAGAATAGGTGGAGACTATGTAGGACACTCAACCGATGTCAATGGAGGAGGACTAGATGATATAATTGAAGTAGTGGTATGTGGAGGATCAATGACATGTGCTTAAAGAAGATCTTGTTCTAGGTCTATGATTTTGTAGCATAGAAGAATGAATGAATCACATGCATCATACTACAATCTTTACTTAAACACTGGAGTCAAACCATGATAGAAAATGAATTGTTTCTCTAGATCAATAGGTTAGAATACTAGTTGTTGCATAGAAGCATTAAATCGTAAGATATAACACTTGATAGATTCTAACGAGCCCTGATGTAAAGTAGGTAGGTGGTTGTAAGTAACCCTAGGGCCATTGTTGAGGATGAAACGATGGAGGAAAGCATCCTCCATGTCATAGTAAGTACTAATGCACCCAAAAGGAAGATGAGTGTACCATTGCAATGCCTCATCAGTAAGACTGTGTTGAAAAGCCTTAAGCAATAATCTATCATTAGAATAAGGGGGTCATAGCCATGCGGTAATATAGGAGGTGAGCATGAAGGTCACGAGTACCATCAAAGTATGTGAATGTAGGCATGATAAATTCCTTAGGAAATTCAGAGTTATGAATCTTCTTAGGGATAGGGTTACCGTGTAATGAGTTGTTATCAATAGAAGCATAGTAAGCCCTACTTTCCAAACTAAGTGACTAAACCTAAGATTGTAATTAACCTACGACATGTATGAGAGACAAAATGTCTTGTGAGGGAATAGTAACAAATGGTGAAAATGTATTAAGAGGTTGTAACTTGCATTGTGAGTGATCATAGGAATATCAAGACAAGATATAAGAGATTCCGATGCTAATGGTGAATTAGGAGTGGGTGCTGAAGAAGCTATAGTAGATGATGTAGGTGGAATATCCATAGCGATGGTAGGACTAGCATCAAAAACATCCTTAAGAGGTGAGGTGACCGATGGAGATACAACTATAGCATAAGAGAACTAATAGGCATACATGATGTGAGAAGAGGAGATGAAATGGTAGGAGAAGAAGAACCAACAGATGGAGACGACTCAAACACTATGCTAGATGCAACCTCAGGAGAAGGTGGCGATGGAGATTCACACTTGGTATAATAAAAAGTAGGATAATCATGGCTATTAACCACTTCATTAGATAGAGAATCAAAGATGATAATGTCACTAAGAATACTATCAATGGGACCATCAACATAATATGAAAGAGTATGCAAACTAGAATGAGAAGTATCATGAGAAGAAATATCAAAAGTAGGAGAATCATGAGACAAAACCATAGTAGTGTTCCGAGTAGAAGAAGAATCCATATACACATGTGAGTGATGATCAATACCAAGCATGTAATCAATAAGAGAATCATCTAGAATTTCCTTAGAAATATCAAAAGGAGGATAACTAGTAGCTGTATCGGATCCTCAACAAATACTAATGCCAATGGGAGAATCTTCAAAATGAGTAGGCACATATTGTTGACCATCTAAGAGTTGTTGTTGAATATTAGTTGGCATGGTAGGATTACTATAGAGAGCTGTGAGCTCTGCGATGGTAGCCTCATCATAGATAGGGTTGACACTAAAATGAGACATGATGGGAGGAGAAAATGATCTATCTTTATCCATTACGGTTTGAAGAGGATCATAGGGAAAAATATTCTAAAGTATGGGTTAACCAAAATGATTAACTAAAATATGAATTTTCTAAGTTAATAGAAATAGTACAACAATGTAATAACTGATATAAATTGGAATATAGAATTAAATAATTTATTTGGTATTTTAAAATGAAATGAAAAAATGGAAATATGAGGGAAAAGATACTATCTTGAAAATGAATTACGTCGATGTGATATGGGACTAAATGAGATGATTAGTGGACGAAGTAGAGTGACACAACACACCTTAGAAAATTACAGCTGGAATAAATTTGGTTGGACTGGGGTACCTGGGGAAGGATTAGGGCACTTATGGGCACCTTGGTCTGCAATATGGGAGCCCTAGTTTGCAAAACAAATCAAAACTTGAGACTGGAAGGTTTGTTAGATATTTGCAATGAATCACCTTTTGTCACTTGGATTTCACATTAGCTTCACTGATGTTGCTGTAAACCTGAAATGAAGAATCACCTACAAAACCCCATATAAAACATCAAACCCCTAAAAAAGAAAGATGTATATGAAGGGGTCAAACTATCCTTATCAACCACAATTGTGGACTTACAACTAAGTGCAATACTACATCTCATACCCAATGCAGTTCTATGTGATTTGTGTGTGCAATGATGTGCTTAGGGTGCCCTAGTACCAATGATGTAGAGATAATGAGAAATAGCTAGATAAAATGTAAAATGGTGGATGTAATAGAATAGACTTCCCTTTCCTATACACTATGTGTGATGAAAATAGTTCCCAAATGCAATCCCTTGCCTTAGTAGATAGCCAACCCTTTGTAGAAAATAGTCCATGCATAAGATAGTAAGTATGTTGTGTTTATATAGGGATCTCTTTCTCAAATTTTGACACTAATAACCCGACATGCCGACTAGTATCTAGGGGAACGAGAGGGAAAATTACAAATACCGAACTCGAATATCTAAATGAGAATCAAATGTGATGGGGACCAGGGCACCTAGAAATGAGGATCAGGGCACCCAAATCCTTCCCTAGGTGCCCTAGTCAAAGACTATAGACGATAACTGAGTGAATAACATTAGCTAAGACTCCCTGAGAGATGACCAGAAATGTGTAACTAACGAATGTGAAAGATAAACGATGATGACAACCAGCTAGACTAACGACAGGACTAGGGGAGGGGTCATTAGTGAATACTTTTCTCACACAACATCCACATATAAAACAACATATTTAGAAGTGTAATAGTAGTAGTAAGTGTGTGATTTTGTGACTTCACCCATTCGCTAGTTCAATGAAGTAAGACCCCTTTCTCAACTACTTAGGATAAGAGATATCCATATGCCCGAGAAGGATAAATTTGCATGTTTCATCCTCAGAGAATTTGTATGGCTCTTCTAATAAGTGTAAATCCATCGAGATAACCCATTGTCTTTGTTGTTTCATAATTCCATTTCCATTTTCTATTCTATTTTTATATTAACTCTTTCTTTTTATTTCCCATTTTTCATGTTACTATTACTATCAAATTAATTTTTGATCATGCTGAGTCACAATGTCTATAACTAGCCTTATGGTCTTTGTTGGGCATGTACTCTTTTCTTGTCATGCTCTGCATGACCATTGTTCACATGAACTAGTTCTTGGTAGATTCCTTTATGTTTCCAACACCATCATAGGATTCTTGACGCTTTATATCTACCAATTGCTCCAAACAATCCTCTTTCACACACAGTAGCCCACTCTTAACTATTTGTTCACTATGGTGTGACTTGTGGAGTGCTTCATCTTATTGAAAGGAGAACGAGCGCAAAGTTGGGGCTGAAAAATCAAGATCATCACTTTACTCATCATGACCATATTGAACTATAGTAGTCATTTCCATGGTGGAAATACCTTCTTCTTGAGTGAAATCATCCTTGAGAGATTAAAGTCCCTTTTCATCTATCAGTCCCTCATTGAGAAGGTCCTCTTCTCTAAATGGAAAAGAGAAAGCTTCATATTTACAATCATACTCATGAGGTGAGTTCTCATTTTGGATGTTGAGAAGACGATTGGAAACTTGGGGCTCATATGTCAAGAAGTCATTTGACATTACTTTTTCTACATGATATGTGTTTATTATCATCTCAGGATTGATGTGATGCAAGTCAATATATCCATGCTCCTCATTATGACTACCAAGTAGAGAACTTATATCCATATTCAATGGGAATTACACGATGTCAAATTCTGGATCCATCAAATCATCATGAAGTTTCTCAACTAGCTCAATAAAATTGGGGTACTCCTCCATCAATATGGGTAACTCAACATCTTCCTCTGATGTTATGAAATAGTTCTCATATCTTGAATCTTGGTACAAAATGTCTGCTCTTGGGTCATCTTCCTTTTCAATGGTATATTTCATTTTTCTTATAGGAAGGATCTTCTTCATTTTTCCATTGATTGGTATGGTTGCATTAGACTACTCCATCTATATATCTCCACTAACATCCTGAAAGAAACTCCAACTCAAAAAAAATTCATATGAAGTTGGAATGTTGGTTACAAGTATTTTCATGTTGATTTTCTTGTCTTCTATAAATTCCACTTGAGCATATTTGACCTAGCCGGTGATGGCGAGACTAAGGGCCTCAGCATTTTTTACAGGAATGATGTTGTCAAAGGAACCATAATTAATGATACCATTATTTAGTTTATACCCATTAATCAATAAAGAGAGGTAGAAGGGTTCTCCTTTCTCAGAAGTGGAAGATATCAAGGCAAGAAGGTTAGGAGGAGTTGTACTAGGAGTGGGAAGTGGTTCTTTGGTAATGGAATTTACGGAACCAAACTTTGAACTACTTCCTTTGATAAACTAGACAACTTTATCAAATTTTTTGGGATGAGTTCTCAGGTATTCAAACTCATAAATTTGGACTGTGGCCTTCTTGAAATGGTCAATTATGTCAAATGATGAGGAGATAAACACATCAGGAATAATGGCATCTTTGAAAGGTGTAGGAGTTACATTCTTAGAATTAGAATAAGTAAAAGTAACAACTGATTTGATTAAGGGAGAGGAAGGATACTTACCTAGAGAATTAGATGTGACCTTGGCTAAGGTGGTCTCAATCTTCTTCTTAGTTGATTCCATGGAAGTGGGAAACAATGATCCTCCTTTTGTTGTTGTTTTCTGTAGAGTCATTGTAAGTCTTAAAATCAACATGTGATCTTAAGCATAAGCAACCTCCCGAGTTGTGCCAGGAAAGATGCAATGGAATGGATAAATGACTATGTGATAGGCTAAATAATTCAAATAGGTGGAATACACGAAAATGGGAAAAAATGACCAACAAGTTATCAAGGCAATCCAATCTCTTGTATGGGCACCATGGGAATCTACTCATCTAAGGTAATGAAGGCCTCTCTAACTTGGGCGGGTGAAATGGAATGATCGAGGAGAATGGACACACGAAGGAGTCTATCGATATCACTGTCACCAAATAATATCTGAACCATTTGTGGAATAAATGGAAATTGTCCTGCGTTTGCCTCGTAGAAGTCTCCAGACAAGGTCATCGAGGTATGAGAGGAAACGAGTGGGTAAGATGAATGGGTGAATCATGGGATCTAATTCCAACCAGGTCGACATGTACAGAACTCATAATAACTGTCTGCTTCGATGTTCAAAGCCATCAATTGTGAAATGATTGCAGGGTGGTTTGGAAAATGAGGTACCCAAGGCCTTGGTCAACGTCTGCCAATTATGGAGCTAGGTTTGGTTGCGGCACTGTCAGGTCACACATGTAATATCTGGGTTGCTTAGGGCCTTGGATGGTCATATGGATGTGTGAACTATTAAACCAAGAAAGCAATCAAAGTCACAAAGTATCTGTCAGGGGAAAGGTCGATGTTTAAACCTAGGTCAACTAGGAACATGTGGGGAATTTTATTACTTTCCGTCTAATTAATATATGTGCCTGATTAATAAATGAAGGAAAGAAGATAAATTAAAACAAGGAAATAAATGTATCCATTTGTTTGTGCGTTTTTCCAATGATTTTAATGAAAGAGAATAACATAAATAAAAGAACTAATTAATTTAATGTTTTTGTATTTTTGGTGTTTACTGGAAAACAAAATAAATATGCATAAAAAATTTAACTTCTTCTAATTAATTGAAAATGCTTCTACACCAAAATTAACATAACTAAACATGCAAACAACCAGATGATGAGTGGATATAATCTATTCTAATGAATCAAACCCATTCTAATTTGTACTCGTGGATATACAACTTCCTCTGTTATTACATCAGAGTCATGGGAAGAATGAAAATCTTCTCAGAAGTAATTCTTCCGCTAAAACTTCCTCAGTAGAAACAATAAGATCTATGGAAGCTTACAAAAATGAAGGGAAATCACAACTAACACTAAACAGGTGTAGAAGACTCTTCTAGACAAACTTCCTATTTAAACCCACAGAGATAGGTAGGGAAAAAATTTCAATAGAAACTTTGTGTAAATAAATAAAATCTTACAGTAATTGGATTCCTTTGAATTAATATACTCTCGCAGATTATGGTATAAGATTTACTCAAACAAAGAAAACTTTAAGAATCCAAATGCATCCCCAACCTGGAAGTTTTAGAACTATAAAAATTCCAGTGCTGGTTTTTCTTTGTTGTCCTCTCAGCTTCTTTTCCAATTTGGTATTCAAATGAGTCCAGGGAACTATGTTGGCTTGTGTAGAAGAAATGATGAAGAAGTGATGGAGCTCAAATGACTTGTAAGCAATCTGGTAACAACACAGGCAAGGGAATAACAAGGAAAGAGAACTAAACTTTCTTGTGTATTTCTTAGTAGGATTAAAAATAGCATAACAGTGCAATTCAAAACAATAATCTCCAACCAATGCTTTGGGAAGAAGCTTGGATCTTATATAAAAATGACAGAGAAATGGTCTACGCCATTTGGTAGCCAAGGAATGTCACATCACTCAAATAAGTGACAATTAAATCACAATTAATAGTAGGAAGGGAAGGAGAAGTTTGTATGCATCTAACGAGCTCAAGAACAACTAATTTAGACAAGAAACATGCATTAAAAATGAGTTTAAAAATGTGACACGCGTTTAAAACATGTTGGAAGAGGCTTGGGAAAAATTGTATGAAATTTCCAGTCTGCACAGACTAGTGGTTACGCAACTGCCGGGGTAGTTGTGTAACTTAAATCATGAAATCTAAGAAAAAGCTATAAATATGATAAAGGAAATCGGGAAAAGCATGGAAATGAACAAGAGAAGCATTCTAGGCTACAAATATATGTTGCAAATGAGAAATCAAACTTGAACACCATTGGAAAGATATTTACTCATCATTAGGGATTTTGAACCGTTCTGATAATGTAGCACATGAAAAATTGGGTGCGTACATATTTCCCCCTTGAAGAAGAGTTTTAGCCATGAAGAGACGTAAAACATAGAGTTGGAGTATGGCATTCCCAAATGGGAAAGTTATAAATTATACCTGAAATGCCCGTGTGTTGAAATCATGCCAACCCAATCTTCCGACTACATGTAAGAGAAAACAAGAATCAAGCACAAATAAAACAATAATAACAAAAAACACTAAATTACAACAACGAGAGGACTTGCCGTATATGCGGGGATAGAAGTATACCTACACTAGTGTTCCTGCCCTACAAAATACACACACTCAAAACAGAGGTAAAACATGCTATATATAACCAAAATTACTATTTCTAGAAATCATTTTCACTCACCCACTTAGATATTTTTGAGCTCTGGTTCACCTATGACGGTTTCACGTGCAACTAAAGTCAAATCGAAGAGTACTCAGACGTGATGACAACCAAAATAGTGGGAGGAGTTGTGGGTTAGGAACTAATGAGTTATTCACATTTGTTTATTTTTACCCTATAATGTGTAAAATGTGAAAAAATAAACCTGGGGGGGGAGATTTTTACTAATTTTATAGTTAAAATGTTCACAAGGGGGGCACCTGGAGGTATTTGTATTTTATTTTTTCCAAAACGGTTTTGTTTTTTCTTTTTTTTAAATTTTTTTTGGGGCCTAGGGTATGACCTGATTTTTACAAATGTAACCATTGCGACAATTTTGTAACCACCACTCTATGCAGAGAGGTAGATATGCAACTGTTGCGTCAGTTACGTAACCATCAAGGCTTAAATTATTTAGGTGGAATTTCTGTGGCAGTTACGCAATTTTCACTCTATGTGGAGAGGCGGTTATAAAACTGCCACTCTACACAAAGGGGTGGTTGTGTAATTTCCAAGGAAGATTTCAAAATGAACTAAGTATATTGAAAATTTTGATTTTTGAATGTTTTTATGATGTTTTTTATTAGCTTATTTTGCACTAAAAGGTTTTTACTTGTTATTTTCTTGATGTTTGTGAATTTAGGGTCAGTATATTAGATGGAACATGGCTAGAGAGTGTATTGGCTCCTTCCCATCTTGGACTCACTATCTCAGGAGGAGAGAGATTTTCTATATAGGGCCGGGATATGGAGGATATCCCAGACTCATTTGGTGGTACCTGATGGCCACTTATTATTAGATCTATTAACTTATTAGGACGCGGAATGAAATACCTTCTGGTTTCCTGGAGCTAGAGGAGAGTTGACCATCACTCTCGAGGATGTTTACAGGATTCTTAGAATTCCTGTCACTGGCAGGAAACTGACTCTAGAAAATACAGGTTTAGTGGCCGTATCCCATCAATGGGCTAGTTATATGGGAGATGGGTTGGCATGGCATAGCAGTGCCAAATAGGGGATGGGGTTATTGTCAGTTGCCTCTGCTCCTATCCCTGCCTTGCACAAGGCCATCATTATTATTTTAGCTTCACACTTGATTTGGGACAAGGTCCGGGACAAGTTACTTTATTGTTGGGCCTCGATGATTCAAGACATAGAGCAACATGTTCGCGCCTACGCGTGGGGAGTTGATATCGTAGGCACTACATACTGTGATTTGTATTGAGTTATTAGAGTAAAGGGCATGGCCCTCACTCATCCTACATTAGTGATGTGATGGGTTTATGAGCACATTATTCCTTATTAGAGGGGCATTGGGATTGTAGACCCTGGGGCTATCAGGGCCTAGAGATGGAAAATCATGGCTCCACTCAAAGAGCGACACTAACCAGTCACCACACTTGTTATTGATGATTTTTTCACACAACCTTACTAATGGATGATAAACCTATGGGGGGATGAGAGTGTTTCACTAAGAAGTTTTACGCTTTTTAGGACGAAAAAATAGAAGGTAAAATGGTTAAGGAGGAATACCTGTGATATGTAGGTGGAAGGTTGAATGCATGTGTTAATGAATTTTTGACCCAAGTTGATTGCGAACAACTTCCCTTTGGCTAGGAGGAACAACCTGTATAAGAAACACAACAAGACCACCAAATAGTATTAATAATATAGGTAGTGGACTACCTAGCGAGTGCTAGATCTGGGAAGCGAGGTGTTTCCTAGAAGGTTGTCAATCCACTTTCAAATACAATTTAATACAAATATCATGAAGTAAGGAAATCCTACTATAGTTATATGATTTAGGTATCTCGTGTAAATACAATAAGCAAATCTAATCTAACAGGAAAGGTTATGATTAGATCTAGAGGTTTGGTAGGTTATTCTAGGTTTTGTAGCTTTGAAAGGGGTCTGGGATCGATCCGGTGAGGTTTGGGTTGATTGGGTAAGGTCTGGGTTGGTTTTGGTTGATCGAGAGGCTTGTTGGTCAAAAGGAAGGAAATGACATAGAGACTGATATTGGTCAGGTGACCAATGTCGGTATAGAGGTGAAATCGATAATGGTTAGGTAACCAGTGTTGGTAGGGACAATTGACAATAATTTGATAAAAATGGTTTTTGGGATTCTCTGTGATTTCACAAAGAGTGAGAAGGGTGTGGCTAGGCTCGTAATATTACTAAGAAGACTTTAGGGATACAGAGGGGGAAGTCACGAAAGGAAAAAAGGCTATAGGTGGTTTGGTTGGAAGATTGGTGAGGAGGTGGAGATAAAGGAATATAGGCAAAAATAAAGTATAATGAAAGAGGTAAGGAATCTATACTTTAAATAAGCACAATATGATCGAAATCATGAATACTTACTTACCTTTATAGATCTGGGAGGTGAAGGTGGATGATAATTGATCCATGAAGAGATTCTAGAGTCAGTGGCATGGCAGTACTCCCGTAGTGCTCCCATGATTATTCCAATACTCTGGAAGGAGAACTAGATGTTTGCTTAGACATGTGGTTGAGTATTTTCTGTCTTCTGGATGCTGAGAGGCTTTGGATTCGCACTTGAATGCAATAGTTCTCTCAAAACTAAAAATGACCAACCTAGGTAAAAGGTAGGAAAATTGTACATAAAGTAGCCGATGGAGGTTAGGTGGCTAATGCTGGTCAAGGAATAACCGACGTCGATTAAGGCGGGTAAGTCTAGGTTTACCAAAAATAGGCAGATCTTCCCAGATTTGGTGTGTTTTCCAAGTTGAGTCTGCTTAGGGAAGTGGAGTTCTCGTTAGAAAAGGTAGGAAGGTCATAGAAGATGTCTAATTAGGTTTGAGAAGAATTCTTAGTTACGTAGGTCAAGTGGTGACTCAACATTGAGAGTGATGACTCAGTGATAAGAGTGATGACTCAGTCATTGTGAGTTAAATGCCCCTGGAATGAGTCTAGGGAGAGGTGCAATGATGAGGTGGAGGTGTGTGGATGAAATTAACTTAATTAAATTAATTGATAATGTGAGAATGAATATATTAGTAATAATTAGTAATGAGGCCATGGTGTGTTTAATTAAATGAAAGGGACCAAGGGGAGTGTGACCTAAATTTGGCGTCTACAGAGAGAGTTATCATGGTTGCCTGTAGCACTACAATATAACTAGTGGACCAAACTAGTAGGGTCGAGATCCATCCAGTGGATAGACTACTGTAGTAGTTTGGACTCCCATATGTTGATGCCCTTCTAATAGTCAAGAAAATATATAGGGGAATTAGAGAGGCTAGACCTGCCCCAAAGGGGGATCTCAAGTGGACCATCATCACACCTGAAGTCCTTATTAGTATCTCACAGGTTACATAGGACCCTTTCGGACCCAAACTGATCCTATAGATAAGGGCCGCACCCGCTCACAGCGGGGAGGAGGAGGAGGAGGCCAATGAAGAGACTAAGGAGGAAGGAGATGAGGAGAGTGATGGAGAGTGGAGAGCCACTGGGGAGGCTTCTGCAGTAGTGAGGGCCGAGGATGAGGTTGATATTGAGACACTTCATTCAGAGGAGCTTCTTCCATGTGAGGGAGGAGGAGATGAGGAGTCAATCTTTTGATGGTGGCTAGTTATGGAGGATATCAGAGCAGAGGAGGTGGTTGAAGTAGCTCCACCACCATCACCAGGACCCATCGACCCATCGTGGTAGCCAAGAGATCCGAGTATGTAAATACTCTTCTCTTGATTCTAGTACTTAGACTAGAACTACTAGTAAATTACGCACTATATTTTTGTTTTTTTTGAAAATTTTTAAACTCACCGTTACTTGATTTTGTATTTTGCACCCACTATTGATGGTTGGCAAGACTTTATTCATCAGATCTTGATCGACACCTTGGTACTTCCCATGGGGAAGACATAAGAGGAGTTGATTGCAGATGCAGGGCAACTAGCAACGGCTAGACGCCATAGTGATGTATTTGCACTGGTTTTGCAAGCTACCTGAGAGGAGGCAGTGAAGAGGTCATTCCTGTAACAAGGCCATGACTACTGCCAAGTCACTTACCCCATCTTAGGGTCGTTCACATTGATCAGTACGTGGAGACTCCCATTCACACCATAGGAGCCGCAACAAGGGTCTTCATCATGCTCCTCCATCCAGATCCTGTAGAGAGGGATAAACTATATGCCTTTATTACTTCATTGACATTTTTGGGACACATATATTGATTTTTTTTATTTTGTGCTCATTGTGAGCATTTTGACCACATTTGTTAGTGTGATGACATTGTATACAAACTTTATTATTATATATACACACACACACACACACACACACACACATATATTTTTCTTTTTGGCTTGGATATCTTGTGTAAGAGTTTACTTGTTCATGAGTTGCTTCATCTGTGTGCTCTTAGATGTGTAGAATCTTCGATGTTTTTATATGTTTTTATGAATACATGTATGAATGATGATGACGATGATGACGATGCAAACATGTAAATAGAATGATATTTTTATTTTTTGTGTTTTTGAAATATATGTGATGCATATGAGGAGAAATTACAAACTTAAAACTTTGGTTTTCAAGCAACATTTGATATTCCTGTTTTGTTGGCAAATTTGATGAAAGTGATATAATAAGAAAATGAACCCACTCCATTCTTAACTCCACGAAACTAGTAATATGCGAGGGATCAACACCGAGAGCCAAGAAGGATGTGATTTATATGACTTTTATGAATGAAAGTGGTGATATGAAGACAAGTCTTTGAAAAAGACCCAATTAGGAAACTACAACTCAACTCTAGGCAAGGATAACTATCTAGTTTAGAATGTAGTTTGCTTGCAAGTTTAACTAGACTTAGACCCGTAGATGGCCTCCTGGTTGAAAAAATATGGTTTTATAGATTAACTCTCTTATACCTTATACATCTAACTCACTTTTTGGTGATTTCAAAGGACTAAAATCACTTCTAACTTGTTGACTTGTTTACAACTTATTGATTTATTTGAAAGGATCCCCTCCCATGCTACTAGTAAGAAGCATGGGTTCATCATCAAGGAAAAGGAACAGGAAAGTAAGGGCACTTACCTCCTTTCCCAACCTCATGATACTTTTGGGAAGCATGGGATCATCGCCGAAGACTGGTAGGGCAAAGAAGTGTGGTTTTATTTGCTTGATGAAATTATTTTGCATTTTATTGTTTGTTTATCTTTTTTATTTTATTTTATTTATTTTATAAACCTTGTGCTTTATTGGAAGGACTACTTGCCCCTAGTTTGAAACACATGCAACCAGTAGGATACGAGGGCTCACCACCGAGGGTTGAAATAGGAAAATAAGAAATCCAGGTGAAATGTTTTAGATTGATTTGTTATCAGAGAGAGTTTTAGGGAAAGATGTGACACTAAAAATCTTCTAGTACAGACGATGGGAAAAACACCCCAACTAGAAGCAACCATGAATAGAACTAAGTGTGTAGGTCTTGGTAGGATCAATGCTCAAACTTCATCTACTAGGATAATAAAGGAATTGAATAGTTTAGAGATGATACAATGAATAGTTGGAGAAGTATGATTAAATGCTTTGCAAACTCTTAGAAAAGTTGAAAGTTGCTTGAAAAATAAGTTTCTTGTTTCACAATTTTACAATATGATTATGTAAAAAACATGCATTGTGGATGCAGTAGTGTACATGTGGAAATGCAAATGAACTATGCGTAGAAGCGTTTAAGGTGAAGTGAATTGAATGATTCACCAAAATCCTTACCTTCTAAAGTACACAAACGATACACACCATTCTTATAGTCCTCCATGACATGATATGGTCCTAACCACTTTGGTGTAAACTTTCATCTTTCTCCGGTTTTCTTGTTAGTCTAGTTATCCAGTATCAAAAATAGGTCTCCTACATGTATTTCTCATTCATATACCTTTTTATTATACTAACGACATATCCTATCAACATAGAGACATTGAAATTGTTCAGCCCTAAGCCGAGCTTTGTCAAAAGTTTCAAGTTGAACCATTCGCGCTTTTTGATACCCGTCTTGACCTAAGATATCTTGCAAAGATATGCAAAGACTAGGTATTTCAACTTCCAGTGGTAAGACCGCCTCAGGTATGAAGACAAAAGAATAAGGGGTCACCCTTGTAGGAATCTGTACTGGCATCCTATAGGCCCATAAGGCTGGAAATAGCTTCAAATGCCAGTCACGCTTATTGTCCTTGACTGTTTTAAGGAGAATGAACTTCAATGTTTTATTTGTAGCCTTAACATGTCTATTGGATTAAGGGTAATACAAAGAGGCTGTGTGATGTGAGATTTTGAATTATGAGTACAACTCACACACCTCTTCATTCTTGAAGAACGTGTCATTATCTAAGATAATGATCTGTGGGACTCCATACCTATGGATGATTTGATTCAAAATGAACTTGATGATCATAGACCCAGGTACAGTAGTGAGAGGCATGACCTTGACCCACTTTGTAAAATATTTTATGGCTATAATGATAAAGTTGTGGCCATCTGTAAATGAGGGGTAAAAATTCCAAATCAAATCCAAACCCCAAGTAGAAAAGGGCCAGGGTGTCACAATTGGATGTAAATCCCGAGCAAGGATGTGTATCTCATGTGATAGTTCTTGACATTTATGGTACATGCGTACATACTCTACAACATCATGCTCTAAGGTGGGCCAAAAATAACCCATTCGGTGAATTTTTCAAGTGGTAACATGCCCTCCAAAGTGACCCCTGCACTGTGGCCTTTGAAGAGAATATTTTATGAATCTTATTCATCTACACACCTCAAAAACATGCCTTCAAAGGCTCTACAGTAGATCACTTCTTCTACAATTCCATACTTGGCAGCTATGACACGTAGGTGCTACCTTTGTTGCTAGGTTTCTCCCTCAGGATATGTATGGTCCACAATATGATTAATGATATACATGTACCATAGACACGACGCAATGGGAGGATTTTCTTCCACATATAATACACACTCATCAAAGAAATCTAGGTCTACTAGGTTTCCACAATCTATCATGTTATCTGCTAACCAATCAACAATAATTTTTCCTTTGACAGACTTCGAGTTGATGAAGGTGAGTTCAAATTCACCCATCAATGTAAGAAAATGTCCAAACTTTTTGGATAAGGGAACCTTAAGTCAAAAAAGTTCATAGCTGGTTAGACTTGATGATCAATCGCATCTCCTGGTTAAGCATATAATGCATTAACCTTTTCATCATGAAAACTATTACCAGGTATTCTTTCTCTGCATGTGTATAACATGTCTCGTATTCAAATAAAGTGTGACTAATGAAGTAAATGACATGTTCACGGTTATCATCATCTTCTTATGCCAACATGTAGGCTAGTGAGACCTTGGTGGCTTAAGAGTATAAGATCAGAGGAGGGTCGGCATTGGGTGGCATGAGTTTAGGTGGTGACATGAGAAAACATTTGATTGAGTCAAATGCTTCATGAATTTCAGAAGTCCACTCTTTACTACACTCCTTGTTTAACAAGTTGTTAGTGGGATGGACGACATAAGTTAGATCGGGAATAAACTTATGAATTGCCCCAATTTTACCTAGAAAAGACCTAATTCCTGATTCATATGAAGGTGAAGTCATCTCTAGAACTGCCCTAATCTTTTCTGGATCTACAATGATTCCTTGAGAAGAAATGATATACCCTAGAAATTTACCTCCCATCACTCTAAATATACACTTTTCCAAATCCAGCGCTACATCGTATTCGATAAGACAAGCTCGAGGATAACATGAAGCACCTTAGGGTGATTGCAATGTTTCTTGGCCTTAGCTAGTAGTAGATCATCAATGTAAAATTCCACACTCTTATGAATAATATCATGGAAGATGTATGTCATCACTCATTGATAGGTGGCTTCGACGTTTTTCAAGCCAAATGACATAACTACGTATCAAAAGGTCCCCTAAGGAGTAGTAAAGGTAGTCTAGGTTTGATCCTCCTTTTAGAGATTCTTATATGATTGTTGCCCAATAATCCATCCATAAGTGACAATAACTCATAACCAATCATTGCATCTACAATGACATCGATGGAAGGCAATGGAAAGTCATCCTTAGGACATACTTTGTTGATGTCTCTAAAGTCGATACAAATGCATATCTTCCTATTCTTTTTAAGAATCAGGATGATATTAGACATCCGCATGCAATAATTTATTGGTCTAATGAAACCCACATGAATGAACTTCATTACTTCCTCTTTAACCATTAAAGCCACCTTTGGCTTCATAGGTCGATACTTATACTTTAAGGGCTTGACATTAGACTTTGTGACGAGGGTGTGAACCACCACAAGAGGAGCGATTCCCATCATTTCCTTATAACTGAAGGCGAAGGTTTTTGAATGTTCTTTAGGCACCTTCATGTGTGCTTCTATCTCATTTGGTGTTAAAGAAGAACGAGCTTCAAGATGTTGGGCTCATCTTTTGTCCCAATGTTTATATCAACTGTTCCCTCAATTAAAGAGGCATTACCTTCTTTGAACTTAGGTGGGGCTTGAGGAAACTCAAGTACTTTTTCCTATACCTCATAGATCTCAAGACCTTCCAATGAGGAAGGATACATCATGAGATCTCCAAAGTAGGAGGAAGGGTGAGGTATAAGAGAAAAGCCTCTCTTATGGTGTGTGAGATGAAGATCTATATAAGCATTAAGGAATCCTAGAATTACCTCATCATTCTCTGCGAAATCCATGGTGGCAGGCTCATTCTTGACTTCAACATATGACAAAATTGCATTGGTTGGCACTTTTTGAACCAAGGTTTCAGATCAAATTAAGACCGTAAACTCAATTTCCTTCAATTCCCCACTTGGAAAAAATTGTGAGGAAGACATGGCCATGGAATTGGCCAATTGATTATGTTCTCTAGGTATGGCTTCAATATAAATGAAGTTAAAAGCCTTACAAAGTTCTAATACAACAGATTTGTAGAGTTGCATGTGTTTAACTCTAGTCTCGTAGACTTTAGATACTTGGTTAACAACAAGCTAGGAGTCACCCAAAACTCTACCATTGTTGACACCCATCCTCTTGGATATAATGAGACCAAGAAGAAGTGCCTCATACTCTATGGAATTGTTTTTACATTCAAAGTTTAACCTAAAGGAAAAAGGCATGACCCTCCCCTCTAGAGGCATGACCCCTGCCCCAGCACCATAACAACACGTTGCACCATCATAGTTGAGAGTCCAACAATGATCCGAGAAGATAGAGTTTTGACCATTTTTGGAATCTTCTTCCTTAACTTCTAAGACCTCAACCATATAGACCTCATCAAAGACACTAGAGAGGAGAGAACCAGTTCTAAGAGAATGTCCTATGCCCAGGGAATCAAACAGGAGAACAATAGGAAAATCATTCTCAAAGAGATTAAAAATCTATGTTGTAGTTGTTATTGATACATTTTCTACTATAGTGGCCTTAACTTAACTAGAATCAACCCCCTTGATTGCCTTAGGGGTTTCCAACTCAGTTGTAGGAACAAGCTGGGACTCAAGCTTTAAGTCCTGAGGCTTGTTCAACTGATTGGTTAGGAGCTCAAACTCAATATGAATCCCAAGTTTCTTCTTTAGATTGGCCAAATGGATATCAAATGGCTTTAGGTCACCCTGAGCTACGAAAAATTTACCTAAGTGTAAGAATCTAACCTCTTGCAATAACATAGAAGGGATTGACTTTATTCTATGAATCTGTGGTCGATTGAGAATCATATTATAGTTAGTTTCTCGATCTATGATATAAAACTTAGTCAACACGGTCTTTGGTCCAAGGGTAACTGGAAGCACTATAGTCCCAATGGATGTTGCCTTAAGACTGTCATAGCCTCTTAGCATGTTTCGTATTGAAGAACAATTTTTTTCCTCCTAACCTAACTTTTGAAGAAACAAGAAAGGGACTATATTGACAACAATCCCATCATGTATCATCACACACTTAACATAGTTATTGAAGATCCAAACCTAGAGGTACAATGCACATGATCACCTCTCCATGCTAACTCAATGTCAGTTTAGCATCTTGTTGATGTCGAAACACGAACCATGCATCCCTCTCAGGCTGCCTTGAAGGATAGACATCAAAGTATATATGATTAACTTGAGCCTTTAGGAAGAGGGGTGATGTGAATTAAATGACCAAGACCTAATGCGCTTATAATAAATCAGACTCGATGTGGAGGGGAATTCTTCAATAAATCCACAAAGGAAATGTGAGAAAAGGTCTTGGTCAAATACGTGATTAAATCATAGGCCCCTACTAGTTTAGGAGCCATTGGTGCATCATATAACATTGAAGGATACATCGGAAGAGGTTGTGAGAAATAATCATGAGTAGCATGTTTGCCGACATTAACCTTCGGGATTCAGTCTCTAACTCAACCCTAGCCTATCATTCTTGGTCTGATTTCTGACCATCTAAAGGAGGAGCTACTACTAGAGGGCTTGTGACAGACGTAGATGCTTCATGATCATTGTTCCCTACAGGAATCCACATGATACTTCCTACGGGTCCCCTTATTGGTACCATGAGGATTAATATTTCCCATTATCTAGACACAGTTGGGAAGAGGATCTCTTATAAATCCCTGAGAGGTTAGCATTTTAAGGGGCAATATGCCCCATGTGAGCTGTTTGTGTAGGCGTTCATCGTGGGATTAGCCAAAAACATCTCAACGAAGAGTTGTCTTTGGTCCTTAGAAATCCATTTGTATGAATTTTTTACAATCACTGACATGTATGTGGGAATCATGTCCTCGAACCATATGGAAACCATAGTATAAATTGAGATCATAATCATGAGGTATCTAATTCTAGTTTTTTTTGTGGTCCATAGTTCCTATTGTTTTTTTGTTGTTGGTTTTTATAATTGAAGTTTAGGGGCTTCTGGCCTTGGTTCTGATATTGATTTGGATATCCACTTGGGTATTTAATTGGGCCTTAGGTCTGAAATTGCTGAGGTGGGGGAGGTCAAATAAAGTTAACCATATTAATAGAAGGAGTGAAGTTATTACTCCTTTGATTGTTTTCATTTGTATTGTTATTTCCATTATATGCATTGCTTGTACTAATAACATTTTTCTTCCAGGATTGATCAGTGATACCATTTTTCATAGCACCATGGATCTTGTTAAGGACCTTGGGTACTTGATTGTTGTTGTTAGAACCGCATTCAGGTAATTTGAATTACCTTGTGAGGGAGTGACCAGTCTCCCATTTGAGCCATAGGTCTTTCGACTGCTATCAATTGCCACTTGGTCAATGTGGAGAGATCCCTCTAAAGACCTCCTCGTAACTCCTAAGAGGAAACTTTTGTACTTCCTCCTTGGTTTCTTGGTTGAGGAGTGGAGGAATAGGTTGCAAAGCTCTATTTGATCCATGTTGGGAGCACTAGCTCGAGGAGTAGAGGACTTTTGCCACTTCTGAATGAAGTGGGCGGAAAGATTCATTATGCTCTTGCTTGATGTGAAGGAATTCCCTGATTCCTGTTCACAAGAGTTTGTTCATGTAAAAAGCCTTTATAAACTCTAAAACTAGTTTCTTAAATGAATGAATTGAGGCTTCTGGTATCCTATAGTACCAGTCGAGAGCAATCCCCTCAAGGATCTTAGGGAATATACTAGCAACAAGTGCATCCCATGGGATTATCTCTCTGACGGTTGTTGCATACGCTTTAATATGAGCATTTGGGATCCCCCTCACCTTTGGATTTTTGAAGGTTCAGTAATGGTCGTGGAAGCACCATGCCTCGTATGGTAAAATCAAGGGGCTCCTTAAGATATTCCAAAAATGTGCCCACTGTATACAACTCTACCATAAATGACCCTTGATGGGGAGGTGGAGGTGGAACAGGAGGTTGATAAGGCAACAATGTAGTATTTTTTGGGGGCATAAGGCATCCCCTGAGGCTGAGCATATGAGCCATAGAAAAGAAAACATGTCCCCTTGTGGTGATTTATAAATACATATGAAGATACGAGGGAGCATTGTTCTCGATACGGAGTAGTAGGCAGGTGAATAACCATGGAAACATCACATTTCACTAGTTGGAACGAGCATTAGAGAACACACTTTTAGTTGGTCCCTACGGTGTATATCCGTACGAATTACTGAGTGGGCATTCCTAGTGTACCCGATCTAGTGAAGGAGGTCACCATGGCTTGGAACACCCATGTAAATTGGAGAAGGAGATGGTGCAGGAGGCATTACAGTTGTAGTTATGAGTGTGGAGAGGAACTTTTTCTTTCCCTTTTAAAGGATGAAGGACGAGAAGGTTGGGAAAGTTCTGGTTCTCTAACCTTGTGAACCAACATGTTGAGATAACATCGTTTACGAGATGGTGTTGACATTCTGCCTTGGCGCATGTTCTGACTCTGGTTAGGTTGCAAAGGCAGTGTGATATCCTAGCTATAAGCTAATCTCTTTATGGACCACCCCTCTTTTAGTGATACTTTTTTTTTCCATTGTAGGAGGTAGGGTGGCAATGTTGTTCTGAAGAAGAACATCAAGTGTACCCTTGCATCCTATCCAAGGATTAGATCCATGGTGTTAAACACTGCATCGCTACTTCGGGTGAAGCATGCTATGAAGTTTGTCATTTGGAAAAGAGGTAAGGAAGAGTAGGACATTAGAACTGCATACTAATTTGTGGTCTTCAACAATATGTGTGAGTATAGACCCTATGCTCTCATGGTGAGCGTCATGTTATTTAGAGTTTGAAAAATCTGGTTTTCAGGCTAATAGTTCGGGTTGATCCAACTCCTCAATCTTGACTGATGAGTTAGTAATTTCCCACTTTGAGGAGGAGGAGTATGAGGTGAAGGTATATTTAGATGAGTAGTTATCAGTGCACCCTGACAGTGAGGGTGACTGTTGCGTACCCATTTGGTAGTAATAAGCCTCGAGACCCGAGAGGGGTCTACTATATTCCTAACCTGAAATATTTGAGGGGTGTATAAATACCCACAAAATAATGGGAGAGGATAATGATGGAAGAAAAGAGATAGAATAGAGGAAACGAAAAGAAACTACTCATTCACGTCGGGTTCACCAATTTGTATGTCTTAAAATCAACACGTGATCTTAAGCACACGTGACTTCCTAAGGTCGTGCTCAGGATAACCGCGATGTAATGGATGGGTATGGCTATATGGACTGGGCTAAATAAGGTGAATAGGTGGAATAGAAGAAATATGGGTGATAATGGTCAACAAGCGAATCAAGGCAATTTAATATTCTTCTAAGGGAAATAAGGGAATTTTCTCATCTAAGGCTATGAAAGCTTGTGTTACGTGTCTAGGTGATATAGAAACAGTCAAGGAGAATGGACACTCTGAAGGAGTGTATCAATATCAGTGTATATGTGTACTCTCCTAACCGATTGTGGAATGCGAGGGAAATTGCCTTGCATCTGCCTCATAGAAGTCTCCATACAAGGTCACAGAGGTGCAGGATTGGAGACACGTGGGGAGGACAAATATATGGATGACGAGATCTAATTCTCGACTAGGTTGATCATCTACCATTAGACTCATAATCACTAGTCAATATCTTCATTCATGGCTAAATCGGTTAGCTGTCAGATGGTCACAGGGCGGAAGCGGGGTGGTTCGTAAAATGACTGTGCCTTGGGCCTTGGTCAATGTCTAGCCAATTCTGTGAGTTATGTTCGGTTGTGGGAGTTCCATGGGTTCAAACACGTAATCTCTAGGTTTCCTAGAGGCCTCTGAATGTTCATGAAGGATGTGACAACAATTTAATCACAGGAGAAACAAACACACCCAAAGAATCTGTAAAATGGGAAAGGTCGATGTTTAACCCAAGGCCAACTAAGGAGACGTGAGGAAACATGTTGATTTTCATCTAATTAATCTACGTTCCTAAATTAACAAAAGAAACAAGCATATTTAAGCTAAATCAAGTTGATTGCTCTTCCTTGAATTAAATTAAACCTACGTGTTGATAATTAACTCGACAAACAAAACTAATTAATTGCAATGTTGGGATAAATCTAACCTAAATGTTTTTGGATTTTTGAATGATTTAAATAGAAAGGGACACAAAACAAATAAAACAAGCTAACTACTTTAATCTAATGTTTTTGGTGTTTTTATGATGTTCTATTGAAATAAAGAGAAGAAATATGCACAAACAATTTAACTTCTTCTAAATAAATAAAGTTGCTTCTACTCTTAAGATAGTAAATACAACTAAACATGAAAATAACTCGGATGTGGTTATTTCCCTGTGCTGAGGTGGATCTACATCTAATCTAATAATGAAACAAAGGCTTTTCCAATTTACACGTGTGGATACTGATAACTTCCCCTAGATATTACATCAGGGTCCACGGGAAGAAAGAAAAATATTCTCAAAAGCACTTCATCCCCTAGGAACTTCCATCGGTAGAAATTACAGTGGGATCTATAGAAGATTTTCGAAATTAAGGATAAAATCACTACTAATGTTGCACAGGTGCAGAAGATTCTTCTAGAAAAACTTCTCGTGCAAATCCACATGGATAGGCAAGGAAGAAAATTTTAATATAATCTTTTCCCAGATGCACACAGAAAAGATAAACTATGAAAGCTATGAATTTCATTGAACCAATATACTCTAACGGATTATGGGAATAAGATATTACTTTAAACAAAGGAAACCTTTAAGAATTTAAGTGCATCCCCAACCTATAAATTGTAGAACTATGACAGTTCCTAGTGTTGGTTTTACTCTATAGTCCCCCCAGCTTCTTTTCCAAATTGATGTCCAAACTTGTCTAAGGAACTGTGCTAGATTGGTGTAGCAGAAATGGTGAAGAAGAGAGGTGTTGGAGCTAGGAATGGCTTGCAAGCAGTCTAGTAGCAATGCAGGTAGAATAATAACAAGCCAAGAGAACTGAGCTCTGCTTGTGTATTTATCAGGAAAGATCACGGGCAAAATAACAATTCAATTCAAAACAAGAAAAATCTAACCAATGCTTTTGGTAGAAAGCATGGTTCTTATAGGAAAATGGCAGAGGAATGAAGTCCAAGCCCTTTGGAAGCCAAGGAAAGTGCCACATCACTCACAAAGAGTGATAGTTCATCTCATTAATTAACAATAGAGTTGGGAAAGGAGAGGATGTGTACACATCTAACAGAGCTCTAAGAACAACCAATTTAAACAAGAAACAAGTGCTAAAAATGAGTTTGAAGAAAGTGACACATGTTTAAAGCATGCTGGAAGAGGGTTGGGAAAAGTGCATAGAACTGTTGTTCTACGCAGACTGACAGTTATACAACTGTGGTTGTGATTGCGTAACCTTCGCTCAAGGTAGACTGGTAGTTACGTAGCCGCTGACACGGTTCCATAACTTAAAGCATGAAAGCTAAGGAAAAACAAAAAATTGATAAAAGAAAATGGGAAAACCATGAAAATGAAAAAGAGAAGCATTCTAGGCTATAAATATATATTGTAAATGAGAAATTGGACTCGAACACCATTAGAATGATATTTACTCATCATTGGGGATTTCTAACCATTCTGACAATGTAGCACATGCAAATTTGGGTGCATAGAATCACCTTTAGAGGTTTCAAATGATTTTCTTAGGTAACAAAGGAAGACACCTCTTTCTATCCTTGTGAGTGAGTGCACATTACATAAGATTAGTTATTCATATCATCATTGGAATCCTTGGGATCCTTCTCAGACAAGTATTCAAAATACCCGATGATTGTGTATCTAGCTTATTTTCTCCTGCAAGTTTTTATTTAACAATATCATCTTCTTCATATTTTCCTACCCCACGTGCTTCATTTATAGGTGGATCATCCAAGGAATGCCTTAAGAGTGCTCCAATAATTTGATATTGGTTTTGGTTTTGATATGGAACACGATGAGTAATTTTCTTCTTCATTGTATGCATCTCATTGAACAACTTCTATGACAACAGATCAGTGCCTTCAAATAGGAACTATGGAATTTATTTTTTCATTGAATGGTTCTTGATCTTCCTTGACATGATAAGATCATCTTCCAGCTCAACGGAAATTTCTTTAGCTTTGTTAAAATTGTTTAGTTGAGCTCTCCATAGTATCAGTCCAACTTATGGCAACTGAGCATTTATGAATAACATCTTTTGATTATCTACAGTAGGATGAACACCAAATAGGAATCTTGTTAATCAAATAATTGAATTTGGCCATAAATTTTCTCATCAAATAATAGGATTCTTTCTTCATTTGAATCAATTGAGTGAGAAGGGTATGTGCATCCTTTACTGAATTGAAGCATGCTTCAAAAATAGATTTCATATTTGCCCTATTAGTGATTGAATGAAGTGAAAAATAATAGAACCATTCCATAACAACATATTGTAATGACTCCATGAATAACCAAACAATGCCATATTTGTGTCCTATTCCAAGAATGCCATAGGTTTTGATAAATGTTGTAATACTCTCAATTGGAGATTGGTTTCCATCTCTATAGAACTTAAGAAAGGTATTTCTTGATCCTCTGGGAAATTCATGAAGTTGAGGATTCAAAGATAATGGACCAGTGTTCTGACCCCAAGGTACTGACACAACCATCTCTGGAGGAAGAGTATTCAATAAATGTGGAGAGATGAGAGATGCACTAGGAATAACATCAAGATCTTCAAATGGATTCTCAGAAGCTTATCTTGGAATCTGTATGGAGCAAACATGAAATCATATTTTTTTTGCAATTCAAACACAAGATTATAAAAGACTACAATTCCACTTGTTTGATCACCACTAGTGAATCTTCTATCTTCTAGCTTATAAATGATTTTTCAACAAGGAATAGGAAATTTTATAGCAAGGAATATGAAAATTCACTCCAGAATATGAAGGGTTTCTCATAGAAATCATCAGTGGGTATTCAAGTGATGAATCTCATATTTTTGATTTTTTGTAATTTTTTGAATTTTTATGGATTTTGAGATATTTGATTTTTATGATTTTGTGTATCATTATAGGGTGCAAGATAACAAATTTTTCCCCATGGTGGGCGCCAAAAACTGTTGGAATTTTTTTTGTCAAGGACAACATATGTGCTTCATCGACACTTGTAGGATTGAATCGTTCTACTTTAAGATGTGGCAGCTCCCATTTATTGAAATCTAGATTATTTACACTACTTCTAACTCTTTAGGGGTGGTCAAAGACCAACGAAAGTCTAGAAACACCCTTTTTGTAAGTGCAATTGCAAGTGATAGAGGAGAAATGTATGAGGTGGAGGGGAGAAATAGTATGAGAGAAACAATGGGAAAAGAGGTAGAGGGAGGTATGTTAATGGTAGTAACACAAATTTCATCAACCGATAACTCAGAGTATATCCACTTCATTGGAGGAAACATGCAAACACAACACAACATCATAAGATAATGATGTAGATAATTACAAGACAAATACAAATATTTATAAAATTTTATGCATTCCATAAAGAAGAAACAAATTCCTTCAACCTCTTACAAATGACAACATGCTCTCAAATGAGTGATAAGATGAGAATGTAGGAAAATTACAATGCAAGGGAATAGAATAATACAACTTACTAGAGAGGGAAAAAATTGATCCTTTGGAATAAAGAGAGCATTATAATTTATAGCCAAAGTCAATGGATTTTTCACATTTCTATGTGAATTTTCAACTTAAAGTGTAATTCTCAATGAATAAATAGAAACTTTAGGTGACTTAAGTCAATTTTTAAAAAAGCTTCTCCTCAACGGAGAAATAGAATTATAGAGTGGGAAAAAGAGAGAAGAAGAGGGAGAAGATGGATGTTGCAACTGGATATGATCTTCTTTAACTGCTTATCTGATCAAGGCATGACCTGTCTAGAAATGAGAAACAATGCTTCACACTAATCTTGACTGATCATCATTGGTCATGCTTGGAAACTCTATTTCAACTCTCCATCTCTACGAGCAATGATAGGGTACACAAATCAAATCTTTGTCATGAAATTGATCCCTCATCTCTTCACAAGAATGTAAACTCATCATATAATCATTATGAAGTAGGTACTCACACCATACATGCCATGTACTTAGTATCCATGAGATCTTTTGGATTCAACCATATCAAATATCTTTTGATAGTCATCAATGATAACATTTCAATCCTCTACATGGAAATACTTCTTCCCCATGAGATAGAATTAAACATTGACTGAATGAAAAATGCCTTCTTGAAGCATGTGATAATTTTTTGTCATAGCTCTTGAATGTAGATCAAGAATATACCACAGCCATAGTTACCATCATGAAAATATTTGAATGATTCAACTAGACATTTTGTGATCCACAATCTTCCTATGTACTTTGACTCAAGTCTGCAAATGAATTTTTTTTTCTTTTATCCTCTACTTTAGATAATTGAAATCCACGTGCTCCATTAGAACTCAAATGGACTTATATCCAAAGTTTTGGAGCTTTATTTTGCATTTTTATAATCCCATTAACCTTAAAAAGTTCTAGGAATTCTATAGTGCAAGTGAAAATGGATTCTGCAACCCTTTTTGAAAATCCATAAATTTGAGTGTATTTCAATGTTACGAGTAGCTGATTTGGTATTAGGTAAAATGAGAGAAAATCAAATCCAAATTGGAAGTGAATCAATTCATTAGAAATTTGTTCCCAAGAAAAATAGATGCTTTTAATTTGGTGAGATTCTCTTGTCGGAATCAATGCAAATTTCAAAAACAAGTCTTGGATGTGGGAAAAGCTTAAAATTTAGTGTTAATGAAAAAGAGGGAAAATTTTCAATTTATCATTTCAGGAGAAATTCTTGTCTGATTTGAGTGATTTTTGATTCTTTAGAATCTTGTGGATGAGGGGAACCAATGCTCCAATTTCGAAGTGATAATTACAAGAGGGTTCGTAGAGCAATGGTACTGGTGGGGAGAGTCTGTAGGCACCTAAAATATGCTTACACATTTTTATTACTTAAATTACACTAACGACCTTCTCATCTTCTCCATTGGTCAATTAACGACACTTCGTCAATTAAACTATTATTCACTCCCTCTCACTTTGGTCAAATAACGACACTTCACTATCTAACTATGCTTCTAATTCACTTAGGATACCAATTAACAACATTTTGATTAGTGATAATCCTCTTAATTAACTAATCATATGTTAATTAAGCCTTTAATCTTGCATTTAACCAATAAACCTTCATATTGGGTAAATCTTACTTCCAGAACTTCTGAAATCTACCCAAACCCCTTCTAGATACTCTTTTAAAGATTCATAAGCCTACCTAAGATCCTTAATTAATCCTAACAGATTAATTAGCTCCTAATCTAATAAAAATGTGCATTGACTTGTAAAAAGTCTATTTTGGCTTTACTCTTTTGTCCCACATGCACTAAGATTCTCAACTTTCTCAAATGGAAACCTATAAATACAAGCCTAAGGCATCCCTTTCAACTTTACACCTTGATACCTTGGAAATATATGAGATCTCATTTGTATTAGCTAAAGCTATAAAGCATTTGATCTTGAGCCATTCCTTATTGTAGTAGCTTCTCCATCTTGCATCCATTTCTTCAAGTTTGGTTAGTTGGAGAATATCTAAACATGGTCTTGTAGCCATTTTAGAGAGATCTCTTCTCCAATGGAAGCAAACAACACAAAACTAATTACTTAGGATCTAGCTAGGTTCACCTTTATATTAAGTAATATAGAGAAGTAGATGCAACATAGTAAAGTTAGTTTGATTCATGCATCATTGTAGAAGTTTTATCTCATTAGGCTCTCATCTTGATGTCTATGATAGATTTAGTTATATTGTGGAAATACTAGGTGTTAGTTTCATGTTATTGTCATAGCTAATATTTTCATGCATACATTTGGCATGCCCAGTGGGACCCTACTCCATGGTCCATAAAAGTTGATTTCAAGCTTTGCGAGTTTTGTCTCATTTTAACTAACCATTTCATGCATTTTTGAAGATTAAATAGATTTGTCTCAAGAATTTTGCTAACATTATGTGTGTTAAATCTTCCTTTTGCATGAAAATTTAATGCCTTTTTGTTAGAAATTGGTTTAAAGAGATTTTTTTTGATCTTTTTGCAGTTTCAGAAGTCATTTTTCTATATTTTTCAGCGTTGTTCTAGATACGCGTGCATGTGTTATAACGGGGCGTGCATACGCTCAAAATCATGCGCACTTATAGCATAAGCCACACATACATTCTCGGGGGCACACATAGGCTTCCTGGCCCATGCATATGCTTCACTGTATTTTTGGACCTCTGTGATAAAATTTACTAGACACACACATGCGCTTGCAAGGGCGCACATACGTCTCTCT
Organism: Taxus chinensis; assembly: GCA_019776745.2. NCBI lineage: Eukaryota > Viridiplantae > Streptophyta > Pinopsida > Cupressales > Taxaceae > Taxus > Taxus chinensis. The sequence goes on along the minus strand of CM034156.1, from coordinate 143,929,141 downwards.
GGACATGCATACGTCTCTATGGAGGCACACATGCTTGCCTCCCCTTTATGCTATATTTTTTTAACATACACACACATACGCTTACAGGGGCGCGCACATACTAAGAAGGGCACATAGGTGCTTCTCTTCCTGCGCATACATTAAAATCTGACTGTGTTTTTGACAAGAGTGCGCATATGCTGTTAAGCGTGCACATATGCTGCTAGGGGCACACATACTTTCTAAGGGGTGTGCAGGCACTGTAGTATAAAATTGAACAATGTGTTAAAATAACAAAATTTTGTTTCCTTAGTATTTCTAACACTTTGTAGGGTCTTCTTGAGTTACATTAGTGGTTTTTATAGTTGTATTTTCATTTACGAGGCTAGGATCACGTATGCTTTTCCCTTACACCTTTTAGGTGATATTGGGAATCCGAAGCGATTCAACACCTCTTTCATGCTTTTGAAAACACTTCATCAAAGATTTCTAAAAGAATGAACTTCAAATTGAGTAAAAAGAATGAGTTGTGTGTTTGATTTGTAGGATTTCTTCATCATTTTCTAACTAGTCAGATTTATCATTGTGTATGCTCATCCTTTGCATGATCTTAGGAATAAAAAAAAACATTTGATCCTCTTTTCTATGATGCCTTGAATCATTTTTAAAAATAATAATCTTTGCATGAAGTACCATATCGCTCATGAAAGAATCAAGATCTAAACAAAAGCTAACACATTTGTTGTAGGTTTGCCAACGATGTGCAAGACCTCATTAAGTTAAAAGATAAGAAAACACACCACATTCAAAACACTTAATATGTAGGTTCAGATAAGGATAAACCTGTCCGCTTTGAACTAGGAGATATTACCTTTAGTATAAGATTTAAGATAAAAATAGGGATGCTCCTAGGAACCCTAAAGTAGTCCACGCAAGAGGGAACCTTGTGGACGAAACGGGAAGCGCTTTGCTTACCTACTTGACTAGTTTTTTCTTGTGAGTTTAGAGTCAAAATTATCTCCATTGCGACCCCCGTGAAAATACAATTGAACACATTTATTTCTCATTATATCAAAGGGGGTAAAGTAAATCCGTGATACTCCAAGGTTTAGTTAGCGTGACTTCCTTGGCAAACCATGGTCGTAGAGGTAGTTTGTGACACCTAGTTGAGAGAACCAAATAGGAAGCTATTTCGTCTTGGAGCCAAATTTACCGTATCAAACCAATCGTGTTTTATAAAGCTTTCGTGAAGTAAGAACTTTTTTAGAGTCAAAACCTTGTTAATCGAACAAGGAGAGAGTCCATCCAAGTTTGAACTAAGCGTCATTCATCACAAAATTTATAAAATCATTACTTTATCCTAGTTTCTCACCCACCCTAAGGTGAGATGAAACTATGCTAAAGTGATGCCAAGTATCTTTCAACGTCACTTGGACTACTCCTTTGTTTTCTTCTTGCCCATTTGGCACGAAAAAGATAACAACATACATGAATATCACTAGAAATAATCATGTTCACCACTTTTGTAGTCTACTTGCATGACTAGGTTGTAATGCCAAAATGCAAGTGTTGAAAGTGTGAATGGTACGTCTTCATGTTCTAGTATCCCTTTGTCTCACACCCATATTGAGACTTATCATCATCACAATTAAGTTGTCTCATCACTGACTTCCTTTGAGTTTGTTACGTTGCTTGTGTCATATCTATATAAATTTAATACTTACATCTTGTTTCCTTTGTGAAACTTGATCTAAATCTCTAACTTGTATTGTTACGATGCTCACATAAATAGAAAACTTCTTGATATACTTGACTTAGTTTTTGATCCCAACATTTCCTTGAGTCTTGGAAAACATCGTTACATTGTTAGCATTGTGGTGACATCATTTTGATACTAAAAATATTTCCTTTGTCTACGAAGCTTGATTTATGTATCCAAATAGTGTTGTTGTGCTGCTCGCATTAGTAGCCTCCTTTTTCACAACTTGGAATATGTTTGTTTCTAGAAATTTTAGTATACCTTGTCGAGAGATCACATCAACACCATATCGATACTTGGGCCTTGTTTGTATCAAACTTGACCTAAGTGGTGATATCGTGTTGTCACTATTTACACCTAACACCACTTTATGGTACCCTTTGCATAGGGAGTAGGCTCCTTTAGGTTGGATTGGTTTACCAAAACTTGCATGGTTGTGTCTTGTGTTTGTTCATCATATTGATCTATTTTTCTAGTGCAATCCTTATTAAATCCTTGGATTCTTTATTCTTTGTCACTCAACGTTCTTGGACTAAGTGTCAAGTATTATTTAGAAAACATTACGAAATTCATGTTATAATCATATCATTGATCAAATTCGAAAAAAACCTTTGCTAACACCTTAGTATGCCCCCTATCACGAGGATGGAATCTAAGAGATTTGGGACTAATCCTTTCATTGGTCGTGATTTAGGACCCCTCTTTTATACGATAAAAGACTTAGGTGATTTAATTGACCATAGTGGTGATGAGGAAGACTTACCTCAGGATAATTTTGAATTTTATTGCCCGTGCTTAGATGAATTCCTTTATCTCAATAAAGATAGAGTACTCACACGAATGGTAGAGTTAGGTGCCAAGATGACACTCAAATATGATTTGTTCCACCTAACTATGTCCCCTACGAAGACGAATAAATGCAACGTCATCTTATTAACTTTGATGATGAGCTAAAACAAGGACATGCCTCTACTTCATATCACAACAACACCAAACCAAGATACCCAAACATATGAGTGGTTATGAATTACCACTCGTTAAAATACCTCACAAGGTTAGGATAGAACATAAGTGCAAAGAACCACCTCCTATGCATGAAAATCTTGAAGGACCTAAAGACGACAAAGTCACTTTGCGGTAAAAAATACAAACCCTTAGCAAATAATTAACTAGTCTAACTTCCCATGTGCAAAAAGACACAGAAAAACATGCACACCAAGAAAAACCTATCGCAGCGAAACATAATGAGCTTCATACCGAAGAAAAAGAAAAGGATGAAACATAAATATAACAAGGTGTACATACAAGCTTCCCCTACCAAAGAGCAACTCCTCACACAAGAGTTGTAATCCATGAAGATTATACTTACGAGCCTTAAGAAAGTAATGTATGGGACATAACAAGAAGTATCAATATGAAGAACTATGTCCTTACCCCTTCGATAAGGCTATGTTACACACACCCTTTCCCAAAAAATTGTCACGCCAAAGTTGAAAAAATATAAAGGGAAAGGTGACCCACGTGATCACGTAAAGGAATTCTACATGGCTTGTTAGGAAGTAGCTTATAGTGGCAACTACCTCATCCACTTATTCCCATGAAGTTTAGGGGGTCAAGCCTTAGAATGGTTTCTTCACTTACCAAGAGGTTCTATCTTTACATGTCCCAAACTAGCCAAGAGGTTTGTACATCACTTCTCATTCAATGTCGAGAGTGATATTACCATGATGGATTTATTAACGCTAAGAAAAGGCCTAATGAGACCTTTTCTACTTTCTTACAGTGATGGAGAGGGTTATCTAGCTGCTTCCCTTGTATAATCCCTGAAAAAATGTTGGTTAGCATTTTCATCCCCAATATAAACCCGAACATTGTTTTCCATCTACAAATACATTGTGTTAGTAACTTTGAAGAAGTTATAGAAAATGGAAAGCCAAATTGAAAAAATTTAATAGCAAAGGGGACAGTGAAACCCTTTTCAAAAGGATAATCAAACACCTAAACCTACAGACAAACCCAATTTTTAAATAAAAATAAAAATGTCGTAGGGGAAGGTATAATAGACTCAAAAGGCATACAAGCGGTTCAAATTGGTCCTCCCTTTCAAGCTTACTTAGGGACCCATTCAACCCGCATCCCCCAAACATCAAGTGTTCACTCCTCTCACGGACTCCTTGTCCACAATCCTAAAATAGTTGGACATAGTGAACATGGTCCAATACCCTAAAACAATTCCCTATGTCGATGATGCACCTAAACTATCATGGTATAAAGACCACGAGTATTGTGAATATCATTGTGTTAAGGGGCACAAAACCGATAAGTGCCTAAAGCTAAGACACTTCATCTAGGAACTTATTGAAAGTGATGAGATTGAAGTAAATTCACCTGAGCCACATCAAAAACCCAATCAAAATATGGGAATATTCAAAGAACCATTTCCCTAGACATAACAAATAGGAAACAAAAAATTCGGATCAGGGCCAAGCTTCCAATGATTACAGAGCCACCAATTACATGTATGGTCAAACTAGTACCCTATTCAATTCACTTATTGGTTGTTTTCATTCTCTTGATGAGCATGTTAATAATATGTGGATTGTTAGACACAATTATGCTGTGGCAACACAACGTGCGCTCATCTCGTGATTCCAGAACCTCTTCCACCTACCCCTCAAGAGGTTCAATATGATCTATTAGAACAACTTGAGAATACCACTACTAAAATTTCGATTTTAGATCTTCTCAAGATATCAAATGTTCATAAAGACATCCTCTACAAAATACTTCAGGGGTCAGGGGTATCAACCGATATCGATCCTTTACACCTCCAAGTGATGATCAAAAACCTTACTCCTATGGAACACCTTTCCTTCTCCAAAAGTGAAATTCCACTTGAAAAATAAATGCATAACCTACCCCTATACCTAGAGGAATTTGTTACTCAAAGAAATATAAATAGAGTGATTATGGACAATGGGTCTAGTTTGAATATTTGCACGTTAAAGTTGATTAGACAGCTGGGGAAGACAGAGGTAAATTTAGACTCTCAGGTCATCACCATCACAACGTATGACAATGTAGAAAATGAATCAGTCAGGAAAATAGTACTACCTATGGAAGTAGGGCTTTGACATATCACGATACTAAGTTCCATGTCCTCGACTTGGATCTTTCTTACAATATGATCCTAGGCCGCCCATGGATACATGCCCTACAAGTATGTACCCTTGACTCTTTCATCAGTGCATCAAGTTATATCATAATGGGAAAATAATAACTATTCCAGGAGATCCTGAAACCATTTACACATTGCAGATCCTTGCATAGTTTTTCTCATGCGGCATATGAGTGTCCTTCTATAGATATAGTTGTACCACTACAAACCAAAGCTCTAAAAAAGCTCATGTTGACCCAAACACACTAAGTGATAGTGATGAAATCACTCTTGATTATGTTTCTCTCTTTGTTGCATGGGAGATGAAAGTCCTATACAATGGCCCAATTGAGGAGTATAACCTCCAACATGCCCTTTTGGTCTTCAACCTTTCATTATCACCTACAACAAGAGGCAAACTGAATTTCTAATTCAAGAGCTCTCCAGATAGTTATGTTAGTCCTTTTAAGAATTTTGTTCCTCATGGCCTCTTATTAGAAGAGGAAAATGTTGGATTCACCCACAAATTGGATCTCTGAAGGTACAAAACTTCATGTCACCAAGCTCTAGAATATACCAAAGCTCACAAGATGATGCATGTCCATGGGTTATGAAGGATACATGTGCAGGCACAAATGGACATGGAAGATTAGAGCCTGTCCCAATTCCCCATTACAAACCAAATAAACATGGCCTTTGGTGTTAGGCCTCATGGAGTTCCACCCTCGAAAATTAAGGCTACCTCTTTAGAATGTGTGGATAGCTCATCTCATTTGGATAGCGATGAAGATTCTTGTTGTAGCCTAAACGAGGATCTTTCCTCCACAAACCTTTTTCTGGACACCTTCCATCTTAACCTTATCCCCTTTTGATTCCCAAATGAACCTTTTATATCCTGATCTCATTGAATAGGACCAAAAAATTCGTATACTAATCTATCTCTTTGAAAATTATGAGGCAATCACAGAGTTCTTGGGTATCCAAGATACCATTCCGATTAGTGACCACATAAAGGGTTTATCCATCAATTTGGACATATGCACATACTTTGGGGAGGAAGTTGAGATGCATGGTTAGTAAAACATAAATGAAAGTGAGGGAAAATTTTCTTCTAAAAAATCCTCAGCAAAAATAAAAATCCAAAATCACATAGTGAAAACCTCTTTAAGGCACTTGGCGGAAAAACAAATGAAAAATCAAAGGACATAAAAGTGTGGCCACACCCACTTGTGAAAGTCTCATTGAGACACCTTAGAAGAATACCTCAATCTCCCCCTGATCCTACCCATATGGAGGATACATCTAAAATTTTGGTAGAGGAGACCATATATGTCAATATCGGGTCAGAAGAACATCCTAGAATGGTAAAGCTAGGAGCTTCACTCTCAACATAGGAGCAAAAAACTTTTGTGAGCCTACTACGAGATTTTACAGACATATTTTCCTGGTCATATGAGATATATGCCAGGTTTGGACCCATCCTTAGTCGTGCATAACCTTGTGCATCTAGATGCCAAAACTATCAAACACAAGCTAGGGAATATGCACCCACATGTAGTACTTCTAGTCAAAGAAGAACTGGAGAGGTTATTGGCAGTAGGTTTTATCAGACCTATCAACTACTCAGAATGGATATCCAACATAGTGTCGGTACAGAAGAAACCAGTTGGTATCATAGTATGCATTGATTTCAAATACATCAATAAGGCATGTCCTAAAGATGATTTTCCTCTACCTAACATTGACATGATTTTCGATTCAACTGTGGGTTATGAAATGTTGTCCCTCATGGATGGATTTTCTAGTTATAACCAAATCAATATTGGAGAGGAGGATCAACATAAAACTACCTTTACAACCCCTTGGGGAACATTCTGCTACCAAGTAATGCCCTTCGGTCTCAAAAATTCCAAGGAAACCTATCAAAGAGTAATGACAGTAATATTTCATGACATGATGAACAAAATCATGGAAGACTATGTTGACGATATCATGGGAAAATCTAGGACCAGAGAAGAACACCCAGAAATATTGAGGTGTATCTTTCAACACCTTTGAGACTACAAATTTAGACTAAATCCAAAGAAGTGTGTGTTCAACATGCAATCAAGAAAATTACTAGGATTCATTGTCTCAAGAAGAGGGATTGAAGTAGATATAGTTAAGGTTGTAACTATTTCCGAAATGCATCGACCAAAGAACCTTAAGTAGGTACACAACTTGTAGGGAAAAATTTAGGCAACCCGCCATTTCATCTCTTCTCGTAGATAAGTGCCATCCTTTCACTCATCTACTCAAGAAAGATGTTACATTCCATTGGGGCCCTGAATGTCGATAGGCCTTTGAGTTACTCAAGCAATATCTGACTAATCCTCTTGTCCTCATGCTTCCTACTCTAGGAGATCCTTTTTTATTATACATCTCAGCCACCCAATGTGTTATTGGTGCACTGTTAGCCCAATACGATCTAAGCCAAAAAGAAAGAGTGGTCTATTACCTTAGCCACACTTTAATTTCTTATGAGTTGAATTATCCCCAAATTGAAAAATCTTTCTTAGTTGTGGTCTTTTCCTTTCAAAAACTCCATCATTACCTATTGAATAACAAGACCAATCTCATCTCTAAAGTTGATCCATTAAAGTACCTTTTGTCTAAACCTACGCTTACTGGAAGGATGGATAATTGGATCATCCTACTAAGTGAGTTCGATATTGAATTTTTCAACCAAAAGTCACTCAAAGGACATCGGTACTTGTTGATCAGCTAGCCGAAGCTACCTTACCAGGAACAAAACCATTGTGTCTGGATCTATCAAGATGCTTCCCTAATGTATATTGAGGAATTCATCATGTGGCAAAGTACACTTTGATGGCTCATTCAATTTTCATGGTTCAGGAGATAGTGTGGTACTTATCACCCCAACATGAGACTTCATTCTGAATGCTTTTCATTTGAGTTTGCCATATACCAATACCATAGCAGAGTATGAGGCCCTCATTTTTGGGTTGAAACTTGCTATCAAATGGAATATCATACAACTAAGGGTCATTGGAGATTCACAATTGATCATTAAACAAGTCAATGATGAGTATAAATTCAAGGATGACAAGCTCATCCCATACAAGAGAATGGTTGAGACTCTAAATGAGTATTTTGTGTGTGTTACTTTTGAATAGATACCAAGGGCACATAATCGATCAATAGATGCCATGGCCACAATCAGATCCTTGCTTCACATTCCACCACAGGAAAGTAAAATTCCTTTCTTTGTTGAACATCTATGAGTGCTTGCATATGACATGCCAAAATCGTGTCTGGTATGTGAATTTGTTGGTCCTTTTTCCCCCTAGTATGATCCCATTTATAAATATCTACAATATAATACCTTTCCCCTAGATATTTCCCACCTTGATAAAAGAATCCTTATCTGAAGCATAGCATATTATACCCTCTTAGGATGCACTCTCTATCATCATGGCTATGATGGGAATATTTTACGTTGTCTTAATTTGACTGAGTCTGTCCAAGCTATCAAAGAAGTACATGAAGGTGTTTGTGGGGCTCACACGAGTGGAATGGTGCTCGCTAAGAAATTGTTAAGAGTAGGTTACTATTGACCTACCATGGACTCATATTTTTGTAATTATGTCAAGAAATGTGTCATATGCCAAAAGTATGGAAACCTAATTCATGCACTAGCAAAAGCCTTACAACTAATCATAACACTATGGCTATTCTATAAGTGGAGACTGTATCTCATAGGGAAGCTCACTCCTACCTCCTCAGATGGCCATACCCATATCATAATGGCCACAGAATACTTTACCAAGTGGTTGGAAGGTTGTTCCTCTCATAGATGTTTCCAGTGCCCAAATGTCTAAATTCATCATGAATCACCTTATCTACCATTATGAAATACCTTCCGCCATTATAAATGAGAATGGTAAATATTTTAAAAATAAGATAGTGAAGGCATTATGCCAATGCTTCCAAATTCACTTAAAGTGGTCTACTCCCTATTACCCTCAAGGTAATGGACAAGCATAGGCCTCTTAAAAAACCCTTGTTCAGATTATGGAGAAGATGGTGAGTAAGACTGGTAAAAAATGGAACTTACAAATCCACCCCACCCTTTGGGTCTATAGAACTTCCATTCACACTCCTACTAGTGCAACACCCTATTCCCTAGTCTTTGGCACTGAAGCCATCATCCCCCTAGAAATTGAGCTTCCCTCCCTGAGAATATCTCTCAGAGACTACCTAGATAAAGATGAAGATTACCGAGTGGCTCAACTAGCAGAGTTAGACTCCTAGATGAAAGAATGCTCAGTGCACTTCAATCACTTAAAAGTATATCATAATCGAGTGTCACGTGGCTACAAAAATGTATCATACCTCATCAGTTTGAGGTAGGAGATCTAGTTCTCAAAGAAAATTAGTTCAACACCACCAAGGACTAGGAAAAGAAAGGAAAGTTCGAGCCAAACTGGTTAGGACCATATATTGTGGTTTCTAAGTATGGTTCAGGGGCATACAAACTTGCTCACTTAGATGGTGAGAAACTAAAGGAACCCATGAATGCAATACATCTCAAGTGGTTCTATGCTTGAGTATGAGGTTCCTCTAAAATCAAAGAAAAAACAAGTAAAACAATAAAAAATCAAAAAATAAAAAAAGTAAAGAGAAAATAGGTCATCCAACCGTGAAAACCATGCAATTGTGGCACCTTGGACAAGTCCCTTGGTGAAAACTGGTTTATGGCTCCTTGGGAATATTGGTTGTTCATAAGCATTCTCATATCTATAGGGAACATTTTCTTTACCCTAAGCTAGTTTCCACGTGTGTTTGAGCTTCATTTAAGCCTATCCTCTATGGCCTTGATCCGGTTGTTTCTCCTCTTGTATATTTGAGAAGGGTTTACCTTTGTATATTCCCATATAATGCTGGGGACACCTTTGACATCTTCACTTCTTACACATATATGTGTGGAATTTTTCTCTTGTACATCCTATCTAACTTGGGGGCATCCACGCTTCTTGGTTTTGTTGCACATAGCTCTGGAAAACTCTTTCTAAAAAGTCACAAAAACATTCATACATGATCCATAAGAAAAATCTAAAAAACAATAGAAATAACATTGTCTCAAAAAAATAACACCAAAAATAGCCTTGACAAATTGTCTCAAGATGACAAAATTTTCAAAATTGTCCCACAAAAGCAAAGTAGTAGTTTGCTTAATTTTAATTGTTTGTTTGTATAGTTTTGATTGCATTTATTTTTTGTATTGTGTACTTTAGGTTGAACTCATTTTCTTATTTAGATTGAGTGTTAATTTAATCTATTATACAGTACATTGAATTCATTGTATCTTGCATACTTGTACATAGTTGCGTTGTATTGATTAGATTTGATTCATTGATGCTTGTTTGTTTGTTTTGAATAATTTTTTTCCATTTCGTCATTATATCATATATCATCCCATATATGTATCGTATATCAATAAAAGCTAAGCTACATCATCATTAACATGCAAATTAAACGTGTTTGTTAAACTAACATCATATAATAGATCAGGTCAAGAGAGGAAAAATGGACCACCTTCTGTCCCCCACCCAAACATAGACCATAATAAAAATGTAGATTAAATATGTTATCTCATACACAAAATGTGGATAAGTAAACATGTTATCTCATATACAAAATGCAATATCTCATGAATCAAGGACATGTGATACAATCATAAACATCATAATAAAATTCCATCATCATCATCATACATACATACACACACACACACACACACACACACACACACACACACACACATATCTATATATATGTATATGTATATATGTATATGTATATGTGTATATATGTATATATGTATTTATATGTATATGTATATGTATATGTATATGTGTATATATGTATATATGTATGTATATGTATATGTGTATATATGTATATATGTATATGTGTGTATATATATATGTATGTATGTATGTATATATATATGTCAAAATGTCAGTATCCATATAAAAATGTGTCTAAGTACATAATCATCAGATACATGGTGGGCCATCATGGGCATCGATCAACAATGTGCCTTCATGGTGAGGCATAGCCAAAGATAATACATCTACATCGTCAAAAATGTGTCTTCATATTGAGGCGTACATCAAAAATACATACACACGTAGTCAGTTACATCAGATAAAACAAGAGTCATGGTCGACTCTCTCCCTCATGTGGGTTGCCTGGCCTCTAATATGGTGGTGGTCCCATCACCTGTGACCCCTGTGGACCCGTTGGTGGCTACTCCACTGATTTGGCTGATGGAGCTGCCCTATGTGACTATGAGTTATTCCTACTCATGACCTACTGATTGAATGCAAGAGCTCTTTTTCCCTCTGGGACAACATCATAGTACAATGATCTATAATATGCAGCCTTTCTAGTGGTTATAGCGAAATCCATGTGAACATGGGGTATCATAGAAGCTTTGGTAGACTGACACAAAGATGCAACCTACTCTGAGATCCTAGCCACCTCATCCTAAGACTATACCAGCATTGTCCGAAGCTGGTCTCACTATGTTATAACCACCTGTAACTACACCTACTGCATCATCAACTGAGCTCTATCTACAGCCCACTATGTCTGTTATGAGGCCAATTGATCTCTCTCGACCTGTAGCTGTGCCCTCTCTGCAACTGCATGATCCCTCTCTATAATAACTCAGTCTCTCTCTGAGGTGACTTGGAGTTGAAGAGGTGCCACCTGCTATAACTACTACTACAATGAAGCTAACTCACCTTCACCCCAAATCATGATTCCATCCACCACCCCCTCTGCCTCCTACTAGGATATGTAGTGTGATAACCATAGGATCCTATGGTGGATCCTATTGTACATGTCCCTACAGATCAATCTTTTGTAGGGGCACATGAATACCCATCTATATACCCACCTAGGCAATCTAAACCTTTTCCTATGGCTATAAGTAGCCCTATCCATCACCTCCATGTCCATCCCTACCATCTCCATCAGATATATCATCACTGTCACTGCCCTATTGTCCTCTCCTCCACGCTCTCCCTCTATGAGTTTGGTGCTCTGGTGGTAACCATACTCCTGCGTCAAGAGCATCCTATGGGATATTCAAGCACCTCGAAAGGACTGTAGCATACCAGGTCATATATGTTATTGTGGTCCCTTGATCTATAATTTGGCGTAGAGATACCCATGCCAATGGAACCATCTACTCAAAGCTATCTCTAGCTCGATGTGTCATAATCAATGGGCCAATATCAAATGTCTCTCGAACACGACACACGTACCACATCTCCATAATGGGCACATCTTTTACTGCACCAAACTACCGCTATACCCAAACAATCATGTAACATTCCATGATATAATTGTGTCTCCCAATCAAAAAATGCTTGACTAATGTAATGCTGAGCTCAACTAGATCCTCTAGCCATCAGAAATTCATGTATGGTCTCCAAATAATCACGTGTAGCTGAATATCATCAAAGGTGTGACAATAGAAATAGGTATCACTCATGTAACCCCACACATCATCACCTACAAGGGCCCATCCTATGACTAAAGGCTCATTAAGAGCTTGATCTCACAATGCTCTTACAAGGTGACCAATGGAAATATGGCCCCACACCCATATCTATAAAAGTGTAGCTAACACCACAATCTTCTGACTATGGTAAGTAATAATATGTAGATCCTTGTATAGGTGAGAAAGTAGACACTAGACCTAGTAATATCACTCTCCTATGATCATGCAGCAGATAAGCCCAATCAGGACAATTGGAAATGAAGCACCAATCTTGTCAGGTAGCAGGATGCCATTGATAAGAGCCATAAGATACACCACAACATGGGAAAATCTTGGATCTTTAAAGCACGACTGCAAGCACGCTACCATCCCATCTCGTGGTATCTCATCTACACCAAATAACTCAATCAAGCACTCTGTGATATGGGAAACATCCCCATCATACTCTATCAACTACCCCTGGATAGGTACTCTGAGTATCCTCCAGAAATCCTCAAGACTAATGGTCATCTTGCTAGTGGGTAATATGAAGCACTAACTCTCATTGTGCCACCTCTCAGCCAAGGTTTTGAGAAGGCTATGATCAAGTGTGATATGTGGCATCTACGCCACATATGAAAGCCTCATCACATCCAATGTAATCTCCAAAAATATTCTCTCACGTCGAGAGAATGTCACCTCAAAGGTATCTAACCTACCATGCCGCTCTGGAGTCTGTAAGACAATTGTCTCAACAAGATCAACCCGCAAACTCATTAGAATTTCTTCTATCTAACATAATCTAACGTTAGCCTACTCATCCACCCATTCTTTTAGAAAATATCCTAAATTCTTCTAAGGTTGAACGAAACCCCCCTTCAGTGTTCACGCGCACTTGAGGATGCTTGCGTGCCCCTACTGGCTTATGTGCACTGTTGGGCTAATGAATTGCAACCTAAGTATTGAAGATACATAAGGATTGGGTACGCAGACATAGGGATGTAGGTGCGCGTAGAAATATAGTGGAATAGGACACACCCAGGAAAGCATGAAGTCATGACTTATCCATTTTGAGTATGAGGCTAAATATAAACATGGAATGTAAAGCATGTTTTGTATAAAGACTTGAAGGGCACACAAAGGACATTTTGGATAAGTGGGAGATCAAGCACCATGTATAGTTTTGGGCTATTAATAGGATTGGAACTGTAGTTATTATTAGATAATCTATTAATAGCGTTCTTGTATGCTTTTGTAATTATCTTGTAGCAACGCATGACTATTCTTAGCATACAACCTATTTTGAGTATGCATAGGTGGTGAAGGGAAAGTCCCCACTACCTCTATATATGTATTGATGTACACGGTTTAGATGATCCATGTTTTGTTAGAGTTATGCTATCAATTTATGGGCACACATGACTTATGGTGACAATATTATGTATGTATGAAGCTTCTATTTTTTAAAACAATTAATATGATGGATCTTTGTGGTTGGATATTGATTGTTGACACATCCGTTACTATTTCTTGCATGGTAAAGTTGACCTTGATTCTGGTATGAGTTAATCTTGCATATGGTTGAGATCTAGATCTAGTTTATGCTTTGAAATATACTTAATTTCCTATTATGGATCTAGAATATTTATATGATCATGCTAACTCCTTGAACAAGATGACATAAAATAGGGACCTGGTACCCTTGTGCACTTCAGGTGAGTGCTCAGTTCTGGCTAAGTGATGTGCCAGTGTGCCTTGGGATGTTGTGGGTAAAATAAGATTACATTTTTTTCTCCATTTCCAGGACCTATTTTTCAATTGTTTTCTAGGATGTTGCATGATTAATACGTACCAGTTGACTTTGGCCAGTATTGAAGAGTGATTAGACAATCTAGAGGAAGACTATGCCCACATATTTAACACGGGACCTGAATTTAATGCACGCACGTGGGTTGAACATAACTTGTATCATGAGCTATATGAGATGTTCTTTCACATTTTACCTATAGAGGTGTACAAGTGGATGGTAGCTTACACATTAAAGAGAAATTGAAGGTTTAGAACACTTGTTTGGATGCAGGAAGAATTCTAGGCTTTGCAAGATGTTGATTTGACTTCGACACTTACTGTAAATTATTGGTGGAGTGGTGTCCTGAATAACTATATTTTGGCGTACATAGTTTATACTTATTCCTGTCCAAAGGTTGCCGAGTTCTAGTTCATATGTGAACCTAGAGGATCATATTTGCACAATATTCCTTTAGGGATTAAGATCTTGATTGCGACCCTAGATTTGGATCAATGCCTTATGGCTAGCTAAACCCCACCATGCATGGGGGCAAGAGAAAATGTGGTCATAGATGGAAGACTTGGCAGTAGAAAGGTAGAGAGAAGAAAGGTAGCTCAAGTTCAATGAGGTGCATGAGAGGGATTTGGAGAAACAACGTGAAGTTGCGGAATGAATGGTGAGATGACTCTTGAAGGATTTGAAGCTCACGCAGAGGATGTGGAGCTGGAGCATTTGGAACTCCCCCATTTAGGTAAGCATAACAAAGAACCCTCTTTGACCTTAGATGAGAGCATGCAGGTGGAAATTGCAAAGACCGTGGGTGCGCATTTGATCCTCCCGGTGACCTATCCCTTGCACTTGATTTTCCAGTTTCTGTGATAGTCATTAGTAAGAAAACTAGTGTGGGCACTAGAGTAGCAAGAAGTAGATTTAATTTACAGTCAAGTTCACGAATTTATCAAGTAGCTTATTCATCTATGGTGGTGTAATCACCATTTGTGTTATTTAGAGGTCTGATTGGAGGTATATTTTCTAGTGTATCATGAACATATAATGTGGGCGTGCACAACATTGGCATCATGTCTGGAAGTAGCACAACTTCGCATACCGTGGGAGTTTAGTTTAGAAAAACTATTGGAACACAAGGAAATTCATCCTCTAGTCCATTTCCTACTATAGGGGAGGATCAGGAGGATCAGGTGGTTCAAGATCTAGTGGATTTGGTGGTTCTGGAGGTGGAGAAAACACATGAGGAAATACAAGTTTTGGATCTAGTGGGCACGGTCTGCACCAACCCCAAAAATTCTATTTGGAAATGTCTCTTTGCCTCCCATAGTATAAAGGGATCAAAGATGCAACTGAGCACGTGCATATGTGTGAGATACTATGGCACAAGAAGGGGATTACAAATCCTGAGCAAAAGGAAAGCCATTTTACAATTACTTTGCAAGGGCACACACATAGTTGGTACAAAATTATGATCTAAACTAGACTTGTGCAGACTATAGTGCACTACGTGATGCTTTCTTAGCAGAGTTTCACCTACCTATGTTTGAGAAAAAGAGCATCAAAATGCTAAAGGACATTAAACAGGGCATGGTTGAGAGTGTAAGGGAGTATGATGCCCACTTTAAAACTTTATTGTCAAAGTTGTCTCATGACATCCACCCAAGTCAACATGCTCAATGGTTCATTGGAGGTTTGATAATGCCTTTCAATAGGGCACTCTCACATAAGACATTTACAAACCCACATGAGGCTTTGTAAGCTGCTATGTGCACTGAGGCAGTTGGGAGTGTAGACACTGGTGTTAGCCCATTCTTGGAGGCCCAGATTATAGCTATGGATAAATAATTAGAGAAGTTGTCAGCTAACTCATCTCATGAGATGTGTAGTGGAATTTGGTGAATAAACTATGAAGTAGAAGGACATACTAAGGATTGTTATCCTCGTAAATCAGAGTCCAACATGTTGCTGGACTATGAGATCTTTCACTTAGACCATGATTTAAGTAGGTGCCCACTGTTGTAATGCGTGAAGGAAGAATGCGTTTTTTTATTACAAGATCTGTTGGTCTACCACGCATGATACTGAGAATTATAGGTTGATTGATTAGATTCATGATGCCATTGATACTGGTGTATGTTAGACCAACGTTGCAAGTAATTCTAACGAACAAGGTGAGTATCATGATCATAATCAAAATGAATTTTTATCTGATGGAGGCCAAGGTAGAGGTCGTGGTTACCATGGAGGATTCAGAGGCCAAGGTCGTGGCGGTGGAAGAAGTAAATTTCCACAAGGAAGTTATACATACGGATCCCCTGATCATTACAGGCACAAATGACCTCAAAATATTATTTGTTCATTTTCTGGAAAGAACCACAATTATGAATAATTCCTAGACTTGTATGAAAGCTGAATAAGAAAGATAAAGTAGGATAAGGGCACGGGAATGGTTCCAGTACAATGCGCTGTGGAAGATCAGTGGATGCTGAAGTTAGTGCCTGACCTTGAGTTGGTACGAGTGTTAGTCACTATACGCACCGAGGTTGCATGCACGAGGGAAATTCCCAAGTAGAATCCTATTATTACAAAGGAGGAGGTATTGCATGCAAATTATCCAGACCCTATGCATCAGAAGGAAGTTTATCAAGAAAGCATGGAGATTATTAGAAACTTATAGGGTGAGATATAATGCCTGAAAGAGCAGTCATAGAAGCTAGAGCATGTCAAATATGCTGAGCTTACTCAGAAAGATGTTGATGATTTGAAGGAGGTTTGTAAGATGCTACGACAATAGAACATCATTCCTTTATTAGGATAATGGTTAAGGGGGAAGATGCTGCGCGCTGGAGTTAAGCACGAGAGATAAATTTTACATGCTAATTTACCTCCTCATAGTTTGGATTATGACAAGGAAATCACTCTAAATGCGGTTGTTGATGGATGGATTTTGAGTAATATTTTGATTGATGCATGTGTAGAAGTAAATGTACTCACTTTGGATGCATAGAATCAGATGGGGAGGCCAACATTACAACCATCTTCAAATATGTTGTTTATGGAAAAAATGACTAAGGCCATGCCCATTGGAGTCTTGAAGGATGCTACTATTACTATACAAGGGGCCAAGTTTACTGAGGACTTTGAGATCTCAGCACTTGCAGAAGCATACAATTTTCCAGTGCTACTTGGGCACCCTTGGTGTTATGCTAATAATGTTAATCTACGATTCAATAAGGGATATACCAGTTTTAAGAACAAGGAAGATCATGTCATCATTCCTTTAACAGTTGGAAAAGTTGCACCTTATGTAGAAACTGTAGACACCTGTAGTTTGATCAATGCACTATTATTCTTAATATTGTACTAACTATTCTTCCCCTTGCAAATTTACAACACTTCGCCAGTTAGATCTATCTAACTCCCCTCTTACGACACTTTGTTGGTTGTATTTCCTCTTGTAAAATAATTAAATACGCTATAATAACCTGTTCTCGGCTAATATTCTCTTCTTTACCACCTTTATTAGCTCTCAGGAGTATCAATCCACTTCGTTGGATTGATTAAGTCTTTCAGAAGCCCTTCAGAAACCTAATTTCTCTCTAAGTAAGATTAACTACCCACTAAACATGGTTAATTAAATATTAACCATGGTCATCTCTTCTAAAAATAGTCAAACCTCACTTTGACTTGCTAAAAGTTCTTTTTGGACTTTTGCATTTGTCCCACATGCACCCAAATCTCCCATTTTCCCAAATGGAAAACTATAAATAGGGCTAGACCCCCTCCCTCATTTCTTAAGAATTCTCTCTTCTTCCTAGCAAAAATAATAGTATTTTGTTTAGGCTTTAGATTGTATTTCATTTTCTTCCATTGAGTTATTAACATTTGCTTTTTTATTTTATAACACAAATATGGAGAAAAAGAGAAGAACCATTGGCCTTGAAGCCATTAATGGGGAGATCTCTTTCTCTTAAAACACAAACTGAATGCTTAGATCCTCTTAGGTTCATTATTTCAAGCTTTCAAAGAATAGAGGTTAGTTTCATTTGCTTAGTTTTCTTGTTTACTTCAAATTAATGTATGCATAGAAGAAACTCTTGCTCATTTCTTATCAGATGGTCCATTGATCAGATTGTTAAGAGACTTTGGGGTTTCTTTAGAGATTCTTACCCCAATTCCATGGCTTTTGCAACTTTTCATTGCATACATTTGGCATGCCTAGTGGGACACTTATGTCCATCCTCCATTAATGGAGGTCTTTTGAGTTCTTCAAAGTTCACTTTTAAGTTTTTTGGGTCAAATCACTTGTTATTTCCTCATTTCTGTTTTTAACACTAGATAAATGACCTTCATTTTTATGTATTTTGTGGGTTTGATATAGAAATAGGACACTTTGACTAACAACTAACCTGTTTGCTTTTGAAAATTTGAAAATCCACGAGTTTTACAGGTTTTTCATAGGGTACGCGTAGGTGTCATAAAGGGGCACGTCCACGTCAAAACCACACCGTCCCCATTGAAACTGGAGTGTACCTATCTGGTTGTCCTCATAATTGACAATTTTTATCTCTGTAGGGATGCGCACACGTCTCTATCGGTGGGTTGGCGTCTCCGTCTCTTTGGACGCGTCTGTGTAAATCACCTCACTGTGTAAAAATTTGAAACTTTTTGTTTTATGCTTGGAAGCCTCTCTATTGAAATCGAAGCGTCCATGTCGAGTTGCAAGCATCTTTGTCTTTCTGGATGCATTTGTGTTTTTTGGTATACTGTGGATTTTACTAATTTTATTTTACAGGTGTATCCGTTGAGTTAGGTGTGTCCGTGTCGGAACCCTAGCGTACTTGTCAGAAAATCTTGCATAGGTGTTATCCCCTCTTTGCATTTTTACCTTGCACACATCTGCGTTGATTAGGGTGCATATCCATTGGTTGGGGCACACAGGCGTCATTCTGGACACACAGGTGTCTCTGTGTAGTCCGGATTCATTCATTTTATTTTTAGTGCTCCTTGTTTTGATCATATCTTTTGACTCGTTAACTCGTTTTCAGAGTTTGAATAGGCATCAGGAAGATAACGAAGCGTAATTTGCAATGGAGTTTCCAAACGTATGATACCTTTAGTATAATTACTTATATCACAAAACTCCCAAAGTGCTCTAGAGACCTCTAAAAATGCAAATCACTAAAAAACTATTAAAAAAGTGTAAAAAATGGATTTCTAGAATTTTTCGATTTTATTGGTTTTCTAACTCTTACAGGGTTCTAACAGTGGTTTATAGGTTTCCTTTGCATTAATTTTTTTTATAATAACTTAATCAAAAACATTTGCATCTTTATTTGTGAATGCGTATGCTCTTCCCTCGCACCTTTCTAGGTGATCTTGGGAATCAGAAACGTTTCACCACTTTCTTCATACTTGTGAAACAATTTAATTAGCTTTCAAAAGTTGGTTAAAAAGGAACTTATTTTCACATTGTACTTAGGAATTTTCCATTTATTACAAATTTGAGTGAGATACCTTGTTGCGTACGCTCTTTCCTTGCATCTTAGGATGATATGGGAAATAAAAAACAACATCTTATCTCCTTTAGATGACGTTTTGGAAAATTACTAACCTTGGTATGTAGGACCAAAATCACTTGTCAAAGAAAGAAGACATTAAAAAAAAACACAAAACCCTCTAATACACATGTTTCTTGCAGGTTGCCAAATTGTGTGCCACTTAAAACCACATTTAAATTAAAAAGATAAAAAAACACACCATATTCAAAACACTGTATTACAGGTTTCAGAAAAGGGTACGTACCTCTCTGCTCAACTGGAACATAACCCCTTTGGCATAATGCCTTAAGCTACAACAATGGGGGTGGTACCAGGAACCCCAAAGTAGTCCACGCAAGAGGGAACCTTGTGGATGAAACGGGAAGTGCTCCGCACTACCTACTTGACTAGTTTTCCTTGTGAGTTAGCGTTACAAAGTTGTCCCTATCGCGACCCTAGAAAGAGTACATGATGGATGCAATTAGTGCCCACTGTACTTGAAGGAGGCAAAGCCGAGATACTCCCAAATTAGTCATTGTGACTTTTTGGGTAAATCGTGCCCGCTCTTAGATGACTTTATAACACCTAGGATGAGAGAACCACCTAGGAAAATATACTTTGGCCAAGAGCCCACTTTGACCAGTTCAAAACGGTATTGATGTTGTGAGCCATTATTCACCACGAAATGTGTGACACATTACTTTCACTTAGTTTTTCACTTACCCTAAGGTAAGGTGAAACTCTACCGAAGTGAGGCCAACATTTTTTACCCCCATTTGATCTACTTCCTTCACTTTCTTTTGACACTTTGTTGATTAAAAGAGGAGTGACTACCTTTGCATTATCAATTGATTGTTTTGCCACTTTTTTGTCTGTTTATGCCCATCCATGTTTGCGGCTGGGTTAGTCAAACATCTAAAGTGTGTGGAAACGTATTTATATCATTAGTAGCCTTTGTGATCTTGATACCCATGCCAGGATCATCATCATAGTTAGGATTGACTCATCATTTTATCTCACTTTGACATGTTACCTCGTTTGCATTGTCTTGACATAATTAAGATACTTATGTCACGTTTCTTGTAAACATGATCTAAGTGTCTGCATTGTGGCATTACATTGCCCACGTTTTAACACATCCTTAGTATACTTTGGCTTAGTTTGATTTCAAAAATTGTCCCAAATCTTGAAAGGTGTCGCTTAATTTGTTTGCATCATTTTGATACCACTTTGACACTAATATCTCACTTCTCCATGAAGCTTGATAGCCATATCCAATTGGTGTGTCTACGTGGCTTACATTTGTAAACCTTGCCCTTTAAATTTTTGCCTTGTTGGTTGTTGAGCATGTCGTGGTATCCTTTGATTGGGAGTCACATCTACCCTTTGTTAAAATTTATGCCTTGTTCATTTCGAGCTTGACGTAAATGTTGACATTGTGTAGATCATCTTTGCATCAAACTATCACTTTGCACACACATTTGCATAGGGATTATTTCTATATTGATTAGATTTGTGTTTCACACTTGCATGATTGTTCCTTGTGAATATTCATCTAGAAAACTTATTTTCTCAGACAATCCTTTTTGATGTCATTGAGATTGCATCATCACGATGTCTATTTTCCTTAGACCTTCTTTAGAAAATCACGCATGCATCTCCATACTTATGAAATGTCTAGTTGATTTCTATTATTCTACTCAAATTGACATGTCACTTCCTTCCCTCTGAAAGAGTCCCATCACACTATCTATATCTAGACATTTGTGCTTAAAATGATGCCAATAATGATTGACTATCACACGATTTCTCACACTTACTACAATATGGAACATGGGTTTAGGAATTCAAATCAAAATATTCCCATTATGACTAAACCTCATTTGGTTCTTTGTACTACAGGACCCACTCAGGTACCCTGTTCCCCACCTTCAGCTCATAGTCAGTGGTATGGTTTGGATGCTTCTAATCCAAATTATTATTCAGGTTACCCCCACTCTTCTTCTAAAGACTCACATCCCAACTATTGTTTGGATACCCCTAGATCAAATCCTGAATCATAGTCCTCCCTTTCTTTGCAGGACCTTTATTCCAAATCACCTCAATGACGTCTTCCTCATTTCAAGACTCATGTGACTCCACATTTACGTCGATCGAAGATCTAATTTGTTTCTTGAGTCACGGTCCTCCCTTTCTTCGCAGGACCTCCTTCATCAGTCATCTCAATGACCTCTTCCTCTGTCAAAGAGTTCCACGACTCGGATTCCCTCTAGTCAATCACCTAACTCGAATCCTACGTCGCAACTTAATGGATGGCTATGTGATCCTATTTTCTCTCCTACATTGCATCATCTTCTAGAAAAGCAATCTAGGTCCAGATCCAAATCATCCATTCATGAGATGTTTGCCTCTAATCCTACCTCCTCTCTTGAGCCATCTTCTTCTGTCAACCAATCTTCCCCGCTCATCAGACCTATTTCTTCTATTTAGCCTTTTATGGCAAAAGAAAAACAACCTCCATTGATTGATTTATCTTAGAATGAGGGAACAATTCGACTACACGGTGACATCCCTTTAGAGGATTGCAAACAAGGATTCTTTCTAGAACTTGATACGCTCACGTATTGGGGAAAAGAAGTTGATTCTTATCAGAACATAAAGGAAGAGCCTAAGGTCATGGAACTTGATTCTTCTTAAGTTGTTCCATATTCACCTTCTTCTGAGCATGATGAGATGTTGGGGTCTAGCATTGAGCCATGACCTATCTTCTCATTACCCAATCATTCCTTATCTATCACCATTCCTCAATCAAAATCTCTCCTTGGGTCACCATTGAGTAGCCCATTATCTTCTTCTATTCTGGAGCCACATCCTGGGTAGTCCTCCATTTTCTACTTGTGGGTCACCTCTTGGTAGCCTATTACCTTCTATTCTTGGGTCATGTCCTAATAGCCCTTCATCCTCTTCTATCTATGGGATACCTCCTGAGTAGTCCCTCCTCATCTATACTTGGGCCACGCCTTAGAAGCCCTTCGTCATCTTCTTCTATTCTTAGGCCATGTCCTTATAGCCCAATTCTTCCATCTTAGGGCCATATTCTTGCAACCCTTCATTGTAGCCCTTAATAGTCATCTCTCTATTATGGGATACCTCCAAGTAGTCCCTCCTTATCTATACTCCATGCCCTAGCCCCTTCATCATCTTCTATTAGTCACTCACCTTCTGGTAGTCCATCCTCTTCAATTTTAGGACCATATCTTATTCGTCCATCACATCATCCTTCAACCAATGATCGGGGCAAGCCCACCATCATTTCTCTTGTTCCTATCATCAATCATAAATGTTTTCTCTCTTCTCCCACTTCTTGGGGTCAGAAAAGTTGCAGGTCAGCTTATAGAAACCCAAATAGGTTCATAATCAAGATCAACTCAAAACTTCCAAGAGCTCCAAAGCTCCAAACAACTCGAAAAATATCAAAATTGTAAATCAAGCGCAATTCAAGAATGCACATCAACGTAACCATCAAGTATGGCACAAAGTACATAAACCTTTGGATAGGGAACTCAAGATCTCGCATATAAAATCCATGTTTCAAGATAAATCGTAGTCATTTGTTGAGTATGAGCTCACCTCGATCATTGAGATTGGATAAAATATTAAGCTTGATAAACAAACATTCCTAGTCTCCCTTATCAAGGAAGTCGCAGACATCGTTGTTGGATCTTATCACGTAGAGTGATGTTTTTGGTCCCAAATTTCCAAAAACTATCAAAAATATAAAAATCAAAACAATTCAAAAATACAAAAAACATTGAGAAAACACAAGAAAAATCAAAGGTACAAAGGTCAGGACATTGCAATCAGGTATTGCGTACACATGGATGTTTCTTTCTTCCCTTTCTTACTCTTAATTCTGTAAGTCTTCCTACCAATTTCATCCCTTTGGTGATATTTTCGTTAGCCTTTTCACACACATTTTGTAACATTTATCTCTATGGTATTTGTTTGACCTTGGTCTTTTATCACCTTGGTAAATTAAAGAACGAATAACCTCTTAGAGATCTTATCACATTCAACATCTAATAAACTTGTTGAGAAGAACTTTTGGACATATTTGTTGACACTAGCCAATGTCATCATTGCAATCACTTCCACCTCCTTTCATCAAGCCATCAATGATTCTTAACCCCTTGTCAAACAAGAGAGTTGAAATAAGTTTTCAGAAAGCAAAAGAATCAAAATCAATCAAAACTCAAAAGCTAAAAGCTAAAAGCAAAAAGCAAATTGATATATTACTCTCTCTTGGGGTATTTCCAATAATCTCTATTGGGGCTATGGACACCTGACTAGCAGTAGAGCAATGTTGTGATTAGAATCAAATGCATCTCCGTCGGGGCTGTGGACACCTGGCTGGAAACAGAGAAATGTACGGTTATCCTTCCACCATCCATTCACAAAATCACCTTTCACAATCAATCATTCCTACACATTGGCTAGGGTGTCTTCACTTATTGTCTATTAAATCTTCCCTTCAAGAGGTAATAAATTCCACATGTGCACACATTGGATATCTATGAGCAAATCAGGATTAGTATGTTACCAAGTGTCATTTTTGGACCTTTTTCAGACTCTTACTCTAGTCCATATCTCGTCTCACAATTTGTGCCTTTGGCTAATCACTTCTTCATCGTGAGGATTCTAAGCTACATTCATACCATTCACATCGTTCTTCTACTTTGTTCAAAACATTCATGTGTATAAGATAACTTTGTTGCCATGTTTTCGGACACCTTTTTCCCCTTTCACAAAAATATCCACTCCTTCCTTTCTATCAGATAATACATCATTGACAAATTAGATGTTGTATCTAACTTGAAACTTACTATGTATCTTTCCTACATTAGATGGTATGCTATAAATTTATGTTAGAAACATGTAATGCCCTTATACAAGAGTGTGATAATGGCTTTGAGTTTATGTATGATACCTTTGGATACTTGGTGATATGTTTATGTTGTATGTACACTTGATTGTTTTTCTCATGCAGCTTATTGCATATGGGATAATCTTAAATGTGTATCATAATTTGGATAAATCCTAATTTTACACTATTGTATTATTGTACCTTTGGATAATCCTAATTTTACAAAACATTTAGGATGAAATGGAGTTAAATGTGGATAGTTTAGACAAGAGTGTTTTGAAACGAGCATCTATTCCCGATCACTTTCAGTAGTGCCCTACTTGATGTCCTTGAGAACACTTATAATTTTCTGCTCAAAATTTGGGTATGCTATAAATTTATGTTATTTAGCATATAAGATTTTATCGTGGGAATCAATTCCCAAATAACATTGAGTAGCCTTATCACACACATGTTAACTACCTATGTCTCACTGCATATTGTTTCCATTTACATAATTAACATATCCTAGCTCAAATTCAAATTAAGTTATAATTTTTTAAGTGTTTCATGCCTATGAATGTCAATAACCAATGAGCTAAAGCATCAAACATTTCACCTGATATGTTATCCTACCTAAAAATCATGGGAAAAATAAAAAAATTATGAATACTTTAATAATCAATGTTCATTGCACTTTTCAAAAAATACTATATTTAAAAATTAGGATTTGAAGAAACTAAAAATAAAAAAGTAGCATTTCTTTTACATTTTCTTAGCAAAATATAGTATAGCTTTGAAATTAATGAATCACATTTAACCCTTAACATTTATTGAATAAATCAGATAATCTTTGAGACAATATTTTTCACCAAAATATTCCTACTAATTAAATTAGCATGACAATCCAAAAAATATAATTACTGCAAATATTGAATATCTATCACTACTTAGTGGTGAACATCCTTATGCCTCATTTCCACTAGTTTATGACATTCATTATTTAATCCCATGGCCCTCTTACTATTTTTTTTTGAAATATGGATAAATGTTTTTTAGAAATGAATACTATACAATGTCTACCATTAAAAGGGGAAACATTTAGTATAATAGCTACATCCATAAAAGATATCATACAAGTAAAATAATGAAAATCTTAAAATTAATTTTGTTTCTAACTTGGAATTAAATTCACGATATTTGTAACCAATAATTAGCATTTACATTTAGGGTTTTTATCTCTCAAACCAACATATAAAACCTTATATAAATAGTTGAATATGATAAAATGTATACGCAGTTCAAACACTTTGAATTTAGATACCATGCTGGTGTGTTATCATACATGGATAAATGTGGTGGTATTAGAACTATCAATCTTTTCCTTCATTGAGAAATGGCCCTTACATATAAATAAAATGTTTCACTTTTTTAAAATATAGTATTAATAAAATTTGAGTATCATTTGTCTTGTCATCTCAAACCTACTTCAATCATGTTCTTATGGACAATAAGTATTTTAAGTTCTTTGTTCTTTGTTAGGAATTAGTGTTTTAGTAATCACATGGTTATTAATTTGGGTTAGTATATTTTCATAAAATATTTGTGTTAACAACTATATAATTTAGGAATTTGGGATAATCATGTTGTGAGAGATTTGTACATGATTGTTGGGTTGTTTAACCAAATCTCAAATATAGGAGAGAGAAACGAAGGTTGTGATATTCTAGGGGTGTTAGAGAGATGTTTCTCAACTAATTTATACTCTTCAAGATTATTTTTGTACACATGACACTACTCCATTATATGTGCATTGTGAGTTGTTGTAACAATGTCAAACATAATAGGCGCGGTAATTGGTAATCTTGAAAATTATACATATAATTTTATATTGATAATTATGTGATGTAAACATAAATAAATATCAATTTTAGATTCATTTATAAGTTCTCATATGGATTTTATAAATTTATTCCTAATATCTAGATTCATTTATTTCAATTTAGTAGCGAAGGACTCATTTTGTACATGCCATATCCATTACTTGCAAATGTACTTTTTGAGGTTTGTGCCCAAAGTTGATTACCTCAGATTTTTTCATGGCTTTATACTTGTATGTCTTCTTATTATGCCTATAATTTTCTCCTAACTTTTTGAAAGGCAATATTGAATTATAATTCATGTTTTTATTTTGACAGTAAAAGTCCTTCTTTACTACTACATGTCCACTTTTCTCCGTAAAATAAATTCAACATTCAAAAATATATAAAGATGTTGATAAAATATGACTTCATTGTTGCAATATCTATAAGGTTTTCTATTAAATATTAATTTTATTTAAGTACAATGTTTTGTTTATCTTACTATTGAGGTGCCTATAATTTATTGGTAGTCCTCCACTACGGTTTTTTTCTATGCTATATCTACTTTTCAATGGACACTATAAACTTCCTTTTTATCTTTTTATATTTCAAAAATTCCAATTTACAAGATTGAAATCGATTAACTATTAAATTGATGACATTTATTTTGTAGAATGATTTCCAACTTGCATTTTTGTTTCAACCATGGGTAAGCGTTTGCTTTAATTGAATAGTAAATTATATTTATTCTTCACACTATATTGATACATATTTTATGTCCATATAATTAATGCAGTATAAGTACAACCTAAAATATTTATTTCATGGACGTACATAAGAGATTATACGTATATTAGGCATGGGGTAAGTAGTTATAAGTTTTGGACCCATACCTATTCACTGAATTCCATTACTTGAAGAATAAATAATATTTTCTCTTATTTCCCAACAATATATGAGATTGGGGATAAAATATGGTAACCTAACTAAGGGTGTTTATTATTGAAATTCATGACTATTATTCAAATCCTATATAACTATGTAACTCTACCCCATTACGCTCTTATGATACTGATATAGTTATCGCCTTAATCTAAATCGAAGCCTAATTATATTTATGATTTTTTTGTTACAATAATACATTACGAAGAAAGGAAATTTTAGAATGTGTTATTGTTGCACTTGCATATGTCAGCAAACATGAAAAAAGTATATTTAATGAATGAGTGGGAGAGTCTTTGAAGATGCGGCACTATGGTGCAAAGATAAACTTGAGGTGTAATAAGAGAAAATCAAATATGAGCAATGATAATTTAATGCGTTCAAGTGGAAACACTAATATAGCTAAGGGATATTCATTCAAAGAAGTATAAGCAGTTATGACATTCCAATCTACTCTAAAACCACTAATACCCAACCTTATTGGAATACAAATAGGTTGAAAAAATGAAATCAAGAAAGAAAATTTCAAC
Organism: Taxus chinensis; assembly: GCA_019776745.2. Taxonomy (NCBI): domain Eukaryota; kingdom Viridiplantae; phylum Streptophyta; class Pinopsida; order Cupressales; family Taxaceae; genus Taxus; species Taxus chinensis. The sequence continues at coordinate 143,901,113 of CM034156.1, read as the reverse complement.
ATAAACTTAACCAAAAAATTAGAGTCTTTGAGAGACAACCAAGACAATTGAGACTTGTTGAACTAATAGGGTGACATACCCTAGAGAAGATGAACTAAATAAAAAATATGGAAAAGCATAATTAAATAAATATGAATGCAAACATCTCCATCATATTTCACTCCCTCCATGCCATTCTAACAATGAAGACTAACCCATGTTGAATTGACCAAGGGACATTAAGTCGTCATCCACCCATGCACTTCATAATGAGATATTTCCTGAAATTGACTCTCCATATAATTGACCATAGGCTGTCTTTAATCTCACCACATAGATAGAATCTAGAAAAAATGAAATCCCTACCACCCCTCTAGGGGGGACCCATTGAAAGATAACCATGTCAGACCTTATATTTGGTAGAGAATGAGATAAACCAAACACCCATAAATTGGGAACTAGATCAATGAAGAGATTAAAAAAACTCCTTACTACCTCTATCCCCAATAGTCCAACCGAATCGCTAGCCAAAAAATTCCAATAGGTCACGTTTTGGATAAGTTGGTGAAAAAGGACATGAAAGACACATCACACCAAGGAATATCTCTCCAGAAAATTATTCAAAAAGACTAGGAAAGTTATTCTATCCATGTTGACCCCAACAACTATGTCTTCCCCAGGCTAAAAAAATTGAACAACATCCTAGAATAACACTAAACCACAATTATAATCATTAGAATACAACAAAAAATGAGAGGTAATAAGTGTAATGAGAAAAGGGCCATGTCATGAACATCCACCACATCCCTCACCTAAGATCCAACCATTGACAAAACCAAAAAATAAGGTCCCCATCTAGGCATAGTCAAGGAGCTTTAAGTTGTGGCTTCTCTCTAACCCACCTTTGCATTTTCACCTATATTCACCACCACATTCTTTATTCCCATAGTATTAGTTAGGGAAGTTGAGACAAGGGTAGGGATGAAGATAATCTCATACTCAAATGTATCCATGGCCTTGTACATTTCATTATCACCATCCTTCATATCATTTTTGTGCATAATAGGTTTTGACAGAGGAAACACCCTTACTTTGGAAATCATCTTTCATGCAAGAATTTATGTGAATTCTCCAACAATATTTTCTCTTTGAGGCCCATTTGGCCACCAATCATGCTTCCATAATTGATTTCCATCAAGGCAAGCCACTAAAAAACTCCCTCGTTTCCATTTCTTTTCTCTTGCTCCTTCGATGTTATTTTATTCCATCTCTATATCACTCTCTATCACACTTATCTCTAGGAAAAATATGAATCTTAGTACAATGTAAAGCATAAATAAATAACAAGATATAGACACATTACATGTGTGATACATTATTTTAAAATGTAATTTTTTATTTTTGAAATAACTTTAGTTCTTTTAAATTCTATTATTTTGTAGATGTTCATTTAAATATTATTAATTGTTTTTGTAGACATGGTATTGCATATCATTTAAATATATGCATTTCTAATTTAAAAATATGTTAATTTAATTTTGTGTGTGTGTGTGTGTGTGTGTTATATTTAACCAAAATAATGTAATATAATTATTTGATATATATCAAATAATTATATGACATTACATTTTCATGCAGACATTTATGTGGCTTCTCCTGCAATATTTACTCCTTAAGGTCCATTCCACCACCACTCCTATTTCTAAGATGAATTTCCACCAGGGAAAGCAACTGGAAACTCCTTTGTTTGAATTTCCTTCCTCCTGCTCTTGTTGCGGCACTATTTCATTCCTTCTCCATCTCACTCTCTATCACACTTGTCTCTAGGAAAAACATGAATCTTAGTACAATACAAAGTAGAAATAAAGCACACAAGATAGAAAAACTATGTGTGATAAATTATTTTAACATTTTTTATTTTTATTTTTAAAATATCTTTTTTTCATTTTTAAATTCTATTATTTTGTATATTGTCAATTTCAATATTATTAATTATTTTTTGTAGAAATGGTATTGAATATTGTTTGAATATTTGCATATCTAATTTAAAAATGTTAGTTTCATTTTACATTTAAAAACACATGTGTGTGTACATATGTATGCATGCATATATATATATATATATATAGAGGAGAGAGAGAAGAGAGAGCAGATATAGAGAGAGAGGATAGAGAGCTCTCTCTTCTCTCTCTCGCTCGAGACGCGTCTCTCTCTCTCTCCTCTATCTCGCAGCTCTATCTCTCGCTCTCGCTCTGCCCTCTCTTCTCTGTCTTCCTCTCTCGCTTTCTTCTCTCTCTCTCTCTCTCGCTTCCTCTCTCTCTCTCTCTCCCTCTCTCTCTTTGTCTCTCTCTCTTCCCTCTCTCTCTCTCTCTCTCTCTCTCTCTCTCTCTCTCTCTCGCTCTCTTCTCTCTCTCTCTCTCTTCTCTCTCTCTCTCATACTCTCGCCTCTCTCTACTCTCTCTCTCTCTCTCTCCTCTCTCTCTCTCCTTCTCTCTCTCTCTCTCTCTCTCTCTCCTCTCTCCTTCTCTCTTCCTCTCTTCCTCTCTCTTCTTCTTAAGTATGTGTGTGTGTGTGTGTGTACTGTATGTAAAATATTATCTCCAAATACTTCATTCGTATATTACATTTTAGAGTACTATAGCATATTGATATATCAAATAATTATATTACATTTTTTATTTATCTAACGAATTTTGCATCACTTTTGCACCAATTGTTAATAATTTATTAAATGAAATTAACAACGTAAATGTTGCACAATAAGTGACATAAACGTGACACAGTTAAAAATGTGTAGTCATGTCAAGTTTGTATTGTAATTTGTGTTGCATCCAGGACACAAATTTCTCAAAGAAAAACAACCAAAAATCTAAAAAAGGTCGATTTCTGATCCAAAATTGACCCAAATAATGGTGCTATTTACACAAAATGCAGAAGTGGTACTAATTAGACCAAGGAGTAAAAGTTTTTTCCTAATGGTTGATGTATGAGACTTGTAGAAATCATTGGATTAAGATTGTTTTAATTTTAATTAAACTCACTTCCTTCTTATAAAGGACTAATTCCCTATTAGCATGGCAAGTAAAAAAATTGATCCATGAAGAAGATTCAACCTACACATCACATTTAATGTAAACTTCTTAAAGTATGATAACTTTAATAGTATTTGTGGGTAATTTCTCATAGCTTTTTCAAGCCTATTTTTCATGGACTTTATACACTAAGGAGTCCTCCAATAGTCAAAACTTGTATAGTACATCAATAAACTTATTTGGGACCTTAAAATAATAGAATATGCCTCTCATGCCACAAGAATATGTTCCTATGATCAACTGAAGTACAAAACTTGTTTATTTATAGGTGAATTTGAATTCAAATATGACAATATTAGTGCATATGTTGACTTCCAATTCCTAAAAACAAGGAATTTAGGAATGAGAAAACATGCTCATTTGATTTAAGGGGGTATGAGACACAATTATCGAGATTATATAGTATTGTCCAAACAAATTATCCCTAAATAAGACTAAACCACAACTATAATCCTTAGAAGACACCAAGAGAGGAGAGGTAATAAGTGTACTGAGAAAAGGGCATGTCATGAACGTCCACTACATCCCTCACCCAAGATCAAACCATCAACAAAACCAAAAAAATAAGGTCCCCATCCAGGCACTCTCTAACCCACCTCCGCATTTACACCCACATTCACCACCACATTCTTTGTTCTCATGATCTTAGTTAGGGAAGCGGAGACAAGGGTAGGGATGAAGCTAATCTCATACTCAAATGGATCCATGGCTTTGTACATTCCATTATCACCATCCCTCATATAATTTTTGTGCATGATTGGGTTTGACAGAGGAAACACCCTTACTTTGGAAACCATCTTTCATGCAAGCATTTATGTGACTACTCCAACAATATTTACTATTTAAGGCCCATTTGGCCACCACTCATGCTTCCAGAATTGATTTCCATCGAGGAAAGCCACTGAAAAATTCCCCCATTTTCCATTTCCTTGCTCCCGCTCTTCCTCTAATGTTATTTTGTTCCTTCTCTATCTTACTCTTTATCACACTTATCTCTAGGACAAATATGAATCTTAGTACAATGTAAACCATAAATAAAGCACACGAAACAAACACATTACATGTGTGATATATTATTTTAACATTTTATTATTTATTTTTAAAATAACTTTATTTCTTAAATTGAATTCTATTATTTTTTATAATGTGCATTTAAATATTATTAATTGGTTTTATAGAAATGTTATTGAGTATCATTTTAATATATGCATTTCTAATTTAAAATATGTTAATTTCATTATATATATTAATGTATATTATATACTTAACAAAAATAATGTAATTATTTGATATATATCAAATCATTGTATGAATTTTTTTTAAATTTATCAAACAAATTTTGCGTCTTTTTTGCACCACTTGGTATAAATTTATTGAGTGAAATGAGGGGCACATATGTGGCACAAAAAGTGATGCTTTTTTATGCAAGCATTTATGTGTCTTCTCTTGCAATATTTACTCCTTGAGGTCCATTCCACCACCATTCTTATTTCCAAGATCAATTTCCACAGGGGCAAGCAACTGAAAAACTCCTTCATTTGCATTTCCTTTCTCTTATTCTTGTTGTGGTGCTATTTCGTTCCTTCTCCATCTCACTCTCTATCACACTTGTCCTTAGGATAAACATAAATCTTAGTAGAGTGCAAAGTAGAAATAAAGCACATGAAATAGACAAACTATGCGTGATATATTATTTTAACTTTTTTTATTTTTTATTTTTAAAATATCTTTTATCATTTAAATTCTATTATTTTGTATATTTTCCATTTGAAAATTATTAATTATTTTTTGTAGAAAGGGTATTGAATATTGTTTTAGTATTTGTATTTCTAATTTAAAATATATTAATTTCATTTTATATTTAAAAACACGTATATGTGTGTACATATGTATGCATATATATCAAATATTAATGTATACTACATATTTTGTAATATAATTATTTGTTATATCAAATAATTATATTACATTTTTTTAATTTATCAAACGAATTTTCTGTCACTTTTGCACCCTTTGTTAATAATTTATCAAATGAAATTAGTGGCACAAGTGTCTCACAATAAGTGATGTAAATGAGACACAGTTAAAAATGTCTAGTCGTGTCAAGTTTTTATTTGCGATTTGTGTCGCATCCACAACACAAATTTCTCAAAAAAATGTGACTGAAGACCTCAATAAGGTCAATTTTTGACGTGAAATGGACCCAAATAATGGTGTTATTTACACAAAATGTAGTTGTGGTACTAACTAGATCAAGGAGTAAAAGTTTTTTCTTAGTGGTTGATGTATGAGACTTTTAGAACTTATTGGATTTAGATTGTTTTAATTTTAATTAAGCCCACTTACTTTCCATCAAGGATTAATTCCCTATTGCATTGCAAGTAAATAATTTGATCCATGAAGAAGATTCAACTTACACATCACATTTTATGTAAATTTTGTCTTTGGATAAATAAATGCTTTTGACCAGAACCATGAACCGAAGTACTTTCGGCCAAGATATAGCATTTAAACTCAACGATTAACGAACCATATCCACGACACATGAACACACTTCTAGCGCAGGTAATCTCGAACTAGAATCCACCTCTATTAAATCATCTTGCTAGTCGTGCCACCTCAGACGTTACCACCCCGAATGGGGATCATGCCTAAGTGAGATTTGAACCTAGGTGGAGCCGGATAAAACCATCTGTCTTAACCACTCCACACAGATCCCATCTGCATTTTATGTAAACTTCTTAATGTATGATAACTTTCATAATATTCGTGGGTAATTTCTCAAAGCTTTTTCAAGCCTATTTTTCACGGACTTTACACACTAACAAGTCCTCCAATAGTCAAAACTTGTATATTACATCAATAAAATTATTTGAAACCTTAGAATAATAAAATGTGCCCCTTGTGTCACAAGAATATGTTCCTATAATCAAATGAAGTACAACACTTATTTATTTATAAGTGAGTTTAAATTCAAATATAACAATATTAGTGCAAACGTCGACTTCCAATTCCTAAAAACAAGAATTTTAGGAATGAGAAAACATGTTAATTTGATTTAAGGGGTTATGGAACACAAATATTGAAATTGTGGACTATACAATATATTCTAGGCACATGAATCAAAGAGAAAAGGAGAATAAACAAATATTACTTTTGTCGTATAAAAATAAAATATTAACTTTCAAAAATCAATCAAATTAATTGTACACAAACAAATATACCAAACATACATAAATCAACATAAAATAAAATCTCAAAGTACCTAATTTTTTAATCACAACACAATGTTTTCTTGGACTACGTTTCCTTAGGTAAGGAAATATTTTCATTTGACGTCTTCATAAAGTAGAAATCCCTTTCATTTGGCCTAACTTTTTCTAATCCTCGTGACAATTGAAATCTCAACATTTCGTATTATGCACTTTATATCTACAAATTTTCTTACAAAAGTGGGGGCACTTTTCATGAAACATTGAACATAGTTTTTCTTAGTTGAGTTAAGTTGTTCCTAATGAGTAATATTAACGCATATAATGAAGTCATTAGTGCATCATATTTTGTCTCCATTTTTTGAATTATAATATTTGTGTTTTTAATTATGTCGATTCAATCTTCTAGCGACAATGGATGGTAATGTGTGTGAGTTGTTAATATTTAATTGTTAATTTAAAATTTAATGTTTATTTGTTATTATGGGTAATTTCAACTTTAATTTTGGTGTTCATTTAATTGTGTTGGTTTTCTTTTCTTTTTATATGATAAGTCAATCGAAAAATTGTAATATCTTAGCTATATCGTGAAGTTTGGAGCCTCTCTCTTTATTTCTCTAAAATATTTTTTCAAACCTAATATAGTGGTATAGCTAGACCGGAGCCATGTGTCACCATTCAATAGGAAATTCATGAAAACGTTAATAGAATAATTACTCAATGTGGTATGGGAAAAATCCAAGATAAGTGTCATGAGATTAATATTGATCAATATTTTCCAGATAATTGTATTTAAGCTATATATTAGTAATATATATACACTAAGATTTTAAAAATGGAATTATTACCCTTAAGGGCTTGGTATAGTTGTAAACAAAGGAACTTACTCTACAAATACTAAGGTTCCAATTTCACTTTCTTGAGGTGTGATTCCATTCCATCCCTACAATCATTTATGAGAACACCATAATGAGTTAATTTTCAGTAGTTTTTTCTGTAGTGCTAATGAACCTTCCATATAATTCAAAATGCCCCCAAAAATATAAATCAACTTTCTATTTTCCACAAAAAGAAATTGCTAGCAAAAGATATGATCTCGTCAAAAGGGAGATTTTTGAGGTATACATTGCATGTCACATGTTGTAATTGTAACGTTTCTTTGTAAAAAAAATCATATATATGCATAAGCTTTTAGAAAAATTCCCAAAAGAAAATACTATATTTTATTTAGATTGTAATGTTACCAAGCTAAGTAAGTTATTTATTATCCTACCAAAGGTAGGTATATAGCCTTCACCTTTACTATTATTTTTCTAGCAACTATGAATCACACTGAGTCACTTAGTGAATTTTATCTCTTCCCTATAGTTTGTGTGCAAATAATTGTTTTCCATAATTTTTAAATACCAATTATCTAAGATATGGCTGATATAAATATTTTCCTAGCCTAACCACTAATTTTCTATGAAAATTAGCATTTTTTCATTAACCAGTGAAAAGGTGTCGTGTGGCAAAATTTGTATTGGGTGCTATAGTTTGAGGGATGAATTTCTTTTTGGTAAATGGGAAAGTGAGTTATTATTATTTTGGTTTTTTTCTCATTATCACTCTTGTCTTCATATATAAGGAACTCAATAGACAAATATCCAAGGGTAAAAAGATAAGAAACCACTTCATGTGTAAGTGGGTTGCTAAGCAATTGAGTATAATCCATTACATTATAAGGCTTAGATGTTCTTTATTGTAATGGTAAAACTTGGGCTTGTAAGTCATGAACAAGATGTTGAAGAGAATGTGTAGTATATGGGGAATGGGAAGCCCCATGGGTATACACAATAGATGTAGGAATAGTAGTAGCCATATGAATAAAAATGGTGACATTTTGAAGAGGGTTATGGGATGCCCCCATACATATAAGAACATTATATGTGGTAGTAATAGATGTAGGAATACAAGAAGAAACCACAATGGATTTGAGAATAATATATATATGAAGTTTAGAGGAAACAAGTGTTTTTGTTCATCCCTAGCTTTATAAAGAAGTGTATTAATGTGTTGGGGATTTTTCGTTAGAAATGCATTGAATTCACACACATCCTCTGTAGTGAGGTCAACATTAGGATTGGAGTCATCTTTAATAAATCTCAGCAAGGGAAGTCACAATAGTATTAACTAAGAGAAATAATAAGGGACTCTCAAAAGAAACACTAGAATATGCACTTGTAATATTTTCTATGTCAATGGGGGCAAGAGACTCGTTGTGACTATCTCACCCATTGCCATTAGAATTATCAATAAAATAATTTTCATAATTAGAATTACTATGATACGTAATAATATGCATTATATGTATCGTCACATTCATATTGAGAAAAGTCATCAAGAGTATTACTAATGTCCTTGCATAGTGCTATATCGGCTAGAGACATGGAGGTTGGTTCATTGGAAGAAGTATATGAGAAATGAACGACACGAGTAGAATAAATCATGAAAGAAAAAAGATATCAAAACCTAGGGATATAAAAAGGGTCATACACCAAAGAAGAAATGCTAGCCCCAAGATAGCTAGGGTTTGATCTAGGTTAGGGATTTAACCTGAAAAATAAATAGGTTGTGGGGTGTTACTTATCTCACTTTAGATTGAGGGTTAAAAATAGGCTTTATATTTATATTCAATTAACATCAATATAGATATAAGAATACACCTACTTATAAATTTGCAAGATAAAATGATTGAACCAAGTGCTAAATAGAATTTAATACACAAGAAGGGAGATGTAAGTAGTTAATTGATCGACGCTTCTGTACCTAATTAGAAATTTCATATAGTGAGATGCTAGAATTTTGTAGCTTTATGTGCCTATGAGAACCTATTAAATATGCTTCCTTATGAAACCCTAAGTGTCACACATGTTTGAAACCTTTTGTATGACCTAAAATATATTCAAACCCTAACCATAGGTAGAAGAACCTACAAAACTATTAGTGTTTATGTAGACACCCCAAAACTACATACATTTATATTCCCAACTTGTTTCTATCTTATCCTAGTTCATATCCCCTTACTATTGATTAATCAAATTAATTAATTCATACACATTTTATTACCTTTTGGAATTGATTAAATTAATTACATACACACCTTGGCTAACATTATTAAAATTTATTAAATAAATGGTTAATTAATTATGTCACATTTTGTAGCTAATTAAATTAGTTACTTAATTGAAAAATACACCTATTTTCCTAGTCAACTGCTATTTAGACTCCTTTTGGACTCCACTTATTAATCGCAGTCAACTCCACTTGGACTCGACTTCTAGAATCCTAAAAAAGCGGAGGCAATCAAATTACACATACAACCATCTTTATGGATGTAACTTCTGCCAATTAAATTTATTCATTACCTCTTAAATGGGAATAAATTCATCTGAATTGTTTAACCTCCCTCAAGTTTTATTTTTAGCATGTGCATTCAACCACATGTTACTACTCTCAAACCACTACTCAGCCTCTATAAGAGAGAAAACTTATCCTTTTTTAAATCCTCTTGGATCCCTCTTGGATTGAAGCAAGAAAATCTTCTATTTTTCCCTCCAATACCTGCATATTGGAATCTTTCCCAATGTCATAAATCTACTCCTAGCATTGTCAATTCCTCATTTGGAGATTAAATCAAGAGCACCCACAATCCATTTCTTACAAGGTTCCACAAGTTTAAAGCTTCCAAAACCTTATCATTGAGGTTTGCAAGGAAGACATGGAGGATAAGGTTTGATGATTTTCTTATATTTCTGTCATGCATAGTTTTCTTTGCTCACATTTATAGCACTCCCAATGGGACTTACCCGCACTTAATTTATTTTTGTTTCACATTTCATTCATCTTTTAATGCAAATTTTTAATATTTACTAACCCTTGTGCACTTGGTTTTATTTGATTAATATTTATATTTTGTGTGTTTTGTTGTGTTTAAGCAGGTGTTTTGCTGCATGTTGGGAGCATTCGAAAACAAGAATATGAGTTTAAAAAGTCATTAAAATAAATATGTTTTTCCTATTATGACTATTTTATGACATTTTTACAAATGTTTGTTGTAGTTTCTAGAAGAAAAAAATTAGAATTAGAACACGATTAGGAAACAAAATCCTCATGAAGTTGGTGTTTTGGCACTAATTTTAGTGGTGAATTTAGTTGTTAAATTTGTAAAAAAATACTAAATCTGGGGGAGCTTGCCGGTTTTACTCCTCTGCAACAAGCTATATTGATTTGGCTTGCATCTCACCTCACCCCCAAGCTCACTATGAGCTCCCCTTTGCAACCAACTCCTTTCATTGACTCACCCCTTCCTTCATCTCCCTTGCATAGCTCCCAGCTCATTGAGATAACCTGTGAGTCGTCTTCAACAAACAAGTTCTCCACCCATCTCCTACCCATTCTTCCATAGCTTCTGAACCTCCACACATCAAGTTAGCTCGCCATCCACTCTGAATTACAAACCCGTTCAACTCCTTACACCCCTTATGCCAAGTTAACTCACCCTCAACCCCTGTGAGCCCATCCTGACCTCACTCCTACATCCCCTGAGCTCACCCTAAGCTCCCCATATCTATTTCTAAGCTCAACCCCATCCTTAAAATTTGTACACCCCTTCTCCGTTGAACCTTCTTTGCATCAGATCCGACTACTGTTGAGATCCTACCACGTCGTGACAAGGTCTCCACATCTGATCTAGCTCACAGTCACCTCTAACTTCTTGATGATTACAAAGCCACCCTGTTCCAACTCAACATAACATGATTTTATGTTTAAAAAAACCTCCTCACTGATCTAGATCTACCCTTTGAAGCATCACCCACTGAGTTAGGGCCTTGTTTCCGCCATGTCTAGCTCTGCATCGAATCCACCTTCCCTCACCATTGCCAAGTGATCTCCCTACACCTTCCCAACTCACTAAGTCACACCCCTAATCTCACACATCCACCTCGCTCCTTGCTCCCATACAAACCATGTAAACCTTACCTTGCATACACATTGACCCCGCCCTCTATGGCCGAGACGCTCCCTGTCTCTGTAAACCCGAGCCATTTGAGCCCATTTCCCTTTCCCATCATTAACAAAATAAATATTTAGGGTTTTGCATCTTTTAAATGAATTATAATTAGGCTAAATTAAACTTAGGTTTAACCTTAGTCTATATGATTTTATTATAACCTTTTTCATTTTCCGTTTTTTAATAAATTAAAGGCTTAGTTGGTTTTTACGGTTTTTTCTTAAGTTAATTAGTTAGCTCTTTTTAATTAATAAGGTATATTTGACAATAAGGCCCTAAAAAATTAATTTTTTTATCATGTTAGATTAAATCTACTAACTGTGACATTTCCAATACAAGGTTATTGGAAAATTTTGTTTCATTAATTCACTTTTTGGGGAATTTCGTGACGTAATTGCCACTTTTGAGGCTTTATTGTGTTTAGGAAAATAATTTTTTGTGAAAATAATCGTAGTAAACTCCACACGTATGCTCTTTTGTCTTGCTTTTACAAGTGATCTTGAAAATTAGAAATGTGAGTTTATTTGTTTTTTTTTTTGTGTTTTTCTTACATGTTTTCACTGCAAGAAATCTTTTAGAATCAATTATTTATAGGACCATATCTTAGGTGGTTGTTAAAAACATTAAAACTACTAACTGCAGGTTTCCTTTGGTCGCTGATTCAAACAACCCACTTTATCACCTTTTTATTAAATGTTATAAAACTTGTTTTAATTAAAATTACGGTGAAAAGATTCTTCCTCGATACTCTATTGTAAATGTGGGAAGTGCATGGCCAGGGGACATAGACTCATTTTGAGGAGTACCAAAGGAACCCCAAAGTAGTCGACTTCTTAAGGGAAATAAATGACGAAGTGGGTACCCCCACCCAACTGACTAGTACGCATTTTGTGAGACATTAGAGTCACGAATATCCATAGTGCCGACCTTATCTTAATCCTTTGAGTGGAGTAAAATGTGGATTATCGCAGTAGGGGGTAAAGTAAAGCCAAAAAATAGCAATAATACCGCGCTCGCTCAGATAGAATTTTGACATTTAGGGAGAGAACTTTATTCTAGGAAGCCACACCTTGACCAAGCCAATCTAAGTTAGAGGCCAACCTTCCATTAAAAATCATTTTTGTTTATTTTTTATTTTTTCACGTGTTACTGAGTTTGTGCTCCACACTCATATCATACATTGTTCATTTTCATCTCTTTTTGAGTCTTCCAAATCTCTCCATTTGGATTTTTCGTTGTCTCCTTTTTGAAACCTCCAAATATCCCTCATTTGGATTCTTCATCACCTCTTTTCAAAATTTCGAAAAGGATTTCTCTTTTAGAATTCATTATTATCTTACCTTAGTCTTAAATCTTTTGATTATTTTCCCAAATTTTAAGAAACTTTGTTTCCATCAAAGTATAAGCCTTGAGTTGCGGACATCCATATCCTAACTTAAGTATAATCATTTCTCCATCTAAGTATTTACATATTGATATTCTCTTTACAATGGTTAAGCACAATCATAATCACATTGATATATCATTTCCCTAAGTCTTAAGTTCAACATTTACATGGTTGAACTTTAAGCATTCAATCATCTTACGTAGACAAATTTAACATTCACTTTGTTCACTTTTCGACATCTAAATATTTCTTCACTCCTCTCTCCTAAGCATTTGTTTTTGCTATAAGTTGAGATCATTACTCAATCACTTTCCATTCATATCTTAACTTCACTTTTGTTAGTTTGGAATTTTTCATCATCATCTCTTCACCTCTTACTTCAACACTCACCTCGTTGATGTTCGAGTACTACCCTTCCTTTGTTTAGTCTCCTCTCTTAACACCCATTTTGCTAAAATTCGTGTGCCTTCATTGTCTTTATAAGTCTCCCCTTTTAACTCTCATTTTGTTAATAGTTGAGAAAACTAAATTTTGTCTAAAATAACTCCCTTAGTTATTTTTACAACTTACATTCACATTTTGGCTCTACAGTTTAGCATTGCAGGTGGAGTACCCTTTGGTTGGTTGCTTGGCATAGTTCCTTGGCTACAGTTCCTCGTGCGCTCTTCTTATGTTTTGTGCCTTCCACCTTCCTTGTTCCATTTTTTCTTTCTTCTTCCATTTACTCTTGCATGCACTCCTTGTGCACTCGCCTTCCTCCCAGAACCTCATGCAGCCTTCTTGCACACCTTGGACTTGCTTTCCAACATTTGGCTAAGTCCTTTGCACATTCCCCGCACACATTTCCTTTCCTGTTGTCGTGCATCACCTTTTGATGTTCACACCTTTCCTACATACTTATCTCCTATAAGTATGTCCCCATTCCTCCTGCACGCGTTACTTTTGTGCACCTTCTCTTTGCTTCCTTCTTCACCACATTTCCCCTATGTACGTGCCTTTAGGCTCTCTTTTGCACTAGTTGCTATGCCACATGTCATATGTCAGACATTGAGTGAGTTAAACACATCTATCAAGGCACGCCAACATGATGACAAATCCTTGCAACCAATCGAGGCACAACACATGGCAGAAAATGAAAAAATATATGCACATTCAATCGAATTATCTAGCTAGTATGCATGCGCCACATGTCAATTCAACCTATAAGCTTCAGATTTCCATAACTTCTGCTATAGAGATCAAATTTGGGTGATTTTTGTCTTGTCGGATAACTCCTGATGTAGGCTACACTCCAGATCAGAGGATTTCAAATTTCAGCTATATTAGGTAGGTGAGAAGCTGGAAACACACCCCTCATGCTATTAATGTAGGATCTGATCACTCCAACCACTTGATTTGATTCAAATCTCACCTCCTTCCTTCTCCTACATGCCAAACAATCATGGGGAAACACATTTGATAGATTTGCAGGAGGATTTCTAGGCATTCATTGCTGGTTGTTGGTGGTTGAAGATTCAAATCCGATTTTCCCTCCTTCCTCATCCTCTTCTCTCATTCATTCTTCTATAAATGTAAGAGAATTTCTCATTAATAAGGGTTAGACTCTTTTAGTTGTATAGGTATTGCCTTACATTTTGAGTTACATACCTTTATATATGGTCTTTGCATGTGGATATCAGCCTCACACACCAATGTAATAGACTATGCATTCGTGGAAGTAATAAAAGCATTGTTTTATGGTTATTCTCTACCTTAACGTGTTTTTATTCTTCTTTCTTGCTTTTGTTTTAAGTTGTGTGCTTTTTGTGACTTCTCACGTCCCTTGTATCTCCTTTTCTGATTGTGTCTCAAGGAAACAATTGTGTGGCTATGTTTTAGTATTTGCTACAAGTGTTTAGCCTTCCTCTATACATTTTCCTTTGCTTTCACTCAAATTTGATTGTGCTCATCCCGTTCTTTCTGGTCATATTACCTTATTTAGTTTTAGTTTCCCCTTTCTGCATATCCTTCTATCCCTTATCCCTTGACATGTTTAGCTTAGGATTTCCATTCAGCATTAGGAGTAACAGTAGCAGTAGAAGTAGTAGTAGCAGTAGCAGTAGGTAGACGAATCGATCAGCCTTCTCTGAAGGTTTGTCTCAAGCGTGCAAGGTCCCTCAACTTGAAGATAGTCCCATTGTTACCTCTATGACTTAGCTCACCCTGATCTAAGATGGGTGCAGTTTTGAGCTCTAACAGTTTCTGACATGCCTAGTGGGACAAACATTGAAGTCTTAAATTTCATCATTTCTAAGTATTGGTGTGTGACTTAGTGATTTCCATCCTTTAGAGGCTTGCTTCAACACATATGGTGACTCCCAACACTAAGATATATTTTTTCTAGTAGTCTTCGTGCCTTTCATGTGAAGAGTGCATACCAGACACAACACAACAACTGAAGAGTATTTTGAGTACCTCCAGCTCTCTTCAAGAAGAATGCATAACAAAACTACCATGTGCACATCTCCATCTCAAGTGTGACACACAATTTCCAATCCTCCTCTCAGTAGGAATCATGTGCAACCTGTTATGGAAGCTCATTCACCACCTCTATGAAACTTCACCAAATACACTGCCAGAAGCCCTCTCATTCTAAATGTGCAACATGATATGCCAACAGTCATGCTCAAAATTATTCCACACTTCACTAGTGAAAATAAAGTCACACCTATTGAGCACATCCAAGATGTAGCCAACATGTGCTTTGTCTATTTGATCACACACGATGATGTAGTAGTAAGGTTTTTTGTGGCTTTTTTCAAGGGTGAAGTGATTTAGTGGTACATAAGCATGAGACCTGCATCTATTGACAACTGGGAAGAACTTGGAATAACTCTTTGCAACTAATTTGAAGATAATTTGAAGATCATCTGTCTTTGGTGGAGCAAATGACGATAATGAAAAGAGTGCCCAATGAGAAGATGGCTGATTTTAATATAAGGTTTTAGAAGACTTGGGACAAAATCTATCAAGTTGTAAGGCCTAAAACTCTCCATGCTTTCTTGTATTATCTAAGGGCTTTGAATAGTGGCATATTAGTCATGATTAAGTATGTTAGGAAATAAGGGATGAAATATGTGGAATAATCACTCACAGAATTGTAACAACAGAAACTAATATGCAAAAAAATTACAGATCTCAAATAAAAGTGTAGAATAATAATAATACAATACAAAGAGATAATATTTAACGTGATTCACCCAATTTGGGCTACGTCCACCAAGAATCACTTGCTCAAATTTTATTACAAGCCACTACTCTCTCAATACAATACCCAGATCTATTTGGAGCTATGCTCAACAAACTCTACTGACTTCACACCTGAATTCAGACACATCTACAATGTTACATTAATCCCTACCATATGCACAAAACCACATAAGTAGACAATTACTTAAGCATTTTTACAAAACCATGGGCCAAAACCATCCCATAAACCTATGGGTCAAAAATCCCACCCATATGAGAAAAACATGTTTCTCAGTATATCAAGCACATTTTAAGGCAAAAAAATGGGATCCACAACCTAACAATCTCCCACTTAGAGACTAGTTTTCCTTTGAGCAAGCTTCTCAACCCTTCACTAGTTTCTATGAAGACCAACCAAAGCTGAACACAACTTCAGTTTTTCCCTTGTGACCACCTTGGTCATCATGTCCACATATATTCATAATTGAACATGTCCAGTAATCACATTACATCTATCAAGGTCATTACAGACCAAAACGATAGTACAGATTAGAACCATGTAGCAAGACTAGACTTACGTCCCTTATAATGCAAAATAAAAACATGTACCCATCCCTTGATCCATCATTCTTCCTAAAGATCTCCTAGCCCAAACCCATAAATCTCTCCTTGTATTTTTGCAGAGCTTCGCCTCTCATCTGCTCTCTCTAATATCTCTCTTTCCCTTTATTGGGTGCTTGTATTTATAGCCTTTCTCAATTTCTTCAAGCCTTCACGGGAGTTGTAGATCTATTGCCAAGTGTCCAAGGTGGTCCACCAAGGTAGCACGCTTCTTCAGGATTGAGATCTCCACTCTTTACAATGATGTCCTTCTAGAATATTCCATCGTAAGGTATATTCCTTTCTAGGCCACCTTGTTTCCAGGCTGGCACCTTATCCACCCTGCATGTGTAGTCGGGTCACGTTTTTCTTGTGTTTTGTCTATTATGCCAAATATGACTAAGTCCCAAAACCTTTGCTTTGCCTTGTGCGTGCACCACTTGTTCTACTAAACCCTCTTAGAACCCTGTCCTGTGTGCTTTCTCCTTACGCACTCTTCTTCAAATAGGTATTGTATGCCCACACGCCTCTATGTACTTGGCCAACAAATTAGTGGCCCAACATCACCCCACACTACGTCTATTCTCCGTCCATGGGAACATTTTCTCAAAGAATAAAGAATGATTGTCCCATAATAGTTTGAAGGAAGAATAAGGGAATGAAGAATTTTGGGGAAGAATGAAAAAATGGGGAACTATGATTTTTTCTATAAGAGGAGGGGGAAATATTTCATCAAGTTCGCCTCTAACTTATACAAGGCATCGAATTTTCTCTATGATTACTGACAGAGGTCACTGACTAGGGTGCTCACCTCTTTAAAGCTTATCCCTTCTCCCTTAGCGCTCATGGTTTCCACAACATCTTCTAATTTCTTACCCATATCCTCAAGTGCATCCATCCTATGGGTGATCTGGGGATATAATTCTTTAAGCTGGTTCTTAATTGAGCCCCGCAAGGTCTCAATAGCTTTCAATTTCTTCTCAACCTTAGCTAGAATCTTGTCACGCTTTGCCATATTCCCCTTGTGTTTCTCCTAGAATTCCTTGAGCTCTGCTTCATGGGTGGTGACTAGAATGCTCGCCACTCTGTCTTTGTCGGTGCAGTTGTCATAGGTAGCCTCTCCTATCAACGTGGTGAACTTTACATCCATGAGGAATTTCTTGTACTGAGCCACAATGGCCATAACCTTCATCTTGTCCTCTTTTTATTTGCGCGTCGATGCCTCCTCTGCAGACTCCAAGGCCAGTGGACGTCTTTCTATTGTGAGAACGTGAGTTAAGTCTTATAGGCATTACAGGCTTGATTCATATTTCTACGTGGGTGGTGTCAAGTCTTGATGGTTCAAGATAATGGCACTTGTGATCATCTCCGCCTTCTTGGAGACTTTGCGTACCCTTGCCTTCTCTTCCTTTAATTCATGCCTTAGCTGAGCACTGACTAGTTCCTCATGTTTTAATTCCTTATTTCTTTTCTCCAATTCCTCTTCCTTCTTTTCCATCTCTGCCTCTAGAAAATATACTCTATCGTTCCTCCCAAAGAGTCTGGCCTCTACTTCCACTGAAACTTTATTCAACACGTTGCAAATTTGTTCGTCTGATAGTCATTGATTTTTTACCAAGGGGTTGTCACCTTTTGAATCTTACACCTTCATTATTGCCCCTTGGCTCACTTCAAATTTTGGTTCGTCGATGTGGGACTCAAATGCCCAAGAAATAATTTTTCTTGTTTGAGGGTATGCACCTTCCTCATCAAATGATGCCATAGAAAAAAGTTTCTCTGTTGGTATGGTGCTTTGAAAGTGTGCGTGCAACACCTTGTTTGGGTCATCAATATAGCCCATCTTATGAACATGTGATGCCTCTGCACATTTTCTCCCTGTGCTCGTGGCCTTAGGAAATCTCACAACCAAACTGGGATCCCCTCCCATACTGCCATATTCCTTTTCTAGGCTTCCCTCCTCTGCTTCCTTCATTACTAGGTCTGCGTTGCACTCCATCTCTTACTCTACCAGGTCTTCAATGATCTTGGTGACTTCCTTCTCCGCAGCCTCGTCTATTTGTTCCTTAGTGAGGCTTGGGGTCCTTTGTTCTTTTGTGACTTCCTCACTTACCCCCTTTTCTAAGTATCTTCTTCTTCCTTATTATTCTCCCTCTTGGCAAAGATGTATTTATTTTCTTCTTCCTCTCCTTCCTCCTCTAAATCATGAACCTCATCGATAGGATGGTTCTTGCCTCCTGGTTCATCTTCATCATCATCATCCCTCTCGCCTATATAGGCCCCCAAGCTTTCTGTATCCTCCAAATCATTTTCTTCTGTCACCTTCTGCTTCTTCTTGGTAGGAGATTCTAATTCCTTCTCCTCCTCCTCTGGTGACCTCCCCTGGGTGATGGGCTCATCATGCTTCGATGCTTCTTCCTTTGGAGCCCTTGCTTTCACCGAGGACTTATTTATTCACATATAAGTGTTGGGCTTAGTGCTTAACCCTGGCACGCTTACCGCTTGTATAGCTTGAACACTTGGTGTTTTCTACACCTCTTCCCTTCCCCTCTTCTTGGTGCGGGCCTCTTTCTACCTGTGGGGTCCTCAGGGATGGATACATCATTTGCATAGTATGTAAATTTTTCAAATTTTGGCCGGATGTGAAGGTATATCCTTGATGCATACCTTCCAGTGATTAGTAAAGCCATTGGTTTCATCATTTGTATCTCATGAGAGACATATATTTCCACGTAGGCACACTTCTTGGGATAAACCAACTTCCTGCATAATTCCCTATGGTCTTGATCCACCTCGCTAAGGTCAAACCTTAGTCTCTTTGCCTCTTTGAATCTGTTCACCCCCACTTGGAAGTATAGCGCGGTGAAGGAGAAGGGAAGCTTGCACCATGGGCTCATTGTTTCATATGTAAACCTAAATCTGCCAATGCAAAAGTGTTTATACACCATTAATTCTACTTCTCCTTGTATGAGCATGAGTAGTTGCTATGGAATTCTCCATTCTAACCCGAACGTGTCCCTCATGCGCTTGTACCCTTTTTCTAAATGCGCCTTGTGAGTGGATGTTGTTGTCTCACAAGTATATTTTGTGAATCGCTTTGTGGGCGAGGGATCCTCCTCTGGGTACTCCCAAACAAACCTTTCCGGCCCATCGGGCACTCTGATTTCTGAGAAGACATTTGTGAGGAGGACATTACCAAATAGTATCTTCTTACCTTCTTGTGTGCTGCTGATGATTTGATCCGCGATGAAAGTAGACAAGTTTTAGATGGTCCCCTTAGATATTTTTCGGCACACGTTCATCCATGCCTTGTTCACTTGATTCCATCTCTCTTAGTCATTGATCTTGGTTACCAAGCACATGGCCATCCTCATCACGTGGTATGGGATCTCTGTGATGTCAAAGTATCGCAATCCTTTCTTATATTTATATGCAACAATAGGTCATCATCAATGTTATCCCCTTCATAGATAAGGCTTGTGAACTTAGAAATTAACTGGGAAGTTATGCGCATCTTGTGCCCCGTAAAATAAAAGTGATCTTCATGAACACACACCATTAGCCATTAGTAGAGGCGCTCAGGTTTTATGAATTATGGCACTTCATAAAGTTGTAACAACCCTTTCTCCAACTTAACCTTTACCTCGTCGCTGTAAAAGGGCATGCCTTATGGCGTTCTCTTGTTGGTTAGGTGCACCAATTCCAAGGCCATCTCCTTCTCTGTTGTAGTTATGCGATGGCTATAATCACTCACCGTCATCTTCCTTAGGTGTGATTCCCATTATTTTCCTAGCAACACCCCATTTGGATAGTGCATCTCTGCGTACCATTCTTCATTTGTGCTCTCGACGGATGTTGTCTGTTTTCCCTTGCCCTTTTGTTTTTGCTTCTTTGGTGAGGTGGTTGGTTTTCTTGGTGCCATCTTTCTAACTGGTTTTAGCACTTAGAACCTTTCCCTCTTTATTTTCTTTTCCCCTCTATCCAGCCCCAAGTTCTTTGTAAAAAAATCCTTCTAACTTCGTGCCCTAGTTGCCAAACCCTAACTGGAAAAAATCCTTCCACAAGATGACACTTACTTACTTAACTTCTCCATGCATGTGTACTCCTTCCCTACTCGTTTGCGAATTACCCTAGCTATGCACTGCAGATCTCTCAAATGCTTCCTTCGTCGTAAAGAGCTTGCTTTGGATGCCCTAGTTTGCAAGAGCTTTCTTTCCTTCGTAATTGCAATGTAAATAATAAAGTGCTCGACCTTTTATTTATAGTTTTTCTCTTTTCCCAACATTAAATGTTCTCTCACCTACCATCGTACTTTGACCTTAAATGTGGTTTTTTCCACTAAGATGGTCTTAAGCACCTTATCCCACATGCCACATCTTGCGCGTAAACCCCTTTACAACCTTCTAGCGCATAAAAATCCTACCCGGCGAAAGATTCTTACGCGTGTGTTCATAGCGCCGAAGGCATTTTTTCCGTCCTTTTCCCTATTTTGCCCTTACCTACCTCATATTGTTCTTGCACTATTCCTTTTTCCTGTACGTGGTTTCTTTAAGGCTTTCTTGACACCAACCTTTTACATCCATCTCTTCTCTACGCGCCTATTCACCTTATGCACATTTAGTCCTTTAACCGGGCCATTCACCACAACTTCTACTACCAACATAAACTTGTCTTATAGGCCCATACTTTGCATCACTCCACCCCACACTAAAACATATGCATGGTCCTCTGCGCATGCAAAAATTTCAAAGAGTAATGTGGTTACCAGCACACACGGTATAAAACAAAAACAACAGAAAGGAACAACCAACGAGAAAGGGAAACACAAGAAAATAAAATGAAGATAAATTCTATTCTAACTGGAAACACTTCCTCATTCATAAACACCAAGAACTATTATTTATAGTAGGGCTTCAGCCTACTCCCATTCAAGTGTCATTGTAATCTCATCCTTTCAAGCACTTGCAACTGGCATGTGCCTGAATCGAGGATGTACGAGATGATGTATGGGCCCAACCAATGGACTTTTAGCTTCCCCAGATTGCGCAGAAACTTGGAATCATATACCAAAACCATCTACCCTACATCAAAATTCTTGTTCTTGATGTGACAATCATGTCATGCCTTTTGTTTTGATTTTTCAGTGTTCTGGCTCCTCCTGGTGAGTGACCGTATTTTGTCCAACTGCATTAATTTGTCAATCCTTTCTTTCAACACTTTCTCATCAGCTAATCCTCCTGTGCGTGCTATATATAGCGAAGGCAACATGAATTCAACTGGTAGGACTACCTCCGCACAAAACACCAATTGAAATGGTGTGGCCTTATTTAACCTCTTGTAGTTTATCTTGTATGCCCAAAGAATGATTGATACTTTGTCATCCCAATATTATCTACCAACATCATAGATCTTAGTCAACGTATGACTAAGTATTTTGTTAAATGCCTCAGCAGTTCCATTTGCTTGAGGGTGATAGGGGGTAGTCTTGTGATGGGCCACCATAAATTCTGATAACATAATCCTAACCGTCTCATTGAGAAAGTGTGTACCCCTATCACTTGTCAAACTCAATGGGCATCCATACCTGTTGATTATATTTTCCCATAAAAATATGCTGGTTGTAGCCAGTGTACAGTCCTTTGTAGGTGTTGCCTCTTCCCACCATGTCAAGTAATCATTGCAAGTGATGATATACCACGAACTAGTCCTTCGCGTCGCTGGCGAGATTGGACCTACAAAGTCGATAGCCCATTTCTCAAATGGTTCTGCACTGTCTATTGGTCGTAGGGGCATTTAATCCCTCTTTTCAGGTTTGTCAAGGTGCTGGCAATTGTCACAGGCCTTGCAAAATTCAATACAGTCTTGGTAAATGGTTTCCCACCAAATCCCTGTGAGCAGAATCTTCCTCGTGGTTGCATTTCCCGCATAGTGTCCTCTTGCGATCCCACCATGCACTTCTTCCATAATTGCAATGCACTCATGTTCTAGCACACATCGACGCAGAATTTCATCATGACCCAATTTGTATCGATCTCCATTAATTAGCATATAAGGCACGACACATATGGCCAATTGTTTCCTCTCCAAGGCCTTCATTCCATTTAGTGCCACACCTATCTTAAGAAATATTACAATTTCCTCCAGATCCGAGGGTGCGTGCCGTAACCTAAATAGTTTTACGTATGGCATAGTTTCCTTAATGCTCTGCACGTCCTCCCCTGAGTCAATCCTAGAAAAATGATCGGGTCCAAAATTACTCTTTCTTGGCTTCACAACCAAGGTGAACTCGAATTCTTGAAATAAGAGGAACCATCGACATATGCGCCCTTGAAGAACCAAATTATTGACTAAGTATTTTAGTGCCATGTGGTCCGTGTAGAATATAAAGGGTGTTGCCAACAGATATTGCCTAAACTTATGTTGTGGGTAGATCATGGATAAAGATTTGTGCTCAGTAGTTGTGTAATTTTGTTCTGCTGGTGTTAACTTTCTGCTAGTAAAACACAAGGGATGATCAATAATCCCTTCACCTGGTTGTGCCAGAACTACTCTAATGGTTGTGCTTGAGGCATCAACATGAACATGGAAAGGATTATCCTAAGAAGGGAATCATAGTATGGGCATAGTGACAAGCTTATTCTTTAAAGTATTAAATGCCTTCTACTGTGCCTCTTCCCAGAGGAAAGCACTCTTGTGTTTAAGCAACTCTTCTAAGGGCCCGATTATCGTGGCATATCCCTTGATGAAATTTCTGTAATACGCTGTATGCCCAAGGAATCCGCGCACTACACTTTGGCTAGTAGGCTCCCCCAACCCAATAATGACAACAAATTTAGCAGGATCTACTAGTAAGCCCTCCCTACATATGATGTGCCCCAATAATGTTCTGAGTGGGGTAGCAAAGACACATATCTTAATGTTGAGGGATATTCTCAACTACCGACATCTCTCAAACATTAATCTTAAGTTATCACAGTGGTCCTTTACTAGTCCATACACTGTCCGATCATCTAGATAGACTTGAAGAAATTTGTGGATAAAGTCCTAAAATGCTTGTACCACAATGTGCGAGAGCACATTAGGTGCATTCTTCAACCCAAAGGGCATGATCATATAGGTAAAAATTCCCCACTCAGTGGAAAAAGTTGTCTTTTCCTGGTCCTCCTTTGCGATCCGAACCTGGTGGTACCCTGAAAATCCATCCGTAAAGGAATAGACTTCAAGTCCGGCCACTCCTTCCAAAATTTCTTCAGTGAAGGGGGTTGGAAAAGGATCGATGACACAAACTGCATTCAACTCCCTATAGTCTACACAGATCCTTATCCTTCCATCCTTTTTTATACTAATGACCATTGGACTTACCCACTCTAACTCTTCAACAACTTCAATGATGCCTGACGCTATCGTCTTATCTATTTCTTCCTTGACCTTCACGTGTTGGTTAGGATTCATTCAGTATGGTCTCTTTTGAACTGGGTGCACACCCTCCTTCAACTTGATCCTCATTTATCCCAAGGAATGGTGAACGCCTTTGAGTTCATGATACCCATGAGGGAATAAATCTTGGAACTCACATAACAGATCAATGACCTTAGAGACCTCCTTCTCTGACCAGTAATCCCAGATGATGGCCTCTTTAGGTTCCTCTTCTATACCAATGTTAATATTTTTGTCTTTAACGGTTCATGGTAGGTGCATGCCTATTCATCAACATCATCTATCACTTCACATGTCCCTACAGAATGGTTAACTTCCAAGCTTTCTGCTTCCTCCCCATTAATTACATACATCATCTTTCCTTTTTCTTTTTCCATGCGTGCACTCAAGTTGTATCTCTTCTTATTCTTCTTCCTTAAAGCATCCCTCCAAGCCAGGTTCACCTAACAACTCTTGTGTTCTATCCTCTGCCATAACACTGTCCCTTATTGTAAGGTGCTTGACAAACTGTAACGCCTTGTCAAATGATGGCTTTGTACTATGATACTTGAACACTTGAATGAGATCAGTTGTCAATTCTTGCCAATTACCAGTCTGGTAGGGTGTTTCTCAATGGATATACCACACATGTGTATAACCTTGTAGTGTGGAATACAACTTATGTAACCATAAAAATGGTGGCAAGGCTTTTGCACCTCTTATCCAGGCCTTCTCACATGCTTGGATATCGAATGAAGTGGTCTCTTTACCATGGTAGTCTTGAATGACCGTGGGCACATTGTTTCTGGAAAACCTTACAGAGAACGTGATTCTTACCTCGCGCCACTCTAGGAGGCTCTCCCGATGTGTAGCCCACTAGTGCGCTACAGTCCTGAGTAGGCTATAACTGAGCATCCCTCTTCTTTCATCCTCATTTTTCCATTGAGCTTCCATTTCCCGTAAGAAAACTTCAGGGTATGCCCCTCCAGAGTAACTTAGTAACTTCTTTTCTCCTATACACCTGAGTGAGTGCACCTTGGTCACTTTTGTTACAGACCCCCTCAGCTATTGCCCAATTAACTCATATGTCCCTTGCACCCAATTGTCACATGCCATGCTTATGGTATAACTCATAGACTGGGCATACTCAAATTGGATAACTCCTTCTACCAGGTTAATTATCTTCGAGTACCTGATGGAGCACACATAAATTCTATTAAGGACCTCTTCTCCCAAAGGTTTAGTGTGCTGTCCTCTAAAAATTCCCCCTCTTTTGAGAGGTTCAGAATTGCAAATTTCTAAGTTAAACGCCTTTTCTGTTGTTTTGGTAAGGGGATAAGTTAAAAGTTTGAAAAAATCTACGTTTATGGGTCATTCTGTATGATTTGCGGGTCTGTCAGACATTTTTGTCCCAAGTGTCCCAAGTTCATTAGGGCTCCTTGTTTGCCGATCGGCCGTTTTACCCGAAGTCTTTTTCTTTCGGGCCCGTCGGACATTTTTGTCCCAAATTCCCAAGTTCACCCAGACTCGATGTTTGCCTTTCGCTCGATTCGGTCAAATCGCACACTCCACGTACTTTCGTCCCTCATCTGCCGAAAGCATTTGTGCATCTTTTTCTAGCGTCACCCGCATCGGCCAAATCACGCTTTCGCATCACGCGTGTCCCAAATGAACCAAAGGCCATCCGGGCTAATTTTTCCTGCTCTTCCCAAATATCTTACTTTTCAAGTTGGTAGATGTGTATTTAATGCACATTTATTGTCTTTCTCTCTCCTAAATGGCTATATAATGTATTGCCCCTACGCATTTTGCACACTGCTTTCTTACTACCAATTGATCATACCCTCGCAAATCAGAATTTCTGTGCGTATACCCGATTCTTCTGCAATTTCATAAACAGCTCAAGATTGTGACTTTGTTTTTTTTCAAATCAACATGAAGATCAAATTTCAAGGTCAGGAGCAAATTTCACCGCTCGTGTCTGCTGTTCCCGATATCAGGGACAGTGAAGTTCGTCACCTGGACTTCGGATATTTCTAGACGAGGATGATAGACTCGAACCCCTCTCCTATGGCACAAATGATTCATGATAGTGGCTTGGAATTCGCCACTGGTTTCCCAATATCAGTACAATGCGCAGATACAATACTCTCCTGTGGTGCTCATTTCAATCCCGACTCGAGTGAGCTAACGAATGTGCATGGGGAGCTCATTACCAAGCTCGATGTTGCCTCCATTAGCACTTCCCTAAGGATTCCTGAGATGGAAAATTCTATAGTAATCTCTCAGAACCAGGCACAGGCCCTCTTCGATCAGGACAATGAGAAATACAAGGTGCGGGTGGCAAAGTCTTGGCTTAAGAACCCTAAAAAGGGGGCGTCCCTTCTATCTAAGGTTCTGTTTCATGTCGATTTCAATGAGGAGCTGTCAGATTTTATAATCCTACTAGCTCGGTTCATGGGCTTACCCTCTACCAACGAGTTCCATTTCTAGATGTGCCCCCTTATCAACATGGTGTGTGAAGGAACTCAAAATATCAACTGGGTAGAAATCATCAGCATGAACTTAGCAGAGTAGTTGTCCATTGTACAACAAACTAAGAAGTTCTACATAACATCATACCTGATGTATACCCTAATAGCATCAAGGCAATGGTTTGGATTCACATACATTGATACTCATAAGGGTGACCCTGTATATGCCTACTGCCCTCAATTCACCTTGGACACTAGCAATCGCAACTTCAAGAGGGTGAATGATGCTTTCACCATGTACATTGTCAGGCTTTTGGAGAGCGACACAGCGAGGAGATTTTTTGATGAAGCTATGAACCTACTTTCGCAAGTATGGTGCCTACTTCATCCAGTTTAGGAAATTATCTTATATCAGTCTTGCAGGCTATGAGAGAAATCCTCTCAAGCTTCCTATGTTATGCAACGATAAAAGGGACCTTGATCAAGGTATGCAAGACAATTAGACAAGTTACATAGAACCTGCAGGGATAAGAAAATTATTGGCCTGCACTTACCCATATCTTTGAGAAATCTACACCTATAAGACGGCTCTAGATGCACAAAACATAGAAAGAGCCCTAGCTCCCACCACTGTCCATTTCTTTAGGCCAAGAACTTATTTTGATTTGAAGAAATTTATTGAACAAAACATCAAAATCAATTACTACCATAAGGAAGACACAGAAGACTATTGGGTTGACTGTGTTGATGATCTTTGAGGCAAGGAGGAAACATTATGGCAAATTTTCTCTCCAAATAATTCAAGAGCTTAACTTGTATCAAGTTCCGGAAGGGCTTGCAGGATGATAATTCCGACCTGTTTTCATATGAGTGTGACAACTTGATCAAACACACTCCCTTGGAGGATTTGGATTGGTTCAAAAAGGAGAAAGATGATCTGGATGAAATCTTAGCCCCTGTCTTAGTTAGAACCAAGATCTGATTTGATAGGAGAGTCCGTGAACTTAGAAGGAATTCAGGAGAGTCCTCCTCCAAGGATACTTCAATACCAAGGAAGGAGGCATTGAAACCCAATTCAGAAGCACCTATGCAGACTCCTCGTGTCTGATCAACTAAAGGTCCTACATCCTCCACTCCTTCCTCATCCACTCAAGTATATCAGAAGAAAATCAAGGAGGTCAAAAATGAGCTTGTTAAAGAAGATCCCATGATGAACCATTCAGAAATTTCCCTCATGTTCCAAAGAACATTATTTTTCTCAATGAAAGTGAAGAGAGTGAAGTGCCAGCCTCCGTAAGTGCTCCATAAGCCCCAATGGATAAAGACAAAGAAGTCTAAAGCACTGATCTTCCAAGTGCCATTGACTCCTCTGTACTAGAAGCCCTGAGCACTCCACTCATATCTCAACTTGAGGTAATAGAATAGAGCACACTTTGATTGTCATGAGTTCCCTTTCTCTCGGCCCTCTTTCCCCACCTTCATTTTCCTCCTCCTCTTTTGCATGGGTGCATCCTTTTGTTGATAGTAGGAAGAGAAATTCTTCCTCTCGGATCTGAGGACTGAATTTTGATGTTTTGGTAGCCTTATTGGGCACTACCCCTCCTACTCCTGCTAAGAATGCCAGGACCACGTCCAGAATAGTATATTATGCTTAAGGCCAGCAATTCCTGGAAATAGCCAAGCCCAAGGTTGACAAGCCAGAGCATGATTTGCAAGCATATGATCTTGAGCTCTCTAGGATCCCTATGGGAGAGTCCACCCCTAAAGGTGAGATTCTAAAATCTTCCGGAAACAGTCACCAAGGTCATTGGGAGGGTGGAGAAAGGGCAATAAACCATACAGAAACTGGAAGAGCAGGCTTAGGTTCTTGCAAGTTTCATCAAGTCACTGTTGTCTAAGGATAAAGTCTTAGATCCCATCTCCATTGACCACTCTTCCACCTCCTATAATCCTCAGCTAATATTAAGTCTAGAGTATCAAAGATATAAACAGATATTCTATCTATAGAAGGGCTATGGAGGCCATGGTGGATGATATGCTCATTTCCGGGTTGAATTTCATTGAGTGAAGCCTTCAAACTCCATGAGAAGGTGAATAATCTACAACAGAAATTATCCTCCACCATTGGAAACATAGATAAAGAACTCACACTCTGGAGCATCTGTATAGTAGACCTTCACCTTATGGGGCAAGCTAATGAAAATATTTTAATGGTAAGCAAAGGTGTTCGATCATGCAAATGATAACTTGTCAAAATCATGGGTATACTAGTGTGGAATGGAATATCAAGGTGTTAGAAGAGGCTTTGGGAGAATTGAAAAATAGCTGGCAGAAGGGTAAGGCCTTCAAGACTTTGGTGGTATCCGCTTTCAAAGATATACATTGCCACCTCCATGATGAGACCTCTAGTGTACCCCTCCCCTTGCAAGAAATCAAATCTCAATTCAGAGATTTTGTCAAAGATAATTTGTTCAAGGAGGATTCCATTTCTAAGGAAAAGATGAAGGAGATTTTCTCTCTCCAGTCTGCTATTGAAGAAGCAAATAAAGATTATCATACACATGTTGAATTCGATAAAGAGATGGAGAAGTGCCTCGGATTTTGGACCCAATCCACTTCCAACACATCGATACCACATGGCAGAGACATAGTAGAGGCATTGAAAAGATTTAGATAGCGGATCCTAAAATCAGTGGGCCCCTCTCAATCATGAACGCCTGTCTTCTTCTCCTGAATTTTCTCCTTTCTTCCTTTCCTTCTCTCGGATGTATTGTAAATTAGTTGAGGTTTTGTGTTAAGCAGCCCTTTAACTAAACATTATTTAAAGTAGTTACCAAGGGTAACTAATTTGTAAACTATATAATAGCCTCTCCTCACCATTTTTTGAGGGGGAACTTGGCTTATTTATGAAAGTGTAAGAATAATACGACAATCAATACAAAAGGATCTTCTTTCTTTGTTCATCTAATTCCTTTATTTCACAGCTATCTGTTAACTATTAGGAGATCATTTGTCTACATAATACCAAGAAGCTTTGTATTCTTGTAAATGTTATTTGTGGAACTATGTGTCCCTCCAAATTACATCTTAGTAATTCAAATACAAATGGTCCAATTCCAATTCATTGTATTCTGGCACGTATAAGGAATTATTTTGTCAGCTATAATTCTGGAGAATGCTTTTCTGCTCATTTCTTGTCTTCATTCTTCTATGCTTTTGTGATTGATAATCTATTTTATTTTGTAACAGCTTTCATGATATCCAAGTTCCACATCAAAGTAATGTGTTGTACATTTGTAAATAAGTTTTGCCTTTAAATAAGGGAACCTCTCCCATCAAAGAGGAGGGACTTCTTGTCCCCTGATTGTTGCTCTTATTAGGTTTTCTTTTGACGACCAACAATTTTTGGCGACTCCGTTGGGGAGCATTTTCCAGTTCCTTAACCATTTATCGATCATTCTTGATTTGGCGACTCCACATTTTACTCGAGGGAGAAGGGCCCTTGGTATTGAAGATTCTCAATTTCACATTTTGGAACAATAGGGCTTTCCTTTCCCTTCAGTAGGAAGAAATAGAAAATTTCGTTCAAC
Organism: Taxus chinensis; assembly: GCA_019776745.2. Taxonomy (NCBI): domain Eukaryota; kingdom Viridiplantae; phylum Streptophyta; class Pinopsida; order Cupressales; family Taxaceae; genus Taxus; species Taxus chinensis. The sequence goes on along the minus strand of CM034156.1, from coordinate 143,871,085 downwards.
AAGCACTCCTCCTGTAAAAAGTAGAACCCCTACGGGTGGTATTCCTTTAGAGCAACTCAGTCCTAATCTCCGAGCTCTGATTCTTGCTAGCGTTTCAGTTCCCCTTCAAGACATTTTTCCAAGAATGGCGATACCATTGCCTTGGGGCCATCGTGTTGGGCCTCTCTTCCTTCCTTAGCCTTTGCATTAGTTACCTAGAGGGAACCGAAAGAACTTTCCCAAGTTCAAAGGTGATGGCAAGGTACATCCTAATGAACATATCATGGCCTTCATAGTTACATGTGGAGTTCTGGGAGTTAAACATGAAGACGTCTCCGTAAGGATTTTTTTTGAGACTTTACAAGATAATGCGGATGATTGGTTCTATCACCTTCTAGCCGGAGCTATCACTAGCTGGAACACGATGAGGGAAAAGTTTGAGAATCATTTCAAACCAGCAGAAGACGTGCATGCTTTGTTGGCCCAAATTTCTCAAATAAAGAAAGAATCACAAGAACCCATGAGAGAATTTGTAGCTTGATTCAACAAGTTGATTAATGAAATTCCACCAGGCACTCAACCTGTAGATCAAATTCAAAAATGCTTTTTCCTGAATGCCCAATTGCCTGAAGTTAGTTATGCATTGAGAAGAGCTAATCTTGCAACATTGGCCGAGGATCAAACTCTTTTTGTTAGTGTCAAAGATGATTCAATCATGTCAGAAAAGTTAAGGAGAGACCCTTCTAAATCCAAGTCTTCTTCTTCCTCCTCTTCCTCTCCTGGGCCTAATACTGATCCGTTAGTACAAAAACTTGCAAATGATCTCATCGCCATTAAGAAACAATTGGCTCAGCACGCCCCCTATGCAGACATTCCAAGGAGGAATTTTCAGCCTAGAAATCATTTACCTGCTTCTCAAACAAGGATAGCACTTGAAGGACCTCCTATTAAAGTCCCTGTTAATGCAACCTGTGAATTTGAAGAGCTAGAGGATGAAGAAGTTAGTGAAGATTGTGAAGAATTTATTGAATAGGTTGATGAAGAAACAGAATAACTTGAGGGATCTCGAGTAAATTTCTTCACTACTGAAGGCGTTGATGAAGAAGATGATTATGATGAGGTAGTGGTGGACATGAATAGCGAATCATACGCTGTCATGACTCGAGAGTAGACAAACAAAAAGGAGAAAGTCATGCAGCTGGCCAAAAGATCCAAGGAACATCCAACGACTATTCCTGTACTTGCAAAAAGAGGATTTCCTATCCCCATTGCGTCCACACCCAAGGTGAGTCATGTCAACTCTGCTACTAAATTTACTTCTTCTTTTTCAACTCCTAAGATGGATAAGCCCAGGGTTTCAAGCGAGGATAGCTCGTTCACTTCTGGGTCTTTCGATATCATTGATCACCTAAAAAGGACCAAGGTTCAAATCTCAGAGGCTGAGTATTATCAAACCCATCCCAAGGCTTTTGCTAAAATGATCCACTTTGTCAATTCCCATTCCAAAAATACCTCTAAAGGCCTTTTACCCACTCTATCTTCTATATCACAACCCAATCTAGTAGCCGTTGTTACCTCACCCGATGACAAGATCAAGCCATTCTATGTGACACTTCTTATAGCAGGCCACAGACTCAGCAATTGCGTCATAGAATCAGGGGCATCAGACAATGTAATGCCTGCCAAAGTAGCCCATGCCTTAGGCCTAACTCTCACATGCACTTACGGGTCTTGTTATTCCATGGAGAGTAAAGAAGTGCCCCTGGTTGGAAGAATTAAAGATGCACAAGTAGCTTTTGCTACTTTGCCTGAGAAGAAAGTTTTGGCTACTATCCTAGTAGCAGACATTCCTCCTTCATATGGGATGCTACTAAGTAGGAACTTCTGTAAGGATGTGGGTGGAGAAATTCAAATGGATTGGTCACATGCCCTCATACCTGTTAATGGGAAAATGAAGAAGTTGCTTCCTGAGAAGCAGTCTGAGTATATTGTACAAAAAATAGATGATCCCAAAGCACAAATACTTTATGAGGATATGGGGCATGGCAACTATATGATTATGTCTCTGGAGGAAATCCAACTCCCCAAAATATCACCTGAGGATCCTAATGGTGTTTGGATATTAGAGTTTGATGGAAGTTGTTCCTCAGCCGGTTCTGGAGCTGGTGTAATATTGGTGTCTCCCGAGGGAAAGGTCTATCCTTTCTCATTCAAGTTGCAATTTGAAAATACTAATAATACAATAGAGTATGAAGCTCTCATTCTTGGGATCCATGTGGCAAAAGAAAAGGGTGTGAAGAATCTTCTAGCTCATGGAGATGCGGAGCTGATTGTCAAGCAAGTTAGAAACCTTTTCCAAGTAAAGAATAGAAGATTGAAACATTATAGGAATCAGGTTTGGGACTCTATTGAATTTCTTGATGCCTTCTCTATCGAAGGTAAGTGCCTAGGGAGGAGAACACTAGGGCTGATTCACTAACAGTCTCAGGGTCGTAGCTGATACCTCATCCTGACTTCTCTCAAGATAAGTTTACCATTGAAATAATCCATAGGCCCAGTGTACCTGATAATGCAAATAACTGGAAATTTTTCAATGATGATCAACATCTTCTTTCTTTCTTAGAACTCAAGGATAACTTTGAATAGTTGTAATTTGAAGGAAGTGAAAATTTGCCTCGTGAAAGTGTGCCCTTCAACGAAGAAGCCGTCAAAGGAGAAGAGGCAGATCAAGATGGATGTATCAAACTCAAAGGGAACAAGATTCCAAAGGGATTGGCGAGTTTAGAAGAATTGTTTGACAAACATGACAGGTATGTGAGGTTTAAAGCTTCTATTGGACCTCAACAATCAGCTGAATATGATAAAATTAATATTGGGAGTTCTACTGACCCTAAACTCGTGAACATCAGAAATTGTTGCACACCAGAAGAAAAGAGGAAAGTAGTTAATCTTTTGAAGAAGTATAAAGATGTTCTTGCTTATTCCTATGAAGATTTAAAAGCTTTTCAACCAAAGGAGATGCATCATTTTATCCCTCTCAAACATGGGATTAAGCCTTTCAGACAGAAACAGAGGCAATACAATCCTAAGATATCCAACACCATTTTTCAGGAAATACAAAAGTTATTAAAGGCCAAAATCATTTTTCCTATCCACCATTCAACATGGATTGCCAATATTGTGCCTGTTAGAAAGAAAAATGGTGAGATTCGTATCTGTGTTGACTTCAGGAATCTAAATCAAGCTTCCTTAAAAGATAATTATCCTTTTCCCATGATGGATCAAGTCTTGCAAGCTGTGACGGGATCTAAAATGTTGTCTATGCTTGATGGCTTCTCAGGGTATAATCAGATAGAAGTTAATACTGCAGATCAACACAAAATGGCCTTCACTACCCCTTGGGGTACCTTTGCCTACAAAAGGATGCCTTTTGGGCTCATTAATGCCGGTGCCACTTTTCAAAGAGCTATGGACTTGGCCTTTGGAAGTTTGAAAGGAAAGTGTATTGTCGTATACCTTGATGACTTGACTGTATTTTCCAAAACAAGGGTAGATCATTTTCAACATCTAGAAACAATTCTTTTGAAATGTAGAGAACATGGGATTTCTTTAAATCCTAGGAAATTTGTCTTTTGTGTCACAGAGGGAAAATTATTGGGGCATGTTGTTTCCAAAGATGGTATAAAAATTGATCCTGAGTGAGTTCAAGCTATCCAGAAAATTCCCCTTCCAGCCAACAAGAAGGGAGTGCACTCTTTCTTTGGTAAGATTAACTTTATGAGAAGATTCATTCCTGATTTCGTAGAGCTAACTTTGAATATCTCTCAAATGATGAAGGGAAAACAAACGTTTGGTTGGTCTCCTGAAGGGAAAGAATCCTTTGAAGGTATTAAAAGGGCTATTGCTAAAACTCCTGTTTTAGCATGTCCAGATTTTGGCAAAGATTTTATTATCTATTGCTATGCCACAGATAACACCTTGGCTGCTGTTTTGACTCAAGAAGATTCTAATGATCATGAACTCCCAATTGCATTCATGAGCTACATTCTAAAAAATCATGAGTTAAAATACACCATAATGGAGAAACATGCTTTCACAGTGGTTAAAGCAATCAAGCAGTTTTGTTTTTACATCCTTAACTCTCACTCCAAAATGTTTGTACCAGATACAACTATCAAGTCCATTCTCACACAACAGGAGTTTGGATCTAAGAGAGGGAACTGGGTGGCCAAGGTCCAAGAATATGACATTGACATTAGACCAACCAAGCTCGTCCGTGGAAAAGGCCTGTGTGAACTCATCGCTGAGGGAGCTAGACATGAGTTATTCAAGGATAAAGTTGACCTTCCTACCATTTTGTTCCTTGGCTCAATTGATGAATGGTATGCCGATATTGCACACTTTCTCACATATGGAGAATGTCCCTCTCATTTGACTGCCAAAGAGAGGAGAGCTGTTAAGCTAAGATCAGCCCAATATGTGTTGTGGGAAAATGCCTTGTTTAAGCGAGGGTTGGATGGAAGATTTCTAAAATGTGTGGACAAGGAACAACAGAGGAAGCTAATTTCAGCTTTTCATAATCAAGCATGTGGAGGGCACTACTCATCAACTGTCATTGCTCATAAGATTCTTTGTGCAGGATATTACTGGCCTACCTTGTTTAGAGATGCATCAAAGTGGATTGATAAATGTGAAGCTTGTCAGACCTTCATGGGTAGACCCAAGTTGGCTTCTTTGCCCCTTAAACCAGTTGTGATCGAAGAATATTTTCAAAAATGGGGTTTAGATTTCATTGGAACACTTAATCCCTCTTCTAGTGCTGGTCATACCCATGTATTAACTGCCACAGATTATTTCACTAAGTGGGTAGAAGCCATTCAAGTAAAGAGTACCACTTCATAAGTAGTATGTAATTTTATCAAAGAAAACATCTTGGTGGGGTATGGTGTGCCAAACAAGATCGTGATGGATAATGCTTCAAATTTTTCTTCAATCGAGATGATGGATTTTTGTTATGGATATGGCATCTCCCTAGCTCACTCCTCAGATTATTATCCTCAAGGGAATGGACAAGCAGAATCAACAAACAAAAATATGGTGGCTATAATAAGGAAATTAGTTAATGAGTCCCAGAGGAACTGGCACAAGAAACTTTATGATGCTCTTTGGGTAGATAGGATCACACCTAAGAGAGCCATTGTGATGTCTCCTTTTCAGGTAGTATATGGAGTGGAATCTCAATTGCCAGTAACAGTGGAACTACCAGCCTTGCATCTAATGAAAGCCATTGAAGACACCAGTTTCAATGATTCTTTGGATAAAAGGATCATGTACCTTTACAAATTCAATGAAGACAGGTTGAAAGTTGCTGATAGAATATCTATTCACCAACAGAAAATAAAGGCTTTATTTGATAAAAAGGAAAGGTTTTGGGATTTCAAAGTTGGAGACATTGTTTTGTTGTGGGATAAAAGGCATGAACCTCATGGTAGCCATGGCAAGTTTGATTCCCTTTGGCTCGGACCTTTCAAGATCAGGCACTTTGCTGGTGAGAATTCTTTTTACCCTGATTATATGGATGGTTCTTCTCTCCCATTTCCTTATAGTGGGCAGTACCTGAAATTGTTTAAGTCATAGGTGATTGGGAAGTCCTTTGTATATTCTGTATAGTGTTTGTCTTTCCCCTTGCTTTTCCTTGTTTTGGTGTGTTGTCTTTTGTATTGATCTGCTTTTGACTCCGTAGCCCAATGGATAAGGTACTGGTCTGCTTCCCCTATATTTTCTAAATGCTTGCCTTCTCTCATTCTTTTGGACTTGAGCCAAGTCATCCCCAGGAGGAGCCAACTATTGTCCTCTCAAAATTCCCCCACTTTTGAGAGGTTCAGAATTGAAAATTTCTAAGTTAAATTCCTTTTCTGTTGTTTTGGTAAGGGGATAAGTTAAAAGTTTGAAAAAATCTACATTTATGGGTCATTCTATGTGATTTGTGGGTTTGTCAGAAATTTTTGACCCAAGTGTCCCAAGTTCATTTGGGCTCCCTGTTCACCGATCGGCCGTTTTACCCGAAGTCCGTTTCTTTCGGGCCCGTCGGACATTTTTGTCCCAAATGTCCCAAGTTCACCCAAACTCGATGTTCAACTTTCACCCGATTCGGCTGAATCACGCACTCCACGTACTTTCGTCCCTCATGTCCCGAAAGCATTTGTGCATATTTTTCCCGTGTCGCCCGCATCGGCCGAATTGCGCTTTCGCATCCTGCATGTCCCAAATAAACCAAAGGCCATCCGAGCTAATTTTTATCACTCTTCCCAAATATCTTACTTTTCAAGTTGGTAGATGTGTATTTAATGCACATTTATTGTCTTTCTCTCTCCTAAATAGCTATATAATGAACTGCCACTCCACATTTTACACACTTCTTTCTTACTACCAATTGCTCATACCCTCGCAAATCAGAATTTCTGTGCGTATACCTGATTCTTCTGCAATTTCATCACGAGCTCAAGACTGTGACTTTGTTTTTTTTTCAAATCAACATGAAGATCAAATTTCAAGGTCAGGTGCAAATTTCACTGCTCGAGTCTGCTGTTCCCGATATCGGGGACAGTGAAGTTCGTCACCTGGACTTCAGAGAAATCTGGACGAGGATGACAGACTCAAACCCCTCTCCTATGGCACAAATGATTCATGATAGTGGCTTGGAATTCACCGCTGGTTTCCCAATCTCAGTACAATGCACAAATACAGTACTCTCCTGTGGTGCTCATTTCAATCCCGACTCGAGTGAGCTAACGAATGTGTATGGGGAACTCATTGCCAAGCTTGATGCTGCCACCATTGGCACTACCCTAAGGATTCCCGAGATGGAAAATTCTATAGTAATCTCTCAGAACCAGGCACAGGCCCTCTTCGATCAGGACAATGAGAAATACAAGGCACGGGTGGTGAAGTCTTGGCTTAAGAACCCTAAAAAGGGGGCATCCCATCTATCAAAGGTTTTGTTTCGTGCTGATTTCAATGAGGAGCTATCAGATTTTATAATCCTACTAGCTCGGTTCATGGGATTACCCTCTACCAACGAGTTCCATTTCTAGATGTGCCCCCTTATCAACATGGTGTGTGAAGGAAATCAGAATATCAATTGGGCAAAAATCATCAGCATGAACTTAGCAGAGCAGCTGTCCAGTGTACAACAAACCAGGAAGTTCTACATGACTTCATACCTGATGTATACCCTAGCAACATCAAGACAATGGTTTGGATTCACATACATTGATACTCATAAGGGTGACCCTGTATATGCCTACTGCCCTCAATTCACCTTGGACACTAGCAATCACAACTTCAAGAGGGTGAATGATGCTTTCACCATGTACATTGTCAGGCTTCTGGAGAGCGACACGATGAGGATATTTTCTGATGAAGCTATGAACCTAATATCGCACTATGGTGCCTACTTCATCCAATTTAGAAAATTATCCTATATAAGGCTTGCAAGTTATGAGAGCACTCCTCTCAAGCTTCCTATGTTCTGCAATGATAAAATGGCCTTGATCGAGATATGCAGGCAACTGGACAAGTTGCACAGAACCTGCAGGGACAAGAAAATTACTGGCCTGCACTTCCCCATATCTTTGGGAAATTACACCTGCAAGACGACTCTAGATGCACAAAACATAGAAAGAGCCCTAGCTCCCATCACTGTCCATTTCTTCAGGCCAAGAACTTGTTTTGATTTGAAGAAATTTATTGAACAGAACATCAAGATCAATTACTACCATAGGGAAGACACTGAAGACTATTGGGCTGACTATGTTGATGATCTTTAGGCAAGAAGGCGGCATTATGGCAGGTTTTCTCTCCAACTAATTCAAGAGCTTAACTTGTATCAAGTTCCGGAAGGGCTTCAGGATGATAATTCTGACTTGTTTTCATATGAATATGACAACTTGATCAAACACACTCCCTTGGAGGATTTGGATTGGTTCAAAAAGGAGAAAGATGATCTGGTTGAAATCTTAGCCCCTGTCTTAGTAAGAACCAAGATCTGGTTTGATAGGAAAGTCCGTGAGCTTAGAAGGCATTCAAGTGAGTCCTCCCAGGATACTTCAACACCAAGGAAGGAAGCATTGAAACCCAGTTTGGAAGCACCTGTGCAGACTCCTCCTACCACCTCAACTAAAGGTCCTACATCCTCTAGTCCTTCCTCATCCACTCAAGTATATCAGAAGAAGATCAAGGAGGTCAAAAAGGAGCTTGTTGAAGTAGATCCCATGATGAACCATTCAGAATTGCCATCATGTCCAGAGAACATTATTGTTCTTAGTGAAAGTGAAGAGAGTGAAGTTCCAGCCTCCATAAGTGCTCCAGAAGCCCCAATGGATAAAGACAAAGAAGTCCAAAGCACTGAGCTTCCAAGTGCCATTGAATCCTTTGTACCAGAAGCCCCGAGTACTCCACTCATATCTCAACTGGAGGAAAAAATAGTGCACACTTTGAGTGTCATGAGTTCCCTTTCTCTCGGCCCTCTTGCCCCACCTTCATCTTCCTCCTCTTTTGCATGGGTGCAACCTTTTGTTGATAGTAGGAAGAGAAAGTATTCCTCTCGAATCTCAGGACTGAATTTTGATGCTTTGGTAGCCTTATTAGGCACTACTCCTCCTACTCCTGCCAAGAAGGCTAGGACTACCTCCAGAATAGTATCTGATGCTTAGGGCCAGCAATTCTTGGAGATAGCCAAGCCCAAAGTAAACAAGCTAGAGCATGATTTGCAAGCATCTGATCTTGAGCTCTCGAGGATCCCTATGGGAGAGTCCACCCCTAAAGGTGAGATTCACAATCTTCCGGAAACAGTCACCAGGGTCATTGGGAGAGTTGAAAAAGGGCAACAAAACTATACAACAGCTGGAAGAGCAGGCTCAGGTTCTTGCAGGTTTCATCAAGTCACTGTTGTCCAAGAATAAAGTTTTAGACCCCATCCCACTGACCACTCTTCCACCACCTGTAATCCTTAGCCAAGATGAAGTCTGGAGTATCAAAGATATACACAGATATTCTATCTACAACTTACATCCACATTCTAGCTCTACAATTTAACATCGTAGGTGGTGCGCCCTTTGGTTACGTGCTTGGCATAGTTCTTTGGTTGCAGTTCCTCATGCACCCTCTCATGCTCTTCTTATGCTTTGTGCCTTCCACCTTCCTTGTCCCCCTTTTTCTTTCTTCTACCATTTTTTCTTGCTCACACTCCCTGTGAACTTTCCTTCCTCCCAGAAGCTCATGCACCCTGCTCGCATGCCTTGGACTTGCTTTCCAACATTTGGCTAATTCCTTTGTACATTGCCCACACACCTTTCCTTTCCTACTTCCGCACATCACTTTTTGATGTTTGCACCCTGCCTACATACTTATCTTTTATAATTATGTCCCCATTCCTCCCCTGTAGGTTAATTTTGTGTGCCTTTTATTTGCTTCCTTTTTTGTGCTTTTCCCCTCCACGTGGACCTTCATGCCCTCATTTGCACCAGTTACTATGTCGCATGGCATATGTCAGACATTGAGTGAGCTACACACAACCTATCAATCCATGCAAACATGACAAAAAATCCTTGCAACCAACTGAAGCACGACACATGGGATAAAATGAAAAAATATATGTATAGTTAGCCGAATTCTCTAGCCAGTATGTATGCGCCACATGTCAGTTCGACCTATAAGCTTCAGATCGCTATAACTTTTGCTACAGAGATTGGATTTAGGTGCTTTTTGTCTTGTCAGATAACTACTGATGTGGGCTACAATCCAGATAGTTAAGTTCAAATTTTGTGGGATTAAGTAGGTGAGAAGCAGGAAAACTTCCCTCATGCCATTAATGTAGGATCTAATCACTCTAACCACCTAATTTGATTTAAATATCACCTCCTTCCTTCTCCTACATGTCAAACAGTCATGGGGAAGTGCATTTGATAGATTTTTAGGAGGATTTGCGAGAATTCATTGTTGGTTGTTGGTGGTTGAAGATTCAAATATGATTTTCCCTCCTTCCTCCTTTTATCTCATTCATTCTTCTATAAATGTAAGAGCATTGTTCAATTATACTGGTTGAAATCTTTAAGTTGTCTAGGTATTGCCTTGAATTTTGAGTTACATACCTTTATATTTGGTCTTTGCATGTGGATATCGGCCTCACATGCCATTGTAATAGATTTTGCATTCCTGTAAGTAATACAAACATTTTTTGTGGCTATTCTCTGCCTTACCCTGTTTTTTATTCTTCTTTCTAACCTTTCCTTTAAGTTGTGTTCTTGATGTTCCTTCTCACATCCCTTACATCTCGTTTTCTAATTGTGTCCCATGGAAATGATTGTGTGGCTATGTTTTGGTCTTTGTTACATTTGTTTAGCCTTACTATGTGAATTTTCCTTGTCTTTCGCTCAAATATGATCATGTTCATCCCATTCTTTCTTGTGTTATCACCTTCTTTAGTTTTAGTTTCCCCTTTTCGCATATCCTTCTATCCCTAGTCCCTTGGCATGTTTAGCTTAGGATTTTCATTCAACATTAGGAGTAGCAGTAGTAGTAGCAGTAAAAATAGGTAGAGGAATTGGCCTTCTCTGGAGGTCTGTCTCAAGTGTGCAAGGTCCCACAACTTGGAGACAATCCTATTTTTTCCTCAACGATTCAGTTCAACCTGATCTAGAACGAGTGGCGTTTTGAGCTCCAACAAGAACCTTTTTTAAGTATCTTTTATTTTAACATTCATTTTTGTTAAATATTTGTGCACATCAAACCTTTTCAAGTATCTTAACACTCATTTTTTTAAGGGTCAAGCACATCTAACCCCTTTTAGTCCCTTCAACCTCAACACTCATTTTTTTAAGATTCAAGCAATTAACCATTTTTAGCCTCCTCCATCTTAGCACTCATTTTGCTAGTGTCAAACATTTAAATCTTTTCCCCACTTCCATCTTAGAATTTTCTAAGGGTTGAGTTTTTTTATCACACTTTTCTTCATTCTTCCCCTCTTTCAAAAATTATGGATTCATGCAAGACATCGATCGAAGAGTTACTCAAAATAATTGTCAACATGAAAAAACAAATTTCACAAGTGGCTTCACACCTTAGTGAACAATCAACCAAAAATCCAATCATACAACCTAGTGAAGACATTACTCCACAAAATGTTAAGCATTAGTTTATAAACCTCTGAGAGAGTCTCTCTTGTGTTTTTCATCAATTAGTAAAGGCTATAATGATAAAATATACGATTACAAAACCCTTTGTCGAAGGGGAACCTAAGCGATATTGGTACAAACCCAATACATACTACGAATTTCATTGCATTGATGGTCATAAAACAAATAGATGCATGTGACTTCTCCATTACCTGTAAGACTTAATTGATGATGGAGTCATTTTTATAGAGATCGAAGACAAAGCTATAACTATTGAAGAAACATCAACTAGCAGAACTTCTAATGTGGAGTTGAACGTTGTCCAAAATATTGTAAAAAGGTCAAGGATCTCTAAATCAAAACCAACCACTCTCTCCTTCGGATATTCTTCCATTGGTTTAATCAAACATTGAACCTATTTTGGACAACATTCAAACATCAAATTAGAACTTGAAATTTATTTAATACTTTCTTCCAACCCTTGATATAAATTAAAACTTTAAATAAGAGGGTACATCATCAAACATTGTTGAGCTTGATTTCATCCTTTCAATGTTAGCTCGTATGTTTGACATCTCTAGCCTTGTTGTATAGACCCAACCAAGACAATTTTAGACACTTGTAATAGCACAACCTTCCATGTCCATAATACCTCTAATGATAAATCTTGTCACCATATCATCAACGATGATTCATACATGTCGAAAAATCTACATACATGCACTCTACGAGGTATATATACCTAGGAATATCCTTACACAACCATTTCAAGTAATAATTTCAAATCTATCATTAAATAAATTAATCCATTTTCTCGAAGGAGAAAAATTGAATATTTTCTCTCTACGGCCTATAGGGAGCTTTGGATAAACATCTAAGGATCAATCCCTCTTTCTTTACATTCTTCTACTCGTTGGTGAATATTAATTTCAATATATTCTTTTCATCAAAAAATTACCTCTAACATCACATAGGTATTTTGATCTCATCGAATATTTATCCCACTATACATATGTTGACTTGGAACTTGTCCACCCAAGTATCGTACTTCAGGACCTATCGTATCTTTTGATTCTCTCCTTTGACTTGGATCTCATTCGCCTAAGTCTCATACTTTAGGACTTATCAAATCTTCATATTCCCTCCATTGAATTGGACCTCATCCACCCAAGTCTCATAAATTTGGAATCTTTGAATCTTCAGATTCCCTCCATTGACTTGGATCTCTTCCATCCAAGTCTCGTAAATAAGGACTCATCAAATCATGGATACATTGAAAATCCTTTTAATTACTTTGCTGACTTGGACCCCTTCCACCCAAGTCTCGTAAATCAGGACCATATAAATTTAATAAACATGGAATTATTGCATGGGTACTCTCCGTACTAGGGAAGGTCATTTGCACGATCAACTCATTTAACAAACAATTTTATTTGTTTCATTAATTGGCATATATCTTAATCATAAAATTATCATATCTTTACATTTTTCACCTCTATGACATAGGTTAAACTTGTTCCTATTTGGGAATTTTGTGTCTCATCCTTGTTATAGTTTCTACCATTTATGTATCTTTTTACCTACAGTTTTGTCCTGAATATTATTGATGGTAACTCCTCCTTTCAAATAATCTCTCTCTTTAACATAAATCAAACTTATTTACCTAGACCTTCTGACCATCCATATTAGTCTATAGTGTTGAACCCTTGTGTCCTACTAGTCACATGAGGCTAATACTTGGGGGGAAAAGATTCCTTCCCAATAAGTACAATATCAACATACAAGGAAAAATCAATATAAAATACAACAATACATCAATCTTTACACCTTTCATCCTTCACAGTCTTTGGTGATGAACCCATAGTTCTTACTGGTAGTATGAAATTGGGAATGGAGGAAGATGTCCTTAATCACATAATTTTTTTCTTTAGTGTGGAGCTCTTGCTTCTTATTGGTGGCATAGGGAAAGATGTAGGTGGACAATTCAAAAAATTCAGGAAAAATCAAACAAAATAAAGCTTTTAAAAAACCTGAATCAAAAGTGCTTAATAAAAAAATCCCAAGAAGTTGTTTATGTTAAGAGAGACAATAATTCATTCAATCAGATCTTGTCAATCAGTAGGCCATCAATGGATCTAAGTCTATTAAAAACCTATAAAGTGAAATCATCTTAGAATCAGTCAGGTAATATTGACTAGAGATGTGATACATTTTCTCACATGGATCATTGTTACACTTTGTTTCTTAGAATCCATCATCTTCATTTTGATACCATTATTCACCTCATTCTTATGTCCTTATTGGCTCTCAGTGATGATTCCACGCATCTTCGTAGTTTTGTGGATCCATAAGTGGAGTGAGACATCCTATCATTACATCATCTACATTCTGCAAATAGAATGGAATGTTTAGAATTGTTTCAATATGAGTTTAGACAGTGCACCCTTTTACTGAGTCAAAAATACAAAAACATTGAAATATGTTTCAATAATACAAAAACATTGAAATATGTTTCAAAAATACAAAAACATTCAAATATGTTCAAAACTTACAAAAAAATTCAAATATGTTTCAAAATAAAAAGACAATATAAAACTGTCCAAAAAATCATAAACAATATAAAATTGTTACATAAATAAAAAAATATAAAATTGACAAAAAATAAAACATTCAAAACAATGTTTGACAAAATCAACAACTACATAACACAATTCAACAATTTTTCCATTTGATAGTGCTCCTCATGATCGCTCCTAAATCATCTTACAGTAATCACTTTTATTTCCTGTGGTGTATATCTATGCTCAAGGTAATCAATTGTTTGTCCTTTCGTAATATAACTTTACTTGGGGCACACTTGGATTTCAAATTTTAATCCAATACAAATCAAACTTCAATGGGATCCGACAAGAGTTATTTTTGGAGTATCTAAACATCACTCCTCTCTTCGGCCCAATTCAATCCTTTCACGTTATAATCTATCACTTGGAGACATTCGTATCTATCTAGTTATTCAATGTAGAACACATTTAGAGTGTTATTAGATGCCTTTATTACAAATTGTGTCATACTATTGTAGTTTGTCAATATTGTGACGATGTTGTTAATTTTGTTAGTTTATCACTTTGTTATTGTAGACCAATTGCAGGAAAGTTATTAGCATTTTAGTTCACATATAAATTTGGTGTGGTTGATTCCTGTTCATATTATGTTTATTTGACATGTTTGTTTTTGTTTTAGTCACATGTACGTATTGTGGTTTTCATCCTGGTTTATTAAAAAATCCATGAAGTGTCTTCTTTCTTACTGCGTATTCATGATTATTTACATTTATTTGTATTTGTGCTAGTTGCAGGTGCACCACTCCTCTTCTTTGCATAATTTTTTTTTCTAAAACTTCGTAAAAAAATAAATTCAAAAATCCAAAAAATCGTATATTCAAAAATTCAAAAAAAACCAAAAAAATATAAAAACTCAAAACAAACAATCACATCATCACAAAATTCCTACAATTGGAAAACACACAAAATTAACATTTCAACACTTCAAGACAATATTGATAATATTACACTTTTAATGACTCCCTAGTGATCGTTCCAACCTTACGACTATCACGCTACATTCCCTTTGCATGTTAATAAATATTCTTGGGGCAAGGAAAATCAATTGTTTCCTTGTGATATAACTTCGCCGGGGGAAATTTTAGTTCTCATTCTACCTCTCCTATAATTCATAATTTTATTACTCGAGGGAAATGATAGTTTTCAACTTTTAGATCACTCGTCAATGCGGATCCAACAAGAGTTTCATTAGGAGTATCTAAGTATCACTCTGCTCTCCAGTCAGATCCTATTCCAATGCATTTCATAAGTTTATTCCTTAGGGGCTTTTAGATATGCTTAATAATCATTGTGGCACACAATAGAGGCATAACTAATTATCTTCTTTTTGAAGTTGAGTTGGATTGTTGATGTTTACTTTTTGGACCAATTATGCTTATTATGTTATCATATTGGATTCTTCATAGCCATAATGCATATATTTGCAACGTATATTGGGTTTGTTTTCATTTTTTAAAATCTTTTATTTGTTATATTTACATGCATTTAGGTTACCCATAATGATTCTTTCATAACCATGGTGACAACTCTATTGTGCAATAAAAAAATAAGGTTTCTATAAATTTGACTCTCTAAATGGAACTCATACTATGAGCACAATCCCTCCCATCCTTGTTCAAAATCCTTTCTTTCTTCTTATAAAATGACTCTCTAACACTTGAAGGGAAATTCCATTGCCATCCTACTCACTGGGGCATCTAAATGATTCACCAATGCAAATCTAAACATCTACCATATTTCCCTATCATCCACTCACTGGTCTACATACATATACTATCTTTAAAATTCTATTACTTCATAATAACACTTTAAAAAGGGGTAAATGTAAACACCCCAAAATTACATACATGTTTATTCCCAACGTGTTTCCATCTTATCCTAGTTCATATCCCCTTTTGATTGATTAATCAAATTAATTAAATAATACACATTCTCTTACACTTAGGAATTGATTAAATTAACTCCATACAAACCTTAGCTAACTTAATTAACATTTATTAAATAAACAATTAATTATTTATCTCACATTTTGTAGATAATTATTTGTTAGTTACTTAATTGGAAAATACACCTATTTTCCTAGGCAACTGCCACTTAGACTCCTTTTGGACTCCACTTCCTCATCCAAGTCATCTCTACTTGGAGTCCACTTCTAGAATCCTAGAAAGGTGAGGGAAATGAAATTGCATGTACAACCACCTTTCTGGATATAAATTGTGCCAATTGAATTTTTTTGTTACCCCTCGAATGGGAATAAATTCATCCGGACTGTTTAACCTCCCTTGGGGGAAAAAAATTACACGTACAACCACCTTTCTAGATGTAACTTCTGCCAATTGAATTTATTTACTGCCCCTTAAATGGGCATAAATTCATCTAAACTGTTTAACCTCCCTCAAGTGTTATTTTTTTAGCATGTGCATTCAACCAACTGTAACTACTCACAAACCACTACTCAACCTCTATAAAATATCAAGCTTATACCTTTTCAAGTCCTCTTGGTTCCCTCTTCGCTTGAAGCAAGAAAAATCTACTTTTTCCCTCCAATATCTGCATATTGGAAGCTTTCCCAATGTCATAAATCTGCTCATAGCATTATCAATCCCTCATTTGGAGATCAAATCAAGAGCACCCACAATCCATTTCTTGAAATGTTCCACAATATTAAATCCTCCACAACCTTATCATTGAGGTTTGTAAGGAAGATATGGAGGAGAAGGTTTGTTTATTTTCTTAAATATTTCTGTTATGCATAGTTTTCCATGCTCGCACTTAGGTTGAAGTGCAGTTTGTTCATGATGGAGGAAGAAAACGATGGAGGAAGCGAGCGATGGAGGAGAAGTTAGCGCCATTTTTGATGTATTAGCTACAGAGTGTATGCTTTTTCACTCAGATCTGACTGTGAAGGGCTTGCACACTGACTCGAATTGGATGGTTGAAAAGCCACAATCACAGTCCACTTCTATGCTGGGATCCACACCTTTAGCTTGGAAAACTATTCTGCTACAGAAAAACCCACCGATCAAGAATGTGGGTCCGCAATCTCCAGCTAAGGTGTAGTTCACATGGGAGAAGGATAAAGAAGGTGTGACCTACCTGAAGGTGCCAGATGGGTGTCTACATCAGGCTTTGGACAAAGCGAATCTTTCCCTTCTTGGTAAGTTTCTTTGATCTAGACCTAATATTGATGTCATTAGAAAATTGGCCTATAGAAAGTGGCAACCAAAAGGGGATATAAGCATCACCACTATGTCTATGGGTTTTTTTTTTGGCCAAATTTAAGTCAGTAGGATGATTTGGAATTGGTGCTTCTTGGGAGGCCCATGGTGGTTGGACAATATGGGTCTCTGTTCTGAAACGGTGGTATCCTGGGTTTGATCCTAATACTGAGAATATACACACCATTCCAATATGCTGTAGGATTCCAGGAATACCCTTACAATTATTGGGATGATGAGATTCTATTAAATGTTGTTAAATCTCTCAGCTCTCCAATTGGGGTAGATGGGACCACGAGGAATAGATCCAGACTAGCTTTTGCTAGATTATATATTTCTTTTAAAATGGAGCAGGAGTTACCGAATCTTATTATTCTTCATTCTTAAGTATGGAATTTGGCATCAAAAGATTGAATATGAAACCTTTCATCTAAGACGTAAAGATTGTCATAAAATAGGAAATTTCACCAGTAGATGTCCTAACAAAGAGATCACTCAAGAGGAAAAAAAAAAGGAAAGCCTGATAAGCCTTTTGAAGAGTCTGATAAGATACAGGAATTTAGGTTGGAAAACAAGGATGCTGAAGAAATAATAAATACCAAGGGCAGGCTGTAAGGGTTACCCCTTCACAAACTAGATCTAAAATACAAGAAATGCAAAAAGGGTTTCAGAACTCTAATTAGGAAACCACTGATCTGTAGGAAGCTCTGGCATCCTAAAACCCCAACGATGGGTGCATCTGAAGTTCATACAATCTCCACAAAATATTTAGATTCACAGACTCCAGGAAAGGTGATTTTGGAGCTTGATGAACAAACTGAGACAATATTAGTGAATCTTCTATCTAAGGAGGTTGATCAGAATGGAATTTGGGATAAGAATAAGGACACTAGAGCTATGTTCCAGAGCCAAATAGTAGCTGAAAAGGCTAATCTTGATCCATTATGCACCATTGAGGAAGTCCTAAATGAGGAAAATTAAATGGCTATATTTGAAACTTCACTGAAGAAAGTATCTTCGCTGTTTAAGAGCTGTTCTCCTAAAAGTAGGAACTCCCTTTGCATTACCAACTCAACATCTTTAAAACCCCTTGAAAATGAGAAGGGAGAGAAAGATGAGGGGGAATTTACACCACTCAAATAAAATAGGATGTTTGATGGAGATCCAGATCCCAATGGTTTTTTAGAGGTTAAATAAAAAAAGAAAAGATTGAAGGGATTTGAGAAGATCCTTGATTCACTTTATAATGAGAAGAAAAATAAAATTGATAACTGGGGAGCTTCAACATCCAGAACTACAAGATCATCTACTAGAAGAATAGTGGATTTTGGAAGCAACTCTAAAAGAGGTAGACCTTCAAAGAAGACACTTAGAACCAAAAGAATAGATGAAGATATTACAGATGGTACTCAAAGCCAATTGAGCCATCAGGATATTACATCACCTATATCTTTTAGATGAATATTATCTCCTGGAATATTCGAGGTTTTAATGGAAACTCTAAACAAAGAATAATCAATTAGTTAAGAGTTTCTAGTAGGCCTGACATTCTACTTCTGCAGGAAACAAAGATGAATTCTAAGGTACTTGTAAATTGTAAAAACAATTTTTGGAAAAGTCAGACATGGTTGCGGTGGATTCTCAGGGAGCTTCAGGTGGCATGGCTACTTTTTAGAATAAGAAGCATTATATTGGTACGATTCTTTCTAAAAATAGTAACCATCTTGCTGTTAAATTCCATGTTATTGAAAATAATTGTACTTGGATCCTTTCTAATATCTATGTGCCCAATATGGTTAGTGGTAGAAGGAAACTCTAGAACGATATAAATATTTTCAAAATTCAGTATGGTTATGACAACTAGCTTATCATGGGTGACTTCAACTCCCCATTAAATCCAGGGGAAAAGCAAGGGGCTAACTCTTGTTTCTCCATTGGTATGGATGAATTTGTTGATTTCATTGCTGATCTAAATCTTAAGGATGTGGACCTTCATGGAAATCAGTATACCTAGACAAATAGAAGGTTGGGTAGGGATATGATTCAAGTCAGACTGGATAGAGCTCTTATCTCTACAAGTTGGATTCTGCACCAAGACTTTCTTCTCACCTCTCAGCCCAAAATCGGATCTGATCACAATCCGATAGCTTTAAATTTTGTTAATTGGGTTAAGCCCACTAGGAGCTCCTTCAAATTTGAAAAGATGTGGATGGAGCATGATGACATCTTCGACACGATCAAGGAATGGTGGAATTGGGTGGGAGAAGGAACTGCTCAATTTAGGTTTATTCAAAAGCTTAAAAATGTCAAAAAATAGGTTAAAATTTGGAATAAAGAAGTCTTTGGGAATGTTTTTGCGAGAAAAAAGGAATTAAACTAGAGATTCCAAGATTTGGAAAAAAAAAATCACAGGGGAGGTCTATGGAGGATCATTTAGTGGAAAAATATATCCTTCAGAGTTACACACAGTTTGTAGTAGGGAAGAATCCCTATGGAGACTTAAATCTAGGGCTATATGGCTGAAATAGGGTGATAGAAATACGAATTTCTTCCATATGACCACGTTGAAGCATAGAGCTTGTGATAGGATTACAGAAGTTTCTAAAGGTAACAACATCATCATAAAAGATCCGTGAATCATCAAGGAAGAAGCTCGCAGATTCTATGAAAAATTGCTCAATGAGAAGAGTGTTATTAATGATATGGATGACTCTTTTATGTTAGAATCTATCCCTCAAGATAAAATTGAGGAGCATAGATTTAAAGATATTACCAAAGTTGTTACTTTGGAGGAGCTTCAGAAAGCTGTTTTTAATCTTGAAGGAGATAAGGCTCTGGGACCAGACAACTTCTCTGTCAATTTTGTTTTCAGAAATTTTGGGAAATTTGCTTGGATGATCTCCTTAGGGATGTAAAAGAATTCTTTAGAACTGGAGATCTACTGAAAGAGCTTACTAAAACTCACATCATGCTGGCTCCCAAAAAAATGGACGCTAAAGATTTCAAAGATTTCCGACCCATTAGCTTGGTTAATGTTGTCTAAATTTTTTTTACTGAGATTATTGCAACCAGACTACAGTTTATTTTGAATTAGTTAATCTCAAAACAACAAAGTATATTTATCAAAGGAAGGATAATTCAAGATGGTGTGATCATGGTGCATGAGATTATTCATTCTATGTATAATAATAAAAAAGCAAGCATGGTCCTTAAACTTGACATGAATAAATCCTTTGATAAAGTCTCCTGGTATTTTCTTGACAAAGTTTTGGTCAAATTTGGTTTTCTCAACAAATTTAGAAGAATTATCAAGGCTTTCATTTCTATTGCTAGATTCTCTGTGGTGGTTAATGGGGAACTAGTGGGTTACTTTACCAGCAATAGGGTATTAATATAGGGGGATCCTATATCCCCTTTGCTCTTCATTATTATGATGGATAGCCTCAACAGAACTATTACCAAAGCTGTTAATGACGACCTTCTAAAAGGCACTAAACCTACCTCTACAAATCAAACGACTTCTCATCAGTAATTTGTGGACGACACTATCCTGATTTTAGTGGCATCTATCCTAGAAGCTAAGGTGATCAAGTCCATTCTAAAATTTTATGAGGCTACTTCTTGAAAAGAGATCAACTTTGATAAAAGTTCTATTTTCTTTCTCAACACTCCTTTGGAAAGACATAATAGAATTGCTAAAATATTGGGATGTAAAATCAATTTACTTCCCACTACTTATTTGGGGCTCCCCCTTGGTACTAAAAAAGTCTCAATAAAAGTCTGGAATGATTTACTAGAAAGATTCCAAAAGAAAATGGTCGGATGGAAAGGGGCCATTCTTTCCAGTGCTGGTAAATGTCTACTTATCAAAAGCACTCTTCTAAATTTGCCTATCTACATTATGTCTCTCTATAACATTCCTTCTGCCTTTATAGAAAAAAATGAAAGAATCCATAAATACTTTTTATGGCAAGGAATGAAGGAAAAATTCAAATATCACCTGGTTGCCTAGGATCAAGTGTGCACTCCTAAAAGGATTGGAGGATTGGACATAAAAGATATAAGAAAAATGAATATGGCCTTAATTGTAAAAATGGGTTGGAGAATGCTCTTGGAGGAACAACCATGGATTGATCTCATTAAGGCTAAATATCTTGAACAACAAGCAACTTTCTCTTTCCTTCATGATGAACAACTTCCCCATGGTTCCATTTTCTGGAACAACTTGATTCTAGTCAGAAATTTTATCAAGCAAGGTTGTAGATGGAAAGTGGGAAATGGCAGAGACATCAATTTTTGGGGAGATAATTGGTCTAATCTTATCCTTAATAAAATATTTGGTGTAGCAAAGGATAGTCTTGAACATAAATATGGTACTAAGGTCATTGACTACATGGAAATTGATGGAAATAAGAAGAGATGGAAACAACTCTCAGTGGATAAAATTTAATTGAACTCCATGTTGTCCTCTCTTCAGGAGCAATTGGACCTCATCCCCTTGAATTAGTTGGAAGTCAAGGATGAAATTTTCTGGCACAAATCCAAAGATGGGGATTATATAGTTAAATCTGGATATAATTCTTACTTTGAGAATATCCAGAGTGATTTTAATTGGAGTAAGATTTGGATGACTGAGCTAACCCCTAAAATTAACTTTTTCTTTTGGCGTATGCTCAGAGGCAAAATTATTACTAATGATAACCTGATGAAGAAAGAATTCATTATGCCTAATAGGTGCCACCTTTGCAAAAAAATATGTTGAAGATATTAAGCACCTATTTGTTCATTGTGAGTATGCTTCAATGATTTGGAGTTATGCCTTTTCCAAGTTCAATGTTTTCAGGACTATGCCTAAGGATTTCATTTAGTTTTGGATCCAATGGAATCCTCCTTTTAAGCACTGTGTTTTGAGAAGACTTTGGAAATTGGTCATGCCCCATATTATCTGGAGGATTTGAAAAGATAGGAATGATATCATTTTTAGAAACAATAAACAACATTGCAAGCTCGGATTTGTTAAGATTTGTCATGCTATTAAATATAATATTGGGAGATTCAAACCTCCCAAAAATAAGAAATATCCTAAGAATGAAGAATACATTCTTTCTAACTAGAAGATAGGAGCTGCAAATTTACAGATTAGGAATACCTCAAACATTGATAGGTCTTTGATTCATTGGATCCCTCCTAAGATTAACTGGCATAAACTAAACTTTGATGGTGCCTCCAAGGGTAATCCTGGTTTTACTACTGGGGAAGGTGTAATTTGGGATCATAAAGGTTGTTTAGTTGATGCTTATGCTGGTAAAATGGGGATTCAGACAAATCATTATGCAGAATCCCTAGCTGCTCTATGGGGGCCAAGGGTTGCCAAAGATTATAATATACAGAACTTGATTTTGGAAGGGGATTCACTAAATATCATCAATCACCTAAATCAAATTTCTCCTCCTAGTTTGACTATCAAGGACTTTATTATGGAATCCAGAAGTATTTGTCAAAATTTCAAGAATATCATCATTAGACATACTTATAGGGAGGGGAATAAGGTTGCAGATACCTTGGCCAATGTTGGCATCAATAATAATCTAACCATATGGGATAATGAAAATTACATACCTCGGGAGGTACATAATAGCATTAATGTGGATAAATATGGGCTTTCAAACGTGGTGTAGAAATAATAATGGTATGGAGCGGGCTTTAGCGGAGGTGAAAGATCACACATGTGAGAATTATCATCCTAATTACGTACACATTAATGCCATTTAGACTCGCACAGGTGGATGGGTTCTTAAAAACCGGGACGGACATAAGGAAGAAACAAATTCAAATGAGGGTTTTGAGCAAAAAAATTACAGGAATAATAGGGAGAAGAATAAAATGGGAGGTGCACCGTGCCAATTGGAGCCCCGTAGTGATCCGGCCTGGAAGAAAAATGAGGAGCTATGGAACCTCTTGCACAAGGGTAGAATTTCCAATTTTATAGAACGCATGTAGGATCACGATCAGAATATTTCAGTTCATTTTGAAATGGAATGGAAAGATAGAAAGGTGAAATATGGTGGTCACCATGTCACTATCAATGAAGAGTGGATTGCTGAGGCTACAGGCCTTGAATTGGAGGGTTACCATTTTTTCAGAAAAAGGATTGACATGGTCGTCGAGGCTAAGAAATTATCTGATGAAGAAGAGGAGCTTGAATTTTTTTCTGCGGGCATTAGGGTAAGTTCCATTCCCAACCATTTGATGAAGTGAAAAATATGTTGGTTAGGTATATTTCTCTAGAAGGGAGATACAAAATTGTTCCTGTTAAACATCTGGTTTTTCTACATCATTTTAGAAGGCAATTTGCAGTCTGCTTCCCGCACTACCTGCTTAATTCCCTTCAGTGCTCCATTTTGGACTTTTAGAAGCACTCCCATGCTATCCCTCTCCACCATGGCCTCATCTTCCTGCTCCATAAGCTTTGTGTCTCCAAATTCCCTGGCTTCCCGACCACTCCCAGTGAACTGCACATCATTACCTCCACTGCTCCGACTCCCGTACTAGACACCCCTTCCAAATCCAATACCCAGAACCCCAAGATTCCAAAAATTGACACCCGTCACTCTGCTTGGGTTCTCAAAAGCACCAAAGAGCTGGAAGTTGCACAAAATTTGCTACATATCAGCAATGCTGGTCTGGATATGGCCCTGCATCAGGAGGGGAATCATGTGCCACATAGATTGGAGTCTCTAGAGAAAGAGATGAAGTAGCTTAAGAAGGACCTGCAGCACATGGACAAGCAGAAAGGAAATAGAAAAATTGATGATGATAATGACATTAAAAAGGATCATATTGCTGAAATTTATAAGAAGTTGAACTCACTGGACAATAGATTGGGGAGAGAAAAAGATAGACATGATCACAACATGGATATTTTCAAAGCCATCAGTGACTTCTTAGAGCAGCAAGTTCGAAGCATTACCATGCTAAGAGGAATCCCTAACACTATTTGGGGGAATGAAAAAGAGAGGAGCCAGACCATCTCATAGCTGAACGCTTCAGACCCAATGCACATCACCACATTAGTGTTGTTCACCTTGCTACAAACTATTCAGTATAGAATTGACAGAGTGTCTAAGAAGTAAATTCACTCGGGCTGGAGAGTGTCATTTTGGCTGTTGTTCTTTTTTGGTCTTTTTGCTGTGACTTTGCTACTTTTGTGTTGTTTTGTTACAGTTTATGTTCTGTTTTGTTTCTTGTTTGTAACTATCTTTTGGTTACTGCTTGAAATAGAGTTTTATCTGGATTTAGATTCTCTTTTGTAGCTCCTTTATAGATATATCTGGTTGTTGAGCCCATTTTGTAACAGGGTATAGTCCCTTTTAAACTATTTACCAATAATAAAAAAAAGTGCAGTCTGTACACCACCTATTTTGGAACTACTCTAAATAGGCCTTAAACCAAAATTTTTTCTCCACCTAACATGTGATATCTATATGGATGCAACTAGCTTTGAAAATTTGATCACTTGATGATGCATGCAATGTCTTGGCATATTTTTTGCTTGACTTATCTTGGATGGTCTTTAACTTGGGAATCTTGACTTTAGAACCTAGTTTGGAGTGCTTTAGACATATATAAGAGTTACTCCTAACTAATAATATTGCTTCAGGGTGATTTAGTAGAGCTTTTAGTGCTTTTAGAAGATATTGGCAACACTCTTAATTTCTAGGCGAGTAAATGAGTGGATTTAAGTTGTTTATTTAGGGTTTCATATGTATGATTTTGCGTTAAATCCAACCTATGAGGAAAGTATTGACCAATGAAAAAATATCAAATTGATAAAATGGTCATATATTGGATGGGATAAAACTACATTTTTAGACCAAACAATTGTATAGTTTGGTCCCTATTTGGTAGTCCCTTACATGAAGGGAGTGAGATGATGGAAAGTTTTGGGAATGATACTTAGAAGTAATAGACCGTTGAGAACTAATACAAGAAATTATGTGAATGATTGATAAATGAAAATGAGAAGATAAAGTCATGTAATATAGATAAGGATAAGAAATTTTGCTCATAATGTGCACACAAGTTGTGATTTACGTGTTAAGCCAATACTGACATTACTAAGTGATAAATTACCAAATTTAGGTTTTTTCACACACCATATGAGCATGACAGAATGGTTCCTCTCTCTAACCGTAAACCCTAATTGTCTTTGATAAAGTATTGGAAAATGCAAGAGTAATCTAATTTAGGACTATTTGAATTGTTTATTTTGGTTCTTAAGTATTGTTATTGCACAATATAATAAATTAGATAGAAAACCCTAATTTTGTACTATAATTGGATCTTGTAGAAATCGTTGAGGATTTAATATATTACTAGTGATGGTTATATGAGGTAGTGCTTATTGTTCATTGATTAATTTGGTTTACTTCCATGTTATTATATATTAGATTTTGTTTTTTCTAGATAGTTTTGAGCTATTAATGATTCAAATGGGGTAACTTGACCCTTTCATTACTTGAATTTGTCTTAAAACTCGTAAGAGGTTTATAGGTAATCCACTATATTTTTTATTTTTTGAAGCCTGATAGATTCACATGAAATATTGGGAATGTGGGATTGTGTTATTTCCTAATTTCATTCATTGATATTAGGTTTTTCAATATCCTCCATTGTTGATTTCATGTTCCTTCTCATTATATAGTTAATACTAATAAAAATAGAAGACAATTAGGGATGAAACCTTGGGAACTATTATTCGTCCACTTCTCATTTATCATCATGTAAATGAGATAATAGGTGGAATATCAACATAAAATAATATAAAATAATGTAGAATAATCCATTTTATTTGTTGTGAGTCTAGTTTACCACCTTCCAGCACCACTATGGACATAAGCCTATTCCATCATCACACTTAAAGAGTAAATACACTACCCTGTACCATCTTATCACACTAAGCAAAACCTTAGTGATATCACCTGAGGCACAAGAAAATTTCAATCACCATCATTTTAGGCTTGGAGATGAAGTGATTGCACAAAAAATAAGCTATAAGAAAAAAATTAGGCTAATATAAATAAAATCATCAATATAAACAATAATCATGCAAAATAATAACACATTGAATCCATAAATCCTTCCTCTTCATTCATAAATCATAGCTTTGTACATCACTACATCTCTTATACAATATTTATGTATCTTACGGTATCTTAGTGCCTCTTACATTCATCTCTCAAGGGGATATATATATGGGTTTTTTTACCTTCGTTAGTTTAACAAGATTTATAATTAGCCCTTAAGTTCATTTTACAATAGTTTAACTATTACATAGAGTGTGGTGTATATACCACATGGTGTTATATCTTATCCTTGTATCTTGCATAGAAGTATTAATACTCTACATGAAAATCCTTATCACTTTAGGGAAGTTGGACTAATAGTTAACTTGGCCTTGCATAACTATTGCGTGTGCCACTAGTGTTACCTTTCCATGTGTGCACTTTGCAATTAGTTAACTAGAGTGAGCTGCAAATATCCTTCACATCATTGATCTTATTCTTCATGTAATTTCCTTAAAGTTCCATATATTGCATGCACTTCCTAAATCCTCATGTAGTAGAACCCTTATCTCATCCTCCTATCTTCACACACGTGGATTTATATTCATGTTTCATAATAGGGATATGAGGATTTATCTCAACATCCAAAAAAAATTGTGTTCACCAAAAATGTCATCTAAAGACTTAGCCAAAATGTATATGTGTATAGCCTTGTACAAATTGGGCTTAACATTATGACATTGACATTAACATTTCCTCTTAAATGTATTGATTGTTGTGGTTTTAGTTACTTGTACCTTGAACATCATAGTTATTTGATATGAAGGATTACTGAAAGAAAATAATGAATTCATGTTGTAGTCTATACATTGTTATAGCCATGATTCCTTTTGATAACCATTAAAAGTTTTAAATATCTTTTCCAAAAGATGATGATAAAATGTAATAATGTTTTCTTCTTCTTAAAAATTCTTGTCTTTAGGATACCTAATTAAGATAAAACACATTCAAACTTTGATAGGAAGAAATAAGGAGGATACAAAGGTGTGAAGGTGAAAGGAAAGGTTAATAGTGTAGTCTTACATTATTTATCGTAAACTAAAATCTGGTATAGTTTATTGTGTGTTGTATATGTTGTGTTTGTGCCTCTTGATTTGTTTCCACGTGAAATGAAATTTTCTCACTAAAACAGTGGAGGAACTAAGGATGGAATAATGAGTGAACAATATAGCTTAAAAATATTAAAGGAAAACGTTTAATTTGAGGTTATCTTTCTTATAAACTATTTAATGAAATGGAAAAAAATGAGAATAGGTGGCTGTCATGTCTTAATAAACTATATTGTTATTATAAATCAAGGGCATGTTTCCCATGAAAGCATGACCCTTGAATGCCACTCAATTGTACCTTACTATTTTTTTGTTGATTTCTTATAACTTCTGTAAGAAATGTATGTTTATTTATTGGTCTCCCAAAAGACCAATCAGAAATATGTTGTTGTTTGAAATTTTCATTTACTTCATGTAACATGTCCATTAGATATCAACCCAGGATGACGTTGTATATAGTGGAAAAGACTTGCAAGGACCCAGAGATCCTTACATATCCATTGGACTATACTTCAAACCTTATTTGACCTATGTCTTGTGGGTAAGGAACATGAAGAACATAGATACTATTTGACTTGTGATTAAATATGATCTGTGCTATAATTTCTTTATAAAGCACCCAATATTGAGGATAACAGAAAGTTTTATAAGGTGAACATAAATTTGCTCTTATGAATTGAATTAAACAATTGTTTGGTTGTTAATCCAATCCTTGTATATTGTTTTGACTATACTAGTGATCTAGACTATATGCCATTTTCCTATGTCAAGTTCCAATTATATCACTTGCTTTTAAATTGCTTGTCTTGCCTTTGCATACTTGTGGGTAATATAGTTGATGGTTGGAATGGGTAAGGCTTATTCTCATATGGAGGTTTTTTGGACTACATACTTTTCTTCCTCATTCTAGCATGATCCTTATGGGAGATTTGAATCTTGTTTTCTTTGTTACATGTTTTCCATCCTCATGCTTGTAAGGTAATAGCTAGATTTTTTTATCAAAACAAACAATTATTATTTAATATTCTTGTAAAGATAGTAAATTGTACATGATATTCATTTTTCACCTCAAAAAATGGGAATACGTTACTAATGTTGTAACTTTGTGGAAAAAGTTATTATGTCAGGTTTTGAAATGCACTTTTGTAGTATAAAATTCTATATATGTTTTTGTCACTTGAAAAGAAGTTCGGAATGAATTTTTTATTTATACCGGAATTATTGACATATATTTTGTATTATATTAGATTAGTTTCCACATTATAGATTGGATTAGTTTTGTAACACGTCACTATAAATAGCATATATGATTTTTTTTTTCATAAAATGTGATGAATTGTTTAGTTATTCATGAACTATTGATGTTTCCAATGTGGCAATATATTATTTTTAGAATTGAGAGGGTCCAAATTCATTTTTATATTTTTCTACAATGGAAAATAATTATAAGGTAATTTATTGATTTAGCCACTAATCCTTCAAAAGACAATTTTGTATTTTCTTTGTGTTGTTTTTGAAGCACTTCAATATGGTAGAGTTGGGCTATCACCAAACCCTATTCTTAAAAGTGATAGTTACAATGAATTTTTACCCTTTTTCACATTAGAGTAATTTATCTTCTAAATTATATTGGTTCTTTCTATAGAAGCACTTTTATTTATATTGAATAAGTGTTTGCTTTAATCCTATAAATTTTTACAAACTCTTTACTTACTTAATATTAGAGGATTATGTGAGGATGCAATCCTCCAAACAGTTAAACTACCTTATTCTATACAAAAGGCCATAAATAATCTTAAACTCAATTAGAAGTTAGAGGTTTGGTTATTTAACTAGATAAAGGAGTAAAAAAAAATCGTTCTTAATTTTGTTGATGTATGATAGTTTCTAAACATAATGGAATAAGATTATCTTGCAATTAATTAAACTCACTCACTTCCAATCAAGGACCAATTCCCTATTTGGATAGTTGGTTAAAAAATTGATCCACAAAGATCCAACTTACACATCACATTCTATGTAAAAAATTTAAAGTCAAATAAATACAAGTATTTGTGGATGATTTAGATGAATAAAATTATATGGAGCCTTAGAATAATAGAATAGGTCTCTCGTGCCACAAGAATATATTCGATGTTAGATGTGTAACATATGATCAAATGAACTACAATACTTATCTATTTATAAGTGAATTTAAATTTAAATTTGACAATATTGACGTACATATTGACTTCTAATACCTAGAAACAAGAAAAATGAGAACAAGGAAACATATTAATATGGTTAAAGGTGGCATGAAACCCAACTTTTAAAACCATATATTATATAACGAGTTTTACGCAAAAAGATCAAAAAGAAAAAGAAACAAATAAATATTACTTTTGACATGTAAAAGGAAAAAATGAATTTTTGAAAATCAATCAAAACATCAATATTCCTATATTTAATTAAATTAATTATATATAAACAAATGTATCAAATATACATAAATCAATATAAAATAAAAACAAGTGACCTTTTTAAGTAAGTTACTACACTATCTTATATTGAAATTTATTATAATTTTTTTAAAAAAATCATAACATAGTTTTCCTGGAAAACCTAATTCATGCATTGGATTTTGTCTTTGCATGAAATTTCAAAATTTGGACATATTCCTAAAGGTAAGGAAATATTCCAATTTCCTTTCTTTTGACCAGGCTTTTTCAAAGTAATCCCCGTAATCCTCGTGACAATTCAAATCTCTTGAAAGCATGAAAAATTGAACATATTTTTTCTTAAGTGAGTTAAGGTGTCTCTTATAGTTGGGTAAAATATGAGTAATATTAACGCATCTAATAAGGTCATTAGTGAATCATATTTTGTTCCCATCTTTTAAATTAATATTTGGGCTTTTAATTACGTCTTTTTAAGGAAGGTTTGACGTCGTTGTAGTGGAGGGTAATGTGTTTTAGTTGTTAATAATTAGTGGTTATTCAATTTTAATTTTGATTTTTGTTTTTATTTTATTTTAAAAAGTTAATTGATAAATTGTAATATCTTAGTTGTATTGTGAAGTTTGAAGTTTGTGGTTTTTTTGGTCTAAAACATTGTTTCATATTCAACATAGTGTTTTAGCTAGATTGAAGCCATTTGTCACTATTTGGTAGGAAATTCATGG
Source organism: Taxus chinensis (assembly GCA_019776745.2). Lineage (NCBI taxonomy): Eukaryota > Viridiplantae > Streptophyta > Pinopsida > Cupressales > Taxaceae > Taxus > Taxus chinensis. The sequence continues at coordinate 143,840,759 of CM034156.1, read as the reverse complement.
AAATGTTAATATAATTATTACTCAATGTGATATGGGAAAAATCCAAGATAAGTACCTTGAGACTAATAGCTATCGACATTTTCTAATAGATGTATTTAAGCTATGTGTATTAGTGGTATATACACTAAGATTTTAAAAATGGAACTATTATCCTCAAGGGCTTGGCAAAGTTGTAAGCAAGGGAACTTATTCTAGAAAGGTTCCAATTTCACTTTCTTAGGGTGTGTGATTCCACTCCACCCATTGTTTGTATGATTAACATTATGTTGTGTATTATTAATAGAAGGTGCATTTTTCAATAAAAATTTCTCAAGAAATCCCAACCATAATCACTCAACTTGAATAATTCAAGCCTTTATGGTCATTCCATGAGTTTGAGAATAATGGGTGCTTGTTACACAACCCACTATTATACCACATTATAATGAAAGCAATTCCAATAGAAAATTATGAAACTATTAAACATTTTTAATGGCATTACTAACAAAATGTTAAAACATTGTTGTTTTTTCAAAATAGACACCAACGATACTAGATTTGCTAGTAAGGTAAGAAGCTAAAGGGTGCAAATCTTGAAGTGGTGGTTATATTCAATGTGATTTCCCCTTACTAATATTATTGGTAATTTCATATTCATGCCTTATAGACCTTCTTTATCACATGATTATTATCTTGTGATTGCTTTGTAAGTTTGTAACATGTTCTTGTGGCAGTCTAAAACCAAGTACATGGTTTAAGTTTAAACTTAATCATCACTAAAAGGTTATGTAGACACCTCAAATCCTCTTACACAATTTTAATACTTAAAATTGCACTATCTTCTTTCCCGTCATTTGGAAAGTTGACGACACTTTGTCAAGTAAACACCTCTTCTCCTCTCATTGGGTCAATTAACGACACTTCGCTAATCAACCACGATCCTCACTCTCTTTTGGTGAATTGACGACACTTCGTCAATAAACCATCATTTTCCCTCTATTCCTGTTAATTAATTACATTTCGCTAATTAATTAGCCTTCCTATCACTTAGATGTTGATTAACGATATTTCGTTAATTAGTGTTTGCTTCTACTCGGGGAAATTGATTATTATTAACTAATTATGCTTGCTACTCTAAATCAATAAATCATTGTTTATTGGATCAAATTCCTCTCGTACATCCCTCAAATCATACTAATTTTCCTCTAATTAGATTTTATAAGCTTACATCTACCTATTAATTAATCACACCTGATTAATTAAAACATCCCCCAACTCCCATTAGTTACTAGTGACAAATTAAACTCTTCTAAAGCAACTTTAACTTTTCCAAAGCATGCTTATCCATTTCTAATATTTATTTTCCCTTATCCCACATGCATTAATATGCAAAGCTCACTCAAATGGGAAGGTTATGTAAAGAACCCTCCTCCTTCCCTTTCTTCATACACCTCATTTGCATTAGCGAAAAATTATAGGCATTTTGATTTGAGCCATTCTCCATTGTTGGAAATAGCTTCTCCATCTTGTATCCATTCTCTCAATTGAAGATCATGGGAAGATCCAAAAATGGTCTTATAGCCATTTCGTGGTGAGATCTCATCCTCAATTCTTGAGGCAAACACCAATCAACTTTGATTGTTAAATGATCTAACTAAGTTCATGTTTTGATTAGCAATCTTAAAGAGTAGGAAATGGGTTAGCATTTAGTTTGATTTATTCATGCATTGAAGAAGTTGTTTCCCATAAGCGTTCTTGTTTAATTAAATTTTCTTATGGAAAACAACTTCTTCAATGCATGAATAAATAAAACTAAATGCTAAGCCATTTCCTACTCTTTAAGATTTCTAATCAAAACATGAACCTAGTTAGATCATTTAGTAATCAAAGTTGATTGTTGTTTGTCTCAAGAATTAAGGTTGAGATCTCACCACGAAATGCCTACAAGGCCATTTTTGGATCTTCCCATACTACTCAAATTTGAGTGAATGGATGCAAGATGGAGAAGCTAATCCAAATAAATGGAGAATGCTCAAGATCAAAATGTTGATGTAATTTCTCGTTCGAATCAAGTTAATAAGTTAGCTACAAAAAAAAGTACACAACTAAAAATATGGATGGTTTATAGTACCTCATAAACATGGTGTGGATGAATGGGCACCAAGTAGCTAATCCTTGCTGTAGCTGATGACATGTAAATAAGGCAGACTAAAAAGGAGATTCATTAGATGGGATATGCAGGGGTTTCCCAAACAATGCCGGCTTCCAGAAGTGTGACCTTCCTTTCACGGATGTCAACCCTCGTTTTAAAGAAAGATTGAAGTAAAGGATTGATAAAGAAATTGCGTGCAGAAACAAAAGTATTATTGAATCTAAGAAATGATAGAAATTGATCTAAAATCTGATTTGATTAAAATAACTGTAAATTAAAGGTTACCTAGGCTAGGTCAACAATGATGTAGATTATGCAGAAACATGTCGAAGCCGACCTAGGAGAGAAGGTGTGAACAAAAAAAGGAATATGTAGGCCTACAAAGGTCTAACTACAAACTGGAAGGTAACAAAGACCCATGGGTGCTGGGAGATGACATGTAGAATGATCTTTGGGACTTAAAGGTAGAGAAAAGAACAAAAAATAGTGATTTGGCTGAGATATATGACAAACATGACCCTGATTGACGAAGACTAGGGTGGGTCGATGACGATTGTAGCAGAGTTAGATAAGGCCGAGGATAAGTGGGTAGAATGGGAAACTTGCAAGTAAAGAAACTGGAAGAGAAGGTTTTTGAGGGAGCTCTGACTATTCTAGAAGCTAATATGAACCTATAAAATGTTAAACACAAGAAATACGAAGATAATATGACAAATATCACATAAATGACATAAAGAAGATGATGAATCTCATAAAGGATGATCGTGAGCGATGAAAACACGTTCCAAGAAGATTTAGGAGGTCTATGACTGATGCATGAATGCTCTGGCACGATATTCGGTTCACAATTCATGAGCAAGCTCCAAAGTTCACATGCATATAATTTTTTATCCCTTTTTGGAATGATTTAACTTAGTTTAATAGGTTCGATGGTGACTGGGTTGGGTCGCCACCAACCATGGGGAAAGTTTCCCCAACGGGTTGGCTTTTTATGTTTTTGGTGTAATTTCTTATTTTTAAGAGTTGGAAGAGTGCTTTAAAGCATGTAGGTGGGAAAGGGATTTTTAGGGATATTAGGGGATAAAGATAGGCAAGATAACAAAGCTATAAAAGCAAGGGGATGTATGTGTTAGGATAAAATCATCCTAAATATAAGGTTTGTTAGGGCATATGAGCTATTAATTGATTAATTAATTACTTAATAGGAATTGTATGGGCATTAAAGGTGATATGATGATTAAGTGGGCACTTTAAATTAAATAAATATGGGGGATGAATTAAATTATAGTAGGGCCTAGGTAAAGACTAAGGTGAAATACGAACACGTTAGCATACTAGGTATATATATTGAATTTAGGTGTCTACATTTTCCCCTTTTCGTCGAGTGGTTTGCACTAGTAAGGCATGAGAAAAAAAAATTAAGAGGAAAAGTATGATGTATATTAATGGAAGGTTGATGATGAGATCCCCCTTAAATGGGGGATCGAAGATGCCGAAGGAAATCGATGATGCGTTTGAAAAAGGTAGATGATGAAGGGTGGGTGGGTGAAGAAATATGGGTAAAGGATTGTGTAAGCCAAAATTCCCTAAGAAAAAAGGATCACAATAAAAATAAAAACCATAATAGTGACTCCAATATCACATCGGTAGAGGGACAATTACGGTCTCAATAGAGAGGGGAAACAATGCTCTACGGGCTATTGACCGGGTGAAGATCACTACAAAATGGAGAGAATCCAATGGGAAGATCTCAAATGGATACAAGCCGGAATGATCACCAGGTCATAGGTGAGCATCAAAGTATGTGCAACTAAATGTGAGAATTATGCAAAATCCTTCGTACAGGAGGAATCAAGTGAAAAATTATGTGTCCACAATGGACAAAGATGAAAATAAAGGTGCCCCAGCATATGACACGAGAGAAGGATGCAAAGGCGAGTAATGAAAAATATACCCTAAGGGGAAGATAAGTATGGCCATAAGGTGGATTTTGTGTGCAAATTGGATAATATTGAAAAATAAAATGCCTGAAGAGGGATTAAGTATGGTCACGAGAGTGGACTTCGAGATCACAAAAGGATAAGATCAGAATATTGAAATAGAATGCCCTAAAGAGAAAATAAAGATGGCTACAAAGGTAGACTTTGAAGAATGCCCAAGAAGAGGTCATAAACAAAGATCAAGAAATCCAAAGAGAAGGCTACCAAGGCCAATCGACGATGACTAAGGCCAATCAACGGAGACCCAAAGGGGTCGGTGGAGACTAGGTGTCGGTGGCTATATAAGCCTAGGGGTCAACAGAGGATGCGTAAAAATGACAAGAAAGATCAGGGTGATTAAAGAGAAAACTTATAAAATGGAGGTCACAGGAGCTGTAAGGAAACGCCAGAGGGTGCGAAGGATGGTGTGTAACAAAACTCAAAATTTTTTTATTTTAATTTTGTATTTATTTATTTATTTTGTATTTTTTAGAAAAAGTGAATGACGCCAAGTGTTTCACCAGATTGTTGTAGATGTGAAACAGATAAGGTAAAAGGGACAAGAAGGAATACTTGTTATTACATTGGTCAAAGGTTGAGTGCGCGTGTTTCTACTTTCCAACCCAATGCTGATTTTGTGAACTTCCTTTTGGCTAGGAGGAACTACCTGTAATACAAAGCAAGACCATAAGATATAGTTAATAGTAAAAGTTAGTTAACTACCTAGTGTGAGCTAGATCTAGGAAGTGTGATACTTCCTTGACGGATGTCAATCCACTGATATATAACTCAATATAAAATAACTAGACACGAAAATAAAAGAATCTAATGCTAGTGTTCTGATTTAGGTATCTAAGACTACTATCTATGTCAATCTAATTAAATGTTGGATAGCTAAACTAGTGAAGGTCTTGGGTTAGGTTGCAGGCTGGGAAGGTGGTTTGAGGGTCACATACGGATTCTGCATAAGATTTGGTGTAGTTTGGGTTGATTTTGGGTGGTTAGGAAGCTTGTTAGTCTAAGGTAATTTTACCATGCACAAAGACTGACGCTGGTCAGGGTGACAGATGTCGGTTTAGGTATGACCGATGACGGTTTAGGATGACCGATATTGGTTGCTGTGGGAAATGGAAGAATGTCAAAAATGGTGTCCAGGCTCTCTCTGTGTCTGCACAAAGAGTTGGGAAGGTCTGTTGTGAGGTTATAGGTGGGGTATCAGGTTTGGGTGAGGTTTTGGGGAGGTTTTGTGGAGGCTTGAGGATTTGCTGGTTAATTGAATAAGATAACACAGAGACCGATGTTTATCTGGTGACCAATGCTGGTGAAGAGGGGAAACCAATGATGGTTAAGATAACCGACGTCGGTAGGGGCAATTTGGTGGTAATTAAATAAAAGGTAGATTTGGACTTCTTTATGATTGCACAGAGGATGAAGGGAGGATGGATGGGTTCGTAATAATGTCAGGAAGACTCAAGAATGCATAAAGGTCAAGTACAGAGAGCTAGAAGGTTGTGGGTGGTTGGATAGGTAGATTGGTAAGAAGGGAGGGATGGAGACATGTAGGAAAAAATAAGATTTGATAATAATATATAATGAACCTACACTTTAAGCAAGTACAAAATGATGAAAATCAAATACACTTACTTGTATTTGTAGGTATAGTTAGGTGAAGGCAAGAAATGGTTGATCCATGAAGAAATTTGTGGCCATTTTCATGGCAATACATTCTCGAAGTGTTCCTGTGAATGTTCTAATGCCTTTGGATGAGTCTCAGGTGCTTTCCTGGGCCTCTGGTTGAATGTATTTCGTCATTTGGATGCTGAGAAGTCTCTGGTTTGTGTTTGAATGCATTAGATATCTCAAAACTCAAAATGACCAACCCGAGTAAAAGGTTGTAAAACTGTATATAACGTAACCGATGATGGTTGGGGTGACCGAGTGTCAGTTGAGGGATAACTGACAGTCAGTTAAGGTGGGAAATCTTATGTTTGCTAAAAATAGGAATATATTTGTCTATTTTTGGCATTCTCTAATTTTCATTCCACATCTCAAGTGAGGGATAACACTTAGATAAGCAAAAGCAAGAGTGTTGTTGGAGAAGGAATATTAATTGAATTTTAGGGTTTTAAAGAGTCTCAATTGGTTATGATAAGTAAACACTCAGTCTTAGTTAATCAGATAGACTAAGAATAAGAACATGGTGAGGTGTCTACGTGATGTGGCTAGGTGAGGTGTAAATTAACTTAATTAAATAAATTAAATTAATTAATGATGTGGGGATGAACATTAATTCAATTGTAAGTAATTAAATTAATATGAATATAGGAGTAATGGGTCATGGTTAGGTGAACACATATCATTAATTGATTAAAGGGGACCAAGGGGAGTGTTACCCAAATTTGGTGTCTACATTTACCCCTTTTTATCACGTAGCTTGTAGTGATAAGTAAAGTTGACTAGAAAAGTAGGTGGTTGCCCCAAATATAGGTGAGAGTGGGGTTTCCCTAAGTAGGGTTAAAGGTGATCACCCTCAAACTAGGAACTAATGAGGTGTTAAACAGAGTCAGTGAGAGCCTTGATAAATGGTTAAAGTGATGAAAGTGAGGGTAGGTTGGTTATAGGTAATGGTATGGTCATTTTGGGTAATGGGTAATGGAAATCGAATGCATGCACATGTACATATTGTGACACAGTACCAAGTGGAAGAGCTTGCAAACTATATCTTGTCAAAAGGGTGAGGTTTATCCAAATGAGGTTGAAGTGATTCATGTACCCAAGGTATAGGATAAGGTCATGAATCGTAATGAGGTCCGGTGTAGGAATGGGTAATAGGATTTTTTCCATAGCACCAAAGTTATGGTCAGGATAAACATCACACCATTAGGCAAGGTAAGGTCATTAGGATAAATAATATGGGTAACAACATCACAAGGTATAGTGAGTACATGAATTAAAGGTTAAAAAAAGGTGTTACAGGTCAGGATATGTAGGCAGGGCATTAATCAGGTTGAGGTATAGGTAAATAACATATCCCTAAACATAATTGAGAAAATGTACAAGTAATTTAGGCTTTTGGATAAGATATAATAGGTACGGGTAAGGTGAAAATATGGAGGATTAATAATGGTTTGAGGTTGAAATAGGCATGGGGTAGGTCAAATGGTTATGTCAAGTAACTGATGTTGGTTATGGTGTAACTGACACTGGTTAGCTAGGGCTTAACATGACCAACTTCGGTCATGTCAAGTTGGGGATAAAAAATAAAATCCATGTTTTTTAAAAATTATTTTAACCTGTTAACATTTGTAAAAATGAAAGAGAGGTAATACTTCCGTAGAAAGAGACATAACAAGGTGTTGATGTGAGTTGGCTACCTTCAAGTATGTGAGTGGTTGTTGACATGCGAGTCCACAAGATTGAGTAGAGCGAGTTGATTGGATGGGAGATCTATGGTGGATTTTGGCATGGCGAAGGTGGGAGAGGGTGTGGGAGGTCCACTGGCACAGAGACCAGAGGTGTCACCACGTAGACGCCATCGAGTAGAGGTAGGGGGAATTCCTTTACTTGTTATTTGATGAAATTATGGTTTAAAATGAAGAAATTGGGGGGAAATTTTTTATTTTGAAATGTGGGTGAAATATCAGTGAAATCGATATGGGGAAGTGAAAATTTAGGTTAAATAGGGAGGAAAATAAATCTAAGGTAAATTTGGGTGTGGTGGGTTAGGTTTTAGGTAGGATTTAGGTGAATTTTAGGTGAAATGGGATATGGGAGGATGGGTTTTCATATTTTTGGTTTACTCGATAGAGACCGACATTGGTCAAGGTTTTTTTTACGTTGATTGTCTTTTGCTGGCATCAGTCATGAGTGACCGATGATGGTTAAGTAGACCGATGTTAGTCAGTTTTAGGAGAAGATAGGTGAAAAGGGGGATATGAATGGGAAAAATAGGCAAGAAGGGGTAAATAAAGGTTTATGCAGAGGGAGTAGGGTAACATATTATGTTGGTAATGTGGGGTGGGGAAGTAGGGAAACTGAACTAGGATAAATAAGGATGATAAGGGAAAATGGGTGTAAAATTACATTGGGTCAAAGGGGTAGACGGTAGGGTTGTTGTTTGGGTATGGAGTAATAGGTAATAGATATGTTGGGTAATGGGGTGTGTCAGGTAATACTTCCATAGAAAGTGACATGACAAGGTGTTGAGGTGAGTTGGATACCTTCGAGTATGTGAGTGGTTGTCAAGACAGATGAGTCCACAAGATTAAGCAGAGCAAGTTGATTTGTTGGGAGATCTGTGGTTGATTTTGACATGGCGGAGGTGGGAGAGGGTTGCAAGAGGTCCATTGGCATTTTAGAGACCAGAGGTTTCCACCATATAGACGCCATTTTTAGAATAGTAGGTAGAGGGAATTCATTAAACTTGTTATTATCAATTAATATTAAATGGTTTCAAATAAATTCACAATATGGGGGGATTTAAAAATAAAAAAATTCAGCTACCATGCGGGTGAAAAATCTAGTGCCTTTCAATCATGGGGAAAGTCAAAAATTTAGGTTAAATAGGGTCTCTCAATAACCTCCATAGGTGGAATTCAGGGTAGGAAAATAAATCTAAGGTGGAATTTGGGTGGGGTCGAAGTTCAAATGTAAATCTACAAGTGAATAAAAGGTCAACATGGGATATGGGGGGACTTGGTCCATTGCACCAAATCAAACAATGCTTTACTCGACTTATAGACACCGATGTCTGTCATTACATTTTGACTTTGAACACCATACGATTCAATTGAGCTCAAAAACATCGCATGTCAAGGAAGTAGGAAAACAACACAATCAAAGGAACACGAAATCCTGATGCTAAAGAAACACTTGTCAAATACAGTACCAACTTCTTTGATCACAATGTTTTAGGATAATAATCATCTCAAATAGTGGGGACACTACTTGTCCATTGCATTGACTCAGATAACGCTAGGCTAAAAGGGGTACAGATAACATGTTTACATTGAGGGAGTAGGACTTCAACATATTATGTTCGCAATGTGAGGTACCAAAGTAGGGAAACATGAACGAGGAGTAAGACAATGATCGATTAAGTAAGACACTGGGTGTAGGCCCGCACATTGGGTAAAATGGTTGTGCAATCGGTAGGGTTGTTGTTATGGGTATGGTGTAATAGGTAATAGGTATGTTATTTACATGGGGTGTGTAAAATATATATGTATGTATATAAATATGGTCGAGTCTTGAAAATTACTTTTTTGGATTTTATTTTTCCTAGCTAGATTGAGCTATTTGATATATGATAGAGTACCATTTCTATTAGTATACAAACAAGACAATGGTCAACCTTGTTTGACCTTGGAAAATTGGGATCATATGAAGCATGCAGGTTGAACTTATCAGGGTCGAAAAGAATATCAATCATATTGTTTACAAATAACATAGTACGATGGTCACATCTAAACAACGGATGGGATGCAAACATTGACTAAAACCTTACAGCTTTACCAATGAGAAAAATGATCGTTACAAGTGGACAATCATTTATCAGACTCCTTTTTGTTTACCTATGCATCTCTATGTATGGAGCAATACAATTCATACTATCATATTACCTTAGTACAAGCCAATAAATCCTTGTAAATATAGGGAGGCGAAAGGCCTACTTAAAATATGGGAACTACATGCTCAATATTACAACATAGCTCCTTCCATAATCATATATATTTTCAATCACTATTACAACCAATTTTGGAATAATACATTCACAAGGGAGTTCCCTTTCGTTTTTCTACAATGTAATTTCAAGCACTCAGCACAAGGAGGATCCACATATTTAATTTACAACTCTTCCTTTTGGTCTTCAACAAAAATGTAACAATGTACAAGGCTTCAATTTGACCTTTGACCTCCTCCAAAATCTTCACCAAGAATCAAGAACACAACAAAATGGGGGAGTAGGCAACACTCTCCATGTAAGGCCCCATTCAACGTTACTCCAACTCTCATTATGGTGACCTTGTTACTAAGCTTTGAACATTTGTGTGAGTTTCTGTTGGTCATAAGTTGTCTTTGACCTTGTTACAGAGAAGGATTAGCATCCTCCCTCTTTGTCTTTCCTTCTTGTGTCGTTGTCAATGCTTCTAGTTGCAGGCCTCTATAGTGTCCTTTACGATTATCCTATTAAAGGCAAATCATGTTCTCATTTTATTGATCTTGTTTGTCGATCATTATTTATATGGTTAATAATTATTTTAAGTTGTAAAAATAATAATATTATTATTATTTACTTTTCAATTAATGATTATCGTATTTTAATGTCGATTTTCATGAATATTATTATTAATTACCTCTAAGCTATTTTATTTTTATTTTGATCACTCTCGTTAATGGAGCCTTGATTCACGTAAAAGAGGGGGAGCTTGTTTTTTGGTGGCACCGATTGTTTAGGAAGTGGTGCTCATGTGTAATGTTTAACGTTTTCTCCTTCGCAGACTAGGTTTCCTTGCATGCTTTATATTTATAGCAATTTATTGGTAAAATGTTTTATTTGCAAGGAGGCATCCACCCACCCCCATCATATTTTCTTCCCTACCAGCTGCATACTCTAGTTTTATTTAATTTATGGTCATTATTGGAAATGTGTTGGAGGATGGGTACATGCCATTCCATTAATATTTTGTAAGGAAAAACGTTTTGGGTCATTTCTATTAGTCTTAGTGCCAAATGGGAGGTCGGCCGCCTATTTTTCCAAGTTGTCTATCAAATCAAATCTGGCATGTTTGTCTTTAATGACCTACACTATCTTCATTGTTTTATTATTTCCATGTTTTTAGCTCACGTTTGGAGGGAAGGAAACTCCAAATATGGAAGAAGTTTGGTCACTGTGTTGTAAGGTTTACTTTTTTGAAATCATGTGCTAAATTTTATGGTAGTTGAAAATGCATTACATGGCCGCATGAGTGTGGTGGAGAGAGTTCTTGTTTTGGGCCTGTAATAAATGTGTTGATTTTTACAAGCAAAGGTTGTTTTGGTGTAATTTTTCCTCTTCCTTTCCTTTATCCTCCTTGCTGCATCAAAATAGGAGACTTAGAACAACATAGGCATCCTGCATGCTAAAACAAAGGAATTGTTGCCATGTGTGGCTATTGCAATAGCATGGTGGATGTTTTAGAAAGTGTTGGAGATATATAGGCATGACGAATACTACTAATTTGGTTTATATGCCAACATTAACAATTTCATGAAACGAATTGTTTTCATTTGTTGAAATGGTAAATTGCTTTAAGATATATGGATGTTTTACAGTCATTTTACCCTACATGTTACTCTTCTAAGTTTCCCCTGATTACCTAGATACAAAACAAAATTTTATTATGATGGTGAAAATTGCACGTCATGTGGGTTTGCTCATTAAATTTTGGTTGGCCTTGTTGTTGTTTATATACATTTAGTTGCATATGCCTCCTTTAGTTTTAAGAAAATTGCACGTCATGTGGGTTTGCTCATTAAATTTTGGTTGGCCTTGTTGTTGTTTATATACATTTAGTTGCATAAGCCTCCTTTAGTTTTAAGAATGGAAGAACTGAGAGTTTGTTTCTTGTACCCTTACACAATACTAAACTGGGTGTTTTGTTGTGGTAATTAATCATTAATATAAGGGCATTGTGGGATTTTGTGAGGTCTATTGGTTCATTCTGCTCTTAGCCTTGTTATTTTGAACAAATTGGTGGCTTTTCTTTAACCTAGTTCATTGAATAAGTGGCTAAAAATGCAAAATATTTCCTTTTTCTTCTTTCTTCCCTGCACGGGATAACAAGTAATCTGCTAGGATATATACTTGACATTTTGTTGCATTAGGTCTAGAAACTTATTTTATTTCGGTCACCCCTTTTGGCTCTCGGTTGGTGGGACATGTGTTTCAGTTGGGCCTTGCTCTCCTTGGCCATTTTATGTGTTTTTTTGGTGTTTATGTTGCCTTCTAGATCTTCTAGTGCCCAGGTTTCATGTAGACCCCGCATTAAGGGATTTCAGAGTTCCTGCAATTCTATTTGGGTCATGCTCAAATTTCATTCTAGTGCCCAGGTTTCATGTAGACCCCGCATTAAGGGATTTCAGAGTTCCTGCAATTCTATTTGGGTCATACTCAAATTTCATGTGTGGCTGGGAATCGTCTTTCAGTGTTGAGAAAACTTGTCTCTAGTTTTCATACTCTGTTGTGAAGATATATTTTTTAATGTTGGAAAAAGGAACTTTTATGGGTTCATATGTTCCTAACTTATGTTTCCCTTCTCGATCCATTGCCTCAAATAAAATTCTTGGGTTTATGTTTATTGTGTTCGTCGACTTGTTTGTTTTCTTTTAAATCTATACTCGATAGACTTATCTGTGATGAAATTAGAAAACTATTCTCTTTGCAAGATTTTGGTTGTTATCATGCTTGTTTCAGCTGTTACTACTACTTAGTTGTACTTCGGTGGGGATTGTGTATTAAGTTACTTCCTATATCAACCATAAAATGGATACATCCTTGGTAAAGTAGTAGTTGAAAAACTCAATGTCCAATTTGTTTGATAAATCATTATTGAGATTTCTATTGAACCCATGTTCCAGAGATAGGGCGCAATATTCTCTTATGAGTTCTCTTACTTCCTCCCATGATGTAATGAAGTCATAGATGGTTTTGTGGTGTTCGTTGAACTTTATTTTGGTTGTAGTTGTTTCGTATGGAACCACATTGTCCAATATTAGTACCATTGATGAGTTGTATTAAACTTAGTGGAACTTTATTGATGGTAAACTTGGTAAGATTGCAGCATTGGATTAAATTTGATTGTCTGACTAACTGAATATCAGTTTCTTATTTTATTGTACAAATTTTTTTTTTGCATGCTTGGTAAGATGTGTTGGTTGTGGAGCTTGATAACAAAGGGGGTTTCAATGGGGCCTTCACCCCCCTTACAGAGTCAGGGGGGATGGCCGCCTCGGTGGTGGGTCCATGAAGGCCACACACCCCCATGGGGCTTCAGGGGTAACACCTCTGTAAGCCACATTTTATATGTATTTATGCATTATGAAATATGGACCGTTCCTTATTAGGTCACAAATCTAACGGGTGGTTTTCTACGTTTCCCTGAAATGATAAAAACCCTAATATATGTAAAGGGTTGTTATGTATGAGGCTTATTGTATAAGTGGTGAGCACTATGAGAGAGAGTTTTACTAGACTAAATAAAAGGATTGGTTGTTTCTATGTGGACATATCCCATTTTGGGTGAACCACATTAAATCTATGTCTCTGTTTTATTGCATTTTTTTCTATTTTACATTTTCTGCATTATTCATTGCATGTTTGTTTATATGTACAACCGGTATAATCCTAACAAATTGGTATCAGAGAACATGTTTGATATTTATTTTTTGGTAGTATACTTAGAGATGGATTTATATTTGAGTGGGAGAAGCAACAATGGTTGAGGAGAATAATTTTAGAGTTGAGAAGTTTGACGGTCGAAATTACCAGCTATGGAAAATGCAAGTGGAAGATTGCCTATATCAAAAATATTTATACCTACCATTGGGAGGTGAAGAAGTGAAACCCTCAGCCATGTCTGATGAGGAGTGGAAGGTTATTAACAGGAAGGCTCTCGGTGTGATTCACTTGAGTTTGGAATCATCTGTAGCTTCAAATATCTCACAGGTAGAATAGAACAGGCCGAGTTGATGAAAACCCTAGGTAATTTATATGAAATGCCTAGTACATCTAATAAAGTTTATTTGATGAAAATATTTTTTAATCTACAAATTCAAGAAGGTGGATATGTCTTTAAGCATCTTAATGATTTCCACACTATTGTAAATTAGTTAGATTCAGTTAATATCCCATTTGATGAGGATGTTAGAGCATTATTATTCCTATGTTATTTGCTAGAAAGTTGGGACAACTTAGTAATGGAAGTTAGTAATACATAATCTACTTATCTTAAATTTGAAGATGTGGTTCAGTTTCATTTTAAATGAGGAAATGCAGTAGGAAAAGTAGAGGGGAAAATTATTCTTCTGGAAATGTGTTGAATATGGAGAGTAGAGATACTATCAAGGAGAAATCAAAGAGCAAGTCTTGTGGGAGATCTAAAGTGAATATGGGTAGATCCAAATCAAGGAGTAGAGGCATTACTTGTTAGAACTATGGAAAGAGATGACATGTTGAAAATGATTGTTGGTTCAAAGGAAACAAAGAAAACCATCTTGATGGTATTTAAGAGGAAAATCCTGACAAGTAATATTGTTCAGGATGCTCTTATACTTTCTCTTAATACTAGAGTAGAATCTTGGGTAATGGATGCAGGTACCTCTTTCCATACAACCCTTGATAAGGGCTATTTTAAAGAGTATGTCTAGGGAAATTTTTGATAGGTTTATTTGGGCGATGATGAGCCATGTAACATTGTCAGGAATGGTAATGTACACCTAAAATTATAGAATGGAAATACATGGATATTGAGAGATGTGAGGCATGTACCTAGCCTCAGGTGAAATATAATCTTTGTAGGATAGTTGGGTGGTGAAGGTTACACAATCACATTCACTTCAGATGCTTGAAAGGTTTCCAAGGGTTCCCTAGTAGTGGAACAGGGTAAGAAAGTAGGCACTCTTTATTTGTCTACTTGTATATATAATTCTTCTACCATATTATCTACTTCAGATGAGGATGCCAACATGTGGCACAATAAATTGGGACATATGAGTGAGAAGGGCATGCAAATTCTAGAGGAAAAAGGTAATCTTTCAATTTTGAAGCAATTAGACTTAGAGTTTTGTGAGCATTGCATTTTTGGGAAACAGAAAAGAGCTACATTTCTCAAGGCAGGCAATACCAATAAAGAGCAAAAGTTAGAGCTAGTTCATATAGATGTGTGGGGGCCGACCCATGTTGCATCTCATGGTGGTTCTCTATACTATGTCATATTCATAGATGATGCCACAAGGAAGGTATGGGTATATTACTATTAAGTATAAGTATGATGTATTTGATACATTTAAGAAATTGAAAGCACTTGTTGAGAATCAATGTGGTTTTAAATTGAAATGTTTGAGATCTGATAATGATGGTGAGTATTATAGTAAGAAATTTGATTATTATTGTTCCTTGAATGGGATTCATCGAGAGAAAACTAGTTCCCAAGACTCTGCAACAAAATGGTGTTAGTGAGAGGGTGAATAGAACAATAATGGAGCATGCACGTTCAATGATATTACATACAGGGCTGCCTCTTTAGTTTTGGGAAGAGACCATAGATAATGTTTTGTACTTAATCAACCATAGTCCTTCGAGTGCACTAGATGGAGGAATTCCCAAAGAATCTTGGACTGGGAAAGAGGTAGACCTTTCATTTTTAAGATTATTTAGTTCAGAGGCATTTGTGCATGTTAATAAAGAAATTGGATTCAAAATCCAAATGTTGTACATTCATAGGCTATGTTTCCAATGGTGATTATGGATTTTGGTTTTGGGATCTAGATGAATCTAAGATAATTAGAATTCGTGATGTTGTTTCATGTGAAAATAGAATGTACAGGGATCAGGTACAGGATGAAAAAAAATCCCAAGGAAGAATTGGTTGAGGATATAGCTCCTAAAAATGAACTCTCGGGTGGAAAATATCCACCTACAGGTACCGAGGTTGACAGTTCTATAGGACGAGCACGACATCTAGTGTCGGTATCGGCACCTCTGTTAGAAATTCAAGAAAATGAGCAGAAAGTAAATAATGATCCCGTGACACCCCCATATTTGGTAAGAAGGTCACAATGTATTAGTAGACATCCAGAAAGATTTTCCCCTGCTTTGTAGTATTTGTTACTAACAGATAGTGGTGAGCTAGAGAGCTTTGATGAGGCAATGCAGGTGGAATCCACTAAGGAGTGGGAGAATGGCATGAATGAGGAGATGGACTCCCTAGAAAATAACCAAACATGGGATTTAGTCAAATTGTTAGCTGGGAAGAGAGTACTACAAAAGGAATGGGTCTACATTGTGAAATAAGAAGAAGGTTGACGGAAAATGTACAAAGCAAGGCTTGTAGTGGAGGGGTATGAACAAAAGAAAGGTATTGATTTTGATGAAATTTTCTCCCCTGTTGTAAAGATTTCTTCCATTCGTATTGTATTAAGTTTAGTTGTTGTTGAAGATTTACACTTAGAGCAACTTGATGTCAAGACAACATTTCTCCATGGTGACTTGGAGGAGGAGATTTATATATAACAACCACTTGGGTATGAGGTGAAGGGTAATGAGAAATTGGTTTGTAGGTTGAAGAAGAGACTATACAGGCTCAAGCAAGCTCCCCGGTAATGGTATATAAGATTTGATAGTTTTATGCATGAGCAGGGTTTTACTAGATGTCAATCCGATCATTGTTTGTACTTTAAACTATTGGATAGTGGGAGCTACATTATTCTTCTATTATATGTAGATGATATGATTGTAGCATGGTCTAATATGTAGGAAATTTCAAAGCTTAAGGAAAATCTTGCACAAACATTTGTAATGAAGGATTTGGGTACATCAAATAAAATCCTCAGTATACAAGTCAAGAGGGACAATAAAAATAAGAAATTGGTTTTGTCTCAAGAGGACTATGTAGAAAAGGTGTTATAGAGGTTTCAGATGCAGAATGTGAAACTAGTTAGTACACCATTGGCTGGGCATTTTAGATTAAGTAAAGATAAATGCCTAACAACACAAGAGGAAAAATATTATATGACACGGTTTCCTTATTCTTCAGTAGTTTGGAGCCTCATGTATGCCATGGTTTGTACCTAGCTAGACATTTCCCAAGCAGTGGGAGTTGTTAGCAAGTATATGGAAAATCCGGGTAAAGCACATTAGAAGGCAGTCCAGTGTATTCTCAAGTACTTGAGAGGGAACAGTAGTAGGCACTTGTGCTTCGGAGGGTTAGATTATACTTTATAGGGATGTGTGGATTTAGATATGGCAGGAGATGTGGATACCAGGAGAACTATTGGATACGTGTTTATAGTTGGTGGTATGACATTGATTCGGAACTCAAAGTTGCAGAAGGTAGTTGCCCTATCTACTACATAGGTAGAATATGTTGCAGCGACTGAGGAAAGTAAGGAAATGTTATGAATGAGCAGGTTCATGGAGGAGTTGGGTAAGGAGAAATGGGATTATAAGTTACATAGTGATATTCAAAGTGCAATTCACATAGAAAAGAACTCGACCTTCCATTCAAGAGCGAAACACATTCAGCTAAGATATCACTTCATATGATTAGTCTTGGGGGATGGGAAGCTTGAGTTAGTGAAGATTCATATAGATG
This sequence comes from Taxus chinensis, assembly GCA_019776745.2. Classification (NCBI taxonomy): domain Eukaryota; kingdom Viridiplantae; phylum Streptophyta; class Pinopsida; order Cupressales; family Taxaceae; genus Taxus; species Taxus chinensis. The sequence continues at coordinate 143,823,297 of CM034156.1, read as the reverse complement.
ATAACCCTGCTGATATGTTTACTAAGCCAATGAAAAAGGAGAATTTGCATTTGCATTAAACTTCTGTGGGTCTGCAATATTAATCTTGAAGTGGAAGAAACAAGCCAAGAAGAAAATTACAAGCAAGAGTTGTAGTGGCAGAGTTATAGAAATTAGTTTTCAAGTGGGAGATTGTTGGTCATGGAGCCTAATAGTGATGGGGGTTGCAAGGGGGGCTTCACCGCCCTTGTGGGATCCGGGGGGGATGGCCCCCCAGTGGGGGGTCTAGGGGCCACGCACCCCGGTAGGGGTTTGGGGGCGGTGCCCCCATAAGCCACATTTTATATGTATTTATGCATTGTGAAATCTGGACCGTTCCTTATTAGGTCACAAATATAACGGGTGGTTTTCTATGTTTCCTTGAAATGATAAAAATCCTAATATCTTTAAAGGGTCGTTATGTATGAGGCTCATTGTATCAGTGGCAGCACTATGAGAGAGAGTTTTTTTGGACTGAATAAAAGGATTGGTTGTTTCTAGTGGAAGTAGCCCATTTTGGGTGAACCACGTTCAATCTGTGTCTCTGTTTTATTGCATTCTTTTCTCTTTTATTTTTTCTGCATTATTCATTCCATGCTTGTTTATCTGTATAAATGGTATAATCCTAACATGGTTGAGTCTAGGTCATTTAGGCATGGTTGAGTTTCGTGAAAGATGAATTCCTAGAATGTAGGTGTCAAAATTTTGGTCATGGATAGGAAAATCAAATATGTAATAAAACAAGTAAATGGTAAGAGGAGACAAAAAGAGCCACCTAATTGAGAATGACCAATACAATTCTAGCATACCAAGATTGAATTATGAATGTAAAACCCTTAAGGCATTGCACGATTGACTATTCTGTGGGTGAAGAAGGTCACACGAGCATGAAATGTCACATTTGCGGCATGTCCCTTGAGTAGGTGGAAGGTTAGGAAGGAAAGGCAGTGAGGTGAAAGAAGGTTGGTTTAGCATAACTTTGTGTATGACAACATACCTTTTTGGTAAGAGACTCGAGATCAAAATAGGCAAGTCCATGATGAAAAAGCCAGCTTTTTCTTTTTCTTTTGTTTTTATAGACTGATCGATGTGGGAAGTCTATGTGGGATGAGTAGAATATCTCCTTGAGGTCTTCGTGAAGTTGATCGATGCAGGAAGCTTTAGAATATTTTTATTTTATTTTTGCAAGAATAGTCTTTTTTTTGTGATAGACTATGTACAATGTGGCTAGATTTGTATAGTTGTCCTTCGATGGAGCATTCTATTTATAATAGCAAGATAGATGTCCTTCTTTAGGGAGTCATCTTTTTGAGAGAAGTTTGACTCAAGGATTTTTGAATCTAAAAGTCCCATATATTTCTCTTTGAATTATTTTGTGGATTTTGAGGTCATGAACAATACTATAGAGAAGGAAAGGCTCATGTTATGAAGAAAAAACCTTAGCACATGAGCGTTAGCTATGAAAAATGGGTTTTATGTGATGAACGACCATGGGATTCCATCTTGGAACAAATGAAAAGTATCCATGAGAATCATTCCATGAGTAGAGCCATGGTACTCATATTTAAGATAAGGCTGAAAAGTGATGGGTAATCACGTGATTCTTGTTTATTCGTTGATCCTTAAACTAGGTAAATGGAAGGTGAATAGTGCTCAAGGGACAAGTCCTAAATAAGAATAATATGATTTAGGACTTGATTCAACAATAGAATGGTTGAATATGTAAGGCATTAAAGGGCTTAGGTTCGGGTTTACCCTTGAGTGAAGAAAAATGATAAGCACTTGATCTATAGGTATGAGTCACGATATAGGGTCAAAGCCAATTAGGATAAAATTTTCCCAGTTTACTTTTCTCCTCTTTTGTTACATGTTGATTTTCCTTTAGGACAAGGTCGCCGACCTGAAAGGTTTGTTTGTGGACACGTTTATCATAGGATCGTTTGATACGTTTTTGGTAGATTTGGAGGTGATCGAGAGCATTGAGACGATGTTTGTCTAATAACTCGAGTTGTGCCAAATGGTCCTAGAAAAAATCATCATCAATGAGCATATCTTTGAGTGAGATACGAAGAGATGGAATCTAGACTTCAAGAGGTAGGACAACCTTTATACCATAGACCAAAGAGAAAGGTGTGGCAGTAGTTGAGGTACGAATACTAGTGAGATAAGCCCATAAGGTAAAAATAATGTGCGTATGTCAATCCTTTCCAGTATCGCCAACTACTTTCATAAGAATTTTGTTTAAGGTTTTGTTAGTTAATTCGGATTGGCCATTGGTGTGAGGGTAGTAAGGTGAAGAAAAGCTGAGTTGAATTCTGAAGGCATCACAGAGTTTTCGTAAGGTTTTTTTTTTAATTGTTTTCCGTTATCAGTGATGAGGAGGTGAGGAACACAAAAGTGAAAAATGATGTGATGGTTGATGAATTCACATATATTCTCAACTTTTTTAGAAATGAGAGGCATGGCTTCCACCCATTCAGTTTAGTATTTAGTAGTGGTAATAATCCATTGATGAAATTGGGAAGAGTGAGGATTGATCCCTCTGATAAGATCCAAACCCCATTGAGAGAAAGGCCAAAGATCTCGTGCAAGTTGTAAAGTGTGACTAGGGGTGTGATGAAGATTAGCATGTTGCTGGCATTTCACACAATGCTTGACATAGTCAAAACAATCACGGTTTAGAGTTGGCCAGTAATAGCCTAGGTAGAGAATACATTTAGCAATAGCTAAACCATTGAAGTGACCCCCACAAATCTCATCATGAATTTTCTTGATGGTATATGGGATTTCAGAGCTTGTAAGGCATCGTAAGAGGATGTTGTCAAAGCCACATTTGTAAAGAAGACCACCCATGATGACATAGCGAGAGACACTTTTTAGAAAGGCTCATTGTCCATTGCGAGTAAGATTTGGAGGCCATATGGAAAGGGAATCATAGTCAACAAACTGTTTATACCAAAGGTCACGTGGGTCAGTTTCAATGATTCTGACTAGGTTGACGTCTCGAAATAGATAAGAAGGTGATTGTAACCTTTGTACGGTGACAAATATTTTTTAGTCAGAAGGCGAAGTGGGGATTTGAGAAGTAAGAAAGGCCATGGTTTCCAAAAATTTATTAGTGGAGCGCGTGGTGGTTTGAAGTTCATAATGGTCAAAGGTAGTCAAGAGTATGTCAACATGATGCTTATACTTTTTAAGTCTCTTGTTACAAAACTGGTATATACCATTAACTTGGTTTATAACCAGTTGGGAATTTCCAAAGATATTAATTGATTTAACATCTAAGGTGATGATAGTTTGAAGGCCTATTACGAGTGCTTCATATTCGGAACTATTGTTAGTACAATCAAAATCTAGTTTGAAAGACATAGGATCACCATTAAGAGGAATGAGGATAACACCAGCACCACCCCCACGCTGACATTTGGAACCATCAAAGAATAAGGTCATCTAGTAAGCAATATCATCCAAAGAGAGGGTAGCGATGGATTCATCTAGGAAATCAAATTTAGAGGATTGATTTTCAGAGAGAGGTGCTTCTGAAAGTTGGTCAACAATGGTTTTTCCTTTGAATTTTTTTTTATGGATGAATTCGAGTTCTAGGTCTGCAAGAAGCATGAGCCAACGTGCAACATGTGTATGTTGGTAGGGCTTAGCGTACATGTAATGTAAGGGGACAGTATTGGTGAAAACGATGGTTTTGTGGTTAAGTAGGTAATGACGAAGTTTAGTGGTGAAAAAAACTAAGGCTAAGCAAAGGTTTTTGGCATGAGTGTATCTAGTTTCATAGTATAAAAGTGTATGGATTATATAATAAACCATTTGTTCCCTATGTTGCTCATCATGATGAGCGAGCATGACACCCAAGGAATGATCAATATTAGAAATGTAAAGGTAAAATGGTTGGTCATCGTTAGGGGGAATGAGTATAGGTGGTTGGAGGAGGTATTGTTTTAAGGCATCAAAGGATTTGTGGAATTCATTATCCCATTTGAAGGAGACATCCTTTTTTAGGAGATGATAAAATGGGTGGCAGCAGTCGGAAAGCTACAAAATACAGTGACGAATAGATTGCAACTTGCCTTGCAAACTACAAAGTTGATGAAGGCTAGTAGGTGAAGGCATTTCAAGAATAGCCTTGATTTTAGCAGAGTCAACTTCTATTCCATGTAAATAAATGATAAAACCAAGGATCTTTCCGGAAATAACAACAAAGGTAAAATGGTTGGTCATCGTTAGGGGGAATGAGTATAGGTGGTTGGAGGAGGTATGAGGATTTGTGGAATTCATTATCCCATTTGAAGGAGACATCCTTTTTTAGGAGATGATAAAATGGGTGGCAGCAGTCGGAAAGCTACAAAATACAGTGACGAATAGATTACAACTTGCCTTGCATTTAGTAGGTGAAGGCATTTCAAGAATAGCCTTGATTTTAGCAGAGGTAAATAAATGATAAAACCAAGGATCTTTCCGGAAATAACAACAAAGGTAAAATGGTTGGTCATCGTTAGGGGGAATGAGTAGAAGGAGATGATAAAATGGGTGGCAGCAGTCATACAAAATACAGTTAGATTGCAATGCCTTGCAAACTACAAAGTTGATGAAGGCTAGTAGGTGAAGGCATTTCAAAAATAGCCTTGATTTTAGCAGAGTCAACTTCTATTCCATGTAAATAAATGATAAAAACAAGGATCTTTCCGGAAATAACAACAAAGACACACTTCTTAGGTTGAAGGTGAACACAATACTTGATGAGAAAGTTGAAGATGACCTTACGGACGGTAAGGTGTTTCGCATGATGTTTGTATTTGGAAAAAATATCTTCAACGTAATCTTCCAATATGTGATGCATAATGTCATGAAATATATAAGTCATAGCCCACTGGTATGTGGCACTGATGTTTTTAAGGCCAAATGGCATGACACGATAGCAGAAGGTCTCCTAAGGAGTGATGAAGGCAGTTTTGTGTTGATCTTCTAGGGAAAGTAATATCTATTTATAACTCGAGAAACCATCCATGAGTGATAACATCTCATGGCCGACAATGAGATCAACTAGTTGGTCAATGCTAGGTAGAGGAAAGTCATCTTTGGGGCAAGATAAGGACATGGAAATCTGTGTAAATGTGGAGTCCCCTGTCAATTTTGTGACAAGAACAATGTTAGAGATCCATTGGGGATAATCAATGGGTAAGATGAAGGAAACTGAAAGGAGGTGCTAGAGTTCTTCTTTGATAAGAAGGGCAATGCAAGGATGCATTTTCCATAGCTTATGTTTCATAGGTTTTGCTTCAAGAATAGTTACGATATTATGGACCACAATGTTAGGGTCAATGCCAGGCATATCAACGCAGGACCAAGAAAAAGCATTTTTATGATCCCTGAGGAAAGAAGTAAAATCTTCCTGTTTAGCAACATCTAAATATTGGCCTATCTTTAGAATGTGCGGGTTGTCCTGAGTGTTAATATTGATTTCAATGGTTGATTCATTTAACATGGTTTTTGTCTCAGAAGGTAATGACCAATGAATATACGAATCTTTTGCACCAAGGTAGGTGAGAATAGATTCATCATCCTGACATTGAATTCCATTAATAGAATGTGTATCATCATCGATCATGTTAGGATATAGGAAGGGAAGAGAAGAGGGAGCCTCACCATCTCGTTGTTAAGTTAGAGGTCCCAAGGAAATGGTGTTCATGAAAAAAAAGTTAGGAGGAATGTATTATGGATCCATAGACTTGGTAGGTGAAGGTGGTGAAGTTGGTGAACGAGGTGAAGAAGGTTTATCATCCTTAATGAGTCGACTCGGGCCTTCTTGGGAGATGGTTTAGAAAATCCAATACCATTGCGATCTTTATGTTTATGAGTGGTGCATGGGATGACAGTATGGTGGCCTTGTTTATAGAAATGAAATCCAAAGCCCTTCCATGCACAATGATGGAGGAAGGTGTGGGCGAAGCGGTGGTTGCTGAGATATTGAAGGTCAGAGGAAAATGGTTGCGTTTGGGAAGGTGGATCGAGTGAGTAGGTAGAAGTACAAGTCCCACATACGTTAAGTTGGTGTGAAGGTGGGGAGGACCGTAAGGGAATACCTCGCCTATGTGGTGATCATAGCGGGGGTGTTGGTGAATTTTTCCATACTCTTGAGGAGAAAGGAATGTGTCGATGTTGTACAAGTGGTATTCCCCTAGAGTGAGACATTGAAAAACACCTTCTAAGGGATTGGTAGTTGATATGTGGGTAGCTAGAATGGATGAATTGGTGGATGATGGGGAAGAAGAAGAAGCATTGGTTGGTTGAGAAGTAGATGGGTTAGCCACAGAGGCTGCGATGACAGTGAGAATAAAGGAGTTAGGTGTGGGAGAGGTAGCGGCACCATTGGTGGATGGGTTCGTGGGTGAAGGAGAGGTGACAACAGTGGTAGATGCCTTAACTGGTTTAAGGACATCATTAGGTTGATATAACATGTTACAGGTTTTGAATGGTTAAGGGTCAGCTGGAATGGTATAGTTATGTCCTTCATGTTCAAATTTTACACAACGATGTAAGGTTGAAGGAACACATCCCATGATGCAGATCCAAGGTCGGCCAAGTAACAGGTTGTACTGGAATTCCCCCTCTAAGATGTAGAATAATTTTGGAATGGTACGGGGGCCCACATGAATATGGAGAATGATGGTGCCAAGGGTCAAAGTTATGGCATCATTGAATGAATGCAACATAACTAGGTTATTATGCATGCAATTGGGAGGGATGTGCATTTGGTTATACGCATGGGAGGAGATAATTTTGATGTTGGCACCGCTATTAATCATAACGCGTCAAACGCATATATTATCAATGTAGACTGAGATGAATAGAGTGGGATCATGATAATCTAATTGGAGAGGTACAATCTTATCTTTAGAGAAACTTAGAGAAACTACTTGATGAGTGGTAGTGGGTGCAGGGGAAGGAGATGAAGTGGTGAGAGAGGCCACATGGTGAGAGTGATCATGGATGCCACAGGACTTGGATCATTAGATAAAACCTCAATAGATTGCAAAACCTCCATGAGGGCCTTTTAATGAGACTCAAAGGTTTAGACAAGGTCGTACAATGACATTTTGAGAGTAGATTGGTGCAATTGTTTAATCATTGTACGATAGGTGACCGCGTCAGAAATAGGGTATGTGGGTCCATAGATGGTGATTTTTTGGTGTAGGTGCTGATGGTATATTGGGCACAGGATTTGCAGATGGGCTGGATGTTTTCTTCTTTCCTTTGTCTTTCTGGGTGCCAATGGAAATGTTAACCATATTAATATGCGGTAAGGGAGCAACTAAGTCATGATAGGTGTAGCAATAGGATGGGAAAAATTATGGTGATGGCATATACTGATGTTGTGCAAAGAAGGCAATGCATTGAAATTTTGGAAAAGGTTTGGCTAGCTCTCTTATGCAGACCATATTGACCTCGAATGTTAGAGGAGGATAAAATGGTTGTAGAGGTGGAGGTGAAGGTTGTTCAATAGGTAAGGGGCAAGGATGTGTGGTGATGGGTGAAAGTGGAATAGGGTCCTCATTCAAAAGATCATCATTATCAAATTTTTCTTCAGGAGTACATAATTGGAGAAGAACTGTCTTTAGAGCCTTAAAGTTTTATACATTATGCCCTAGCACACGATGGTAGGCACAAATTTTTGTATTGTCAAACCCTGTCATTTTAGGTTTGAGAGGTCTAAGTGGTGGAAATGTGATGACAAAGGTCTCTACAAGATTGGTTATGATGTTGGCATAAGACCCTGTTAATGGATCACAATGCGAAGTAAGTGTGGGTCGAGATGGAGGTGTGAGTGATTTTTTTGGGAGAGGTGCCACGGGAGGTGGAATCGGAGGTGGAGTAGGTTTGACCACTAGTTTGGTAGGTAGTACTATTTTAGATTTGGATTGCACTTTCTTAGGTAAAGGTGTAGTAGATGAGCTAGCAGTTGAAGATGTTATAGGTTTAACTACCTCTTTGGAGGGTAGTGTGATCTTGTATTTTGGCTTCATCTTCTTGGGTAAAGGTGAAGGAGTGCGTGAAGTAGAAGGGAAGGTAGATGGTAGAAGGGGATGGGTTATCCAATGTGCTAAGGGAGGTACGGTAAAGTTTTTTTGAAGAGGCAAGGTGGAAGGTATTGATTGAAGAGAAGGAAATATCATGGGTAGTGATGAGGCTACTAGAATTGGTGTGGCTACAAGAGGTAAAAAGTATGCAGGTAATGGAAAATTCGTACGTTGTGTAGGTAATTTAGGTGTAATTGTGGCTCATGACAAGGAGGTGGGTTGCATTGTTTTTGGTTTAGCTTGGGTAGGAGGTTGCTTGGACAAGATTGATGGGTGGGGTCCTAGGATAGATGGAAGTGGTGAAGGTGAAAGAGAGGCAGTAGGAAAAACTGGTGTCTGTGGCCTAGAAGGTCAGGTCTTCCTCTTAGGTGGGGGAATAGTCTTTGAGTGGGTTTGTGAGGATGTGGATAAATCTAGTTTGATAGGGGGATGGACTAGGATTGATGTTGGCATGAATCCTAAGGTATGGATAGATTTTGATACAGGAAAAGGTGTAAGTGGTTTTTACGCAAGTGGTTGTGGAGGTAATGGTAGAGGTGTAGATGTAGGTGAAGGTGATGTGGAAGATGTCGTCACGACTACCTTAGGTATGATTGATTTCATCACTCCAATTTTTTTGGGTAAATGGTATAAGTATCAGTGGGTGACATCTGGATTTGAGTTGAAACAAGCATTCGAAGGTGCCCCCAAAGCATGGAGTGATCAACATAGTCTAAACGATCTTCCAAACGTGAGAATGACGTGGCAGTAGAAAAAACCCATGTTGATTTCATGGTGACTCCTGTAAATAAATCTGGTGCCTGTGAAATAGGGAAGTGATTAGCTTCTGACTCTATGGGTAAAAGAGATGAGATAAAATCAAGTTGATCCTTGAAAGCCGGTGGAGAGTTATCTTTGACTAAAATGGACACTTTCAATCGGTCATCCAAATTTTGGGGAGAAGGCAAGGTGGATGAGGTAGGTTCTTCTTTCGACAAAGAGAAAGGTAAGCATGAATATCTCATGGGTTGTGGCTTTTTTGTCATATTGAGAAGTGCGTGGGGAAACTGCATTGGTTGATATGGTGGAATCCTCTGTGGGTTCATAGGGAGATGAGGGATACTCCTTTATGGGTAAAGGAGTAGATAACATAGGTTCCTCCGAGGATGAAGGAGCTCGTGCAAGAATTTATTCAATAGATGAAGTCAGAAGAAATTATGCGGAAGGAGCTGGTAAGATGTCAAAAACATCATGAACCTCATGGATATTACCATCATTGGCTAAGGAATCACTGGTTTGGTTGGATGAGGGGGTGTGATTTGGGAATGGCTTCTTGAAGATATGAAGGTTTTGGTTGGCTAGTGCATTCGGATTATCCAAGATGATATCTCCTTTATCTAACATTTCTTGGACAATGTTTTTGAAAGTGATATAGTTACCATCACTATGACTTTGAACATGATGGTAATTATAGTAATCATTTTCATTGTACCATGTAGGCACATGGAAATAAGGGTCAAAACAAGTATGTGGTTTGATGGGTGGAAGGGTAATGGCTCCAAATTTTAAGAAATTTTCTTAAAAGGTAGAGTAAGGCTCTCCTATGGGGGCATACTTGCATTTCTCTCTTCTAAACTAAAAGGTTTGGATGGGGGAAAGGTTAGACAAAGGTTTTTCTTGGTTTTAGAATAGGTATTTTGGGGTTCAGAAGAAGAAGAAGAAGTATCATTTGATTTGAACGTAATTGTAGCTTCTTTTCTTCAAGGGAACATATTTATAGCTTTCAGGCCATGGTAAATGCCTCATCAAAGGTGTGGAAGGTCTGGACCTAGAGATTTGGTGATATATGTCTGGAACAAACCTTGGTAAACAATTCTATTAATTTTTTCGAAAGTAATTGGAATGTAAGTTGGTTAATCAGGCTGCGCCATCGAACAGAAAAATCTACAATAGATTCGTCTTCATACTAGCGTGTGGTATATAAGTTAGTCATGGTGACTTTCTTGACAATATTGAGAGAAAAATGGTGAATAAAATCCTGAGCAACCTAGTTAAATGAGAGGATTACCGATGCCAATGAATGGGGGAAACTGATGATGGTTAAGATAATCAACGTCTATAGGGGCAATTTGATGGTAATTAAATAAAAGGTAGATTTGGACTTCTATTTGATTGCACATAGGATGAAGGGAGGATGGTTGAGTTGTAATAATGTCTAGAAGACTCAGGAATACATAGAGGTCAAGTACGATGAGCTAGAAGGTCATGAGTGGTTAGATAGATGGATTGGTAAGAAGGTGGGGATATAGGAATACAGGAAAGAACAAGATCTGATAACAAAAGATAATGAACCTACACTTTAAGCAAGTACAAAATGATGAAAATCAAATACACTTACTTGTATTTGCAGGTATGGTAGGTGAAGGAAGGAAATGGTTGATCCGTGAAGAACTTTGTGTTCAGTGCCCCAAAAATACTACAGGAGTGCTCCCGTGAATATTCTAATGCCTTTGAATGAGTCTCGGGTGTTTGCTTGGGCTTGTGGTTGAATGTATTCCATTGTTTGGATGCTGAGAAGTATCTGGTTCGTGCTTGAATGCAATAGATCTCTTAGAACTCAAAATGATCAACCTGAGTAAAAGGTTACAAAACTGTATATAAGGTAACTGATGACAGTTAGGGTAACTAGCATCGGTTGAGGGATAACCGGCATCAGTTAAGGCGGGAAATCCTAGGTTTTCCAAAAATGAGAAAATATTTATTATTTTTGGCATGCTTTGATTGTCATTTTGTGTCTCAAGTGAGGGTTAACACTTAGATAAGTAGGAGTGTTGTTGGAGAAGGAATGTGACTTTAATTTTAGGGTCTAAAAGAGTCCCAATTGGTTAAGATAAGTAGAGACTCAGTCTGAGTTAGTTAATAGAATAAGAATAATTCCATGGTGAGGTATCTAGGTGATGTGGCTAGGTGAGGTGTAAATTAATTTAATTAAAGTAATTAAATTAATTAATAATGTGAGGATAAACATTAATTCAATTTTAATTAATTAAATTAATTTGAATGTGGAGTAAGGGGTCATGGTTAGGTAAACAAGTTATGTTAATTAATAAAAGGGGACCAAGGGGAGTGTGACCCAGATTTGGTGTCTACATTTACCCCTTTTTTGTCACGTAGCTTGTATTGGTAAGCAATGCTGACAAAAATAGGAAGTGGTTGCCCCAAGTACAGGTGGAGGTGATCCTCCTCAAACCAGGAACTGATGAGGTGTTAAACGAAGTTGGTGAGTGGTGTGATAAATGGGTAAGTGATGAAAATGAGGGTAGGTATATTATAGGTAAGGGTATGGTCATGTAGGGTAATGGGTTATGGTCATATTGGGTAATGGGTAGTGGTCATACTAGGTAATGGGTAATGGCAATCAAACGCACGCACAAGTATAAATTACGATACGATACCAAGTTGAAGAGCTTTCAAACTCTACTTCATCCAAGGTTGATGGGTTATCCAAACAAGTTTTAAGTGATTTAGGTATCCAGGGTAAATGATATTGTTTGGAAACACAACCTAGGGTAAGTGCATGAACATTTAGGTCTAATCTGGTACACCAAAGGTTTGGTCGGGATAAACAACATGACAATATACAAGGTAAGGTCGTTAGGCTAAACAACATGGGTAAATACATCACAAGGTATAACGAGTATACGAAGTCAAACATCACCAAAAGGTGGTTCATGTAGGGGTATGTATGACAGGGTATGGGTAAGGCCGGGGTATAGGTAAATAACATGTACCTAAACTCAGTTAAGGAAATATACAGGTAATGTAGGCTTTTGAGTAGAGTGTACTAGGTATTGGTAAGGTCAAAATTGGTTGGAGAAACACTGTGTTTAGGCAAAATGGGCATGGGATGGGTCAAAAGGTAATGGTAGGTGACCGATGCTAGTTATGGGGTAACCGACGTTGGTTTACTAGGGCATGACATGAATGACGTCGGTCATGTCGATTTGGGGGTAAAAAGGAAATTCCATGTTTTTATAGACTCATTTTAATATGTTGTCATTTGTGAAAATGACATATAGGTAGTGTTTCCGTACAAAGAGACGTCATGAGGTGTCGAGTTGAATTGGTAGGCTACAATTACGTGAGTGATTTGTGAAAGGTGGGTCCACGAGAACGATCAGAGTGGGTGGATTTTCTCAAAAATTTGTGGTAGATTTTGGCATGGTAGAGGTGGGAGAGGGTGCGAGAGGTCCACCGGCACAGAGACCAGAGGTGCCACCACATAGACAACATCGAGTAGATTTAGGGGGCATTCCTTTACTGGTGGTTTCCTTAAATTTTTATTTAAAGTGAAGAAATGTGGGGAATTTTTATTTTGAAATGTGGGTGAAAAATGGGTGAAATCGGGATGGGGAAAGACAAAGGTAGGATAAAAATGGTGGTAATTAAATGTAAGGTGAATTTGGGTGGGGTGGGTTAGGTTGTAGGTAGGTTTTAGGTGAGTTTTTTGTGAAATGGGACATGGGGGACGAGTTTTCACTTTTGGGTACCGTGACAGAGACTGACATTGGTCAAGGTTTGGCCGATGTCGGTTGGCGTTGGCCAGCATCGGTCAATGCTGAAGTGACTGACACCAGTCAAGAGGGACCAATGATGGTCAAATAGACCGGTGTCTGTTAGTATTAGGAGAAAATAGGTGAAAAGGTATTATTTGATTATTTGATTTATGTTGATGTTGATATTGATAGTCTATGCGATGATGATGAGGATTGGTTGCATGTTTTAATTATATTTGATGAGGATTGTAAAAGTACAAGATGAAATGATTTACCTTTACTATTATTGTTATATTATGATTTTGGATGTGATGTTGTGCTACTTGGGATTTGTATATGTATGGATGATTGATGTTGTGAATTTATTATAAGGTTAATGAGGATTAGGATTGCATGTCCATTTTTAATTTGATTCATGGTAATGAGATAAATGGATAAAATGTAATGTGGATGGAAAATTGATATGGATATGATCAGTGATTTAAGATAAGTGAAGATTGATGTATTTAGGATAAATAGATGGATTGATAGGTTATTGAGATTACGAAAGATGTGCTTAATCATGAACCAGAGATAGATGTGAAAAGGAATGGGGATAGAATGAAACCAAATGCTAGAAACCTATAGGTATGAATTTCATTACATCATATCAAGGGATGCACAAAGAATATTCCTTTAATTGTATTAGAGGTAAAAAATAAGGGATCCAAATAGTGCAAGGCACATGTGACCATAATATGTGTTAGAATGTAACCAATGTTAGTTAGTTATATCAAATATCATAGAGAGACAATGGATGGAATGAAATCATAGACTTAATGTCAACATGAAAAAGGGGTTTGAGATGTAACTTGTCCATGGGAAGATGGTTCTTCGTTAGTCGTGTTCCCTAAATCTATTCCCCGGCTCTAGGAAAGAGGGAAGAGTAATTCTAGAAGAAAGATGATCAATACAAGAAGCTTTATTAGGATGTGAATAAAATGGAAGGTTGATCAACGAGGGAAACCTTCAATGCCATGATAAAAAAGAGTATCCATCATTTGAGGGTATGGTTTAATTTATGCATATGTAATATAGATGGAAAAATATGACATATATGATAGCCACCCTTCTAGGAATTGGTCTATTTTTTTTTAACTTTTGATTTCTTTCTCTCTTTTTTTAACTTTTGACTGAACAACTGTCCTTCAAGGGGGCAATCTGTTTTTGAGTGATTTGAATTTTGATGAAAGCATCCTTTTATTTTGATTTCAATATGAGGAAGAGAAGGGAATAGCTAAGTAGATCACTTATGAGGGTACAATGAATATACAAGAGACACCCTTGGACCCTTTCCATGGTTCCTATAGGAAAATGAGAGGGTGATGGATGTAATGATCATGGAGCTCTCACCAAAAGGGAGAACCTATCCATAAGTAATATGCTATGAGATGAGCTGTGGTGCTCATATTTATAGTCACATCTGGGAAAGTGACAGATGAGCACATAATTCCAAATAACTACGATGAAAGATGAAAAAGGCTAATGATGGAGGGATGATCTAGAGATATGACTAAGAGTTCAATGGAAGACACATTAACAATAAAATGGTCATAAGTGAAATGCATTAAGAGGTTACACTTCTGGTGTACCATCAAGGGAGGCCAATCGATAGGCTCTTGACCCATACTTATGCATGATGATGTATGGTCCAATCTAGTTAGGGGAAAACTTTCCAAGTTGGCTCCTTTATAGAATAGTGATGTTCTAATTTTCTTTGAGAATTAGGTCAACAAAATTAAATTCATGTTCTTTAATGTGCTTATCGTAAGCACATTTGATGTGCTCTTGATAGACATGATGATGTTCAAGAGTGAGAAGGCAACAATCATCTAACAACTCAAGTTGTGTTAGACGTGCTTGGTGGTAGTCTTCATCAGAGATGAATTCACAAAGGTATACATGCAAAGATGGAATATTGAATTTGAGAGGGAGGATGGCTTTAGAACCGTACACAAGAAAAAAGGGGATAGCCCCCATGGAAGTGTGAATGCTAGTCTGATAAGCACAAAGAGCGATGGGGAGATGAAGATGCCAATCACGACCTGATTAGTAAACCGTTTTTGCAAGAATGTTTGTAAGAGTTTTATTAGTCACTTCGACTTGACCATTAGCTTGAGGATAGTATGGAGAAGAGAATCCTAGTTGGATGTTAAATGAGTCACAAAGATTCTTAAGATATTTGTTATTAAAGGACTTTTCATTGTCCATGATGCGTTTGTGAGGAACGTCAAAGCAAAAAATGATGTGCTGGTAGATAAAGTTAATGATTGGATCAGATTTAGTTGAGATGATGGGAATTTCTTCCACCCACTTAGTGAAATATTCATTTGTAGTGATGATAAAGTGATGTTGTTGTGTAGATCAAGGATTAATAAGGACGATGAGATCAAGACGCCATTGTGAGAAGGGCCAAAGGTCTTGAGCCGACTACAAATCTTGACTAAGAATGTGAATAAGATTGGAATGCTATTGACATTTTTCACATCTGTTAAAATATTCATAGTAATCATGATTGAGGGAAGGCCAATAATAACCAAGATGAAGAATTTGCTTAGCAACAACTAAGCCACTGAAGTGTCCACCACAAATACCATCATGGACCTCTTGGATTTCATGAGAAGATTCATGAGATTTAAGGCACCGAAGGAGAATACAGTCAAATCTACGCTTATAAAGAATACCACCAAGGATTATATAGTGGTTAGAATGCTGAAGGAAATACCTCCTAACATTATTAGATAGATTAAATGGAATTATGGATTTGGATAAATAATCCAATATTTGGGAATACCAAATATTTGACTAACTAGATTCAATAAGATTAACGTGTGGTAATTCATGGAATGGTCGATCACTATGATGAATGACAATAGAAAGCTTAGATTATTTCATTTTCCATGGGTTAATATTTACAAAGGATGTCATCATATCAATGAAATGATTGGATGAACAAGTAATGACTTGGATAGTATAAGTATTGAAAGTCTCGAGGAAGAGATGGACAATGTATCGATATTTTTAAAGAGTGTCAATTTTACATTGATACTCACATGTGATTTGTTTGATGATAAGTTCAGAATATCCATAGATGTCAAGAATCTGAACGCCTAGAATGGGAGAGGTTTCAAGACCTAAGATAAGGGCTTCGTATTCCACCATATTATTCATGCACTCAAAATTGAGCTTTTTTGTGAGGGGAATAGGAGCATCCCTAAGAGGAAAGAGAACAATGCCAGTGCCTCCCCCTTCCTAACATTTAGAACTATCAAAGAAGAGAGTCATTTTAAGATTTTCATCCTCATGATGAAAGTGGTTAATGGACTCATTTGGAAATTTCTCATGAGATAGATTTGTACTAGGAAGAGGGGCTTCTACTAATTGGTCAACATTAACTTGGCCCTTAATAGATTTTTGAGGAATGAAATCGAGGTCTAACTCAGTCATGAGCATGAGCCACCAAGTAATATGATCATTGTGATATGATTTAGAATGCATCTTATTAAGGGGATGAAAGATGGTAATGGAAAAAGTCTTGTGATTGAGAAGATATTGTCAAAGCTTCGAAGTGGAAAAGAAGAGATCACAACACAAATTTTCAACTTTAGTGTAGCGAGTCTCATAATCATGAAGGGTGTGATTGATGTAATAAACATCTTGTTCCTGAACTTGGTCATCACGATGTGCCAATATAGCTTCTAGAGTGTGATCAGTAGTAGAGATGTACATATAAAAGGGCTCCCCCTTACATGGAGGAATAAACACTGGCATAGATAAAAGATATTTTTTAAATTCATTGAAAGCTTTTTGGAAATCATGATCCCAATTGAAATCTACGTCTTTACGAAGAAGATGATGAAAGGGTTGGAAATGATTGGAAAGTTGGGAGATGAAACAATAGACTGATTGAAGTTAGCCTTGAATACTGCAAAGTTTCTTAAGATTATAATGGGGAGCCATTTCGATAATTACTTTAATTTTAGTGGAGTAAACTTCAATACCTCTAATAGATACAATAAAGCCAAGGATTTTACTAGTTAACACTCCAAACACACACTTGGTTGGATTGAGATGAAGATAAAAGTGAATAAGGCACTCGAAAAGGACTTTAAGGATGGTAATATGGTCGCGGTGATGTTTAGATTTACCTAAAATATCATTGACATAATATTCTATTATTTTATGGATGAGATCATGGAAAATGTAAGTCATGGCCTGCTGATAAGTGGCTCTGACAATTCTTTAGACCGAAAGGCATGACACGGTAACAAAAGGTCCCCCATGAAGGAAGTATTATGTTCATCTTCTGGCGTGATGAGGATTTGATTGTAACAAGAAAAACTTCCCATAAGGGAAAGCAGCTCATGGCATGTAGTGAGATATACAATTTGATCGATGTTGGGAAGAGGAAAGTCGTCTTTAGGGAAAGCGAGATTAAGATCTCAAAAATTGGTACATATAGGAAGTTTTCTAGATGCTTTAGCGATGTGTATAATATTGGAAACCCATTAGGGATAGTCAATGGGATGTTGAAGTTAGTAGAAAGAAGAAATTGCAACTCTTCTTTAACAAGGAGGGAAACTCGAGGATACATGCAACGAAGCTTCTACTTTACTAGCTTAGAATTAGGAGCAGTGACGATGTTATGGATTACAATAGAAGGGTCAAGACCTATCATGTCAAAATATGACCATGTGAAATCCTGATTATGATGATAGAGGGATATGGTGAAAGAATCAAACTCATGTGGATCAAGAGATTAGACCATCTTGAGGAATCAAGGCTTGTGAGGAGCCCCGATATTGATGTCGATGGTCACTTCGTTGAGAAGAGTGAATGTGTCAGATGGTAAGGTATTATGAAGATAAGAATCCTATGCCCCCATGTGGGAAAGAATGGTGTTGTCTTCAACACACTGAAGAATGTCAATGGTAGAAGAGTCTTCTTCTATCATCTTTTAATGGAAAATGGGAAGGGACCTAGTATCATTCTCCTACTGATAGGTGACTGGTCCCAAAGTTATGGTAGAGACTAGAAAAAAATTTGGAGCTTTTATCACCAAATGGCCTGAGTGAATGGGACATTCAGTGTGATTAGGTAAGATGGGATCACCTCTCAAGATGTGGGACTTGTAGGCTTGAGGTGAACCTTTAGAGAAGGCCGACTTCCTCTTCCTAAACTAAGCACTACACTAGTCCTAATGTAAGAGAAAACAACTAACTAGACTTATACTAACATTTATAGGGGATTGAAATCAAGGTCTTGGTCTATTGGTGAGTTACAAGTATTTTGTAATCATCAACCCAAGTTCCATTCCCATTGAGTTCATTGGATGCTTTCAATAAGTGGCAATGGGGACACCTTGAGGTAGGGGTTGAACTTCTCCATATGGACCAAGTGAAACATTAGCAAGGCACTCTGAATTCATATCGCTTGGTGGACATTAAGGACCCAAGCCCTCCCCCATGTCCCACTTAGAGAAAGTGCTCCTCCACCACTCTAGTTCATAGATCTGGTATAATAAAAAGTGTTTACCATCTAAAGTTTTCCAATGGGGTTTGGGTGGATCAGTTAAGATGGACGGTTGTGTCTAGATTCACCCAGGTTCAAATCCCACTAGACGTGATACCTTTGGGGTGGTTTATCGATGGTGGTGGGTGTTACATCACCTGTATGTTGTGGTGGTTCAGTGGTGGCAGGTGTTGCATCACCGATGGATGTAGCTCATGGCTTTGGTTGATGGTTATCGATGGTGGTGGAATTTGCATCATTGACATTGGCGTTAGCGGCGACTAGTGGCTCTAAAAATAGCGGTGGCAGAAAATTACATCGTTGGTGGGGGCTTAGTGGCCATGGTGGTTTGTGTTGGTCTTAATTGTAATATCTTGTCTGAGGAAATTGTTGTAGGGTGGGGCCCCACCAACCCTCCGGTTCATAGCTCTGGTCAAAAGCGTTTAACAATAAAAAACATTTCTAGGGGATTATGGAGAGAGATTGCATGAAATAAAACCTATACTAGAAGAGGTGATGTACCAAGAAAGGGATTTACTAGATAAATTTTGGTATCCCAATGAAGAAGGATGAACATGTGAAGGATGGACATGCATCACAAACCCAACTGTATACAATACTTCATTCCCATATAAGCACAACAACTCCCAAAAAAAACTGCAACGGGAACCAAGGTTGCATAGTGTACCTACAAACGTGAGAAAGGATAAAGGAAGCAACAAAAGTGATGTAAGGATAGATAATTAGTCACAAAACATAATTTTATTACTCCAAGCACATGCACAATGCATCATTATAGTAGGAAGAGGCAAAGGTTGCAATTAGAACTTTTGGAAGGAAGGCTTGAAAGCCTCTAAATTCACAACAATTTACCTTGAAAGAAGAGGGGAAATTTGGAAAAAATTGTCTAACTCCTTGAATTTTGCGTTCCTTTTACATTTTATAGCATCATGAATTATGCGAGAGAAAGGAGGATAAATCCTAAATTCTAGGCCAAAATTGTGGCAAGAATGGTCTACTTGTAACTGCGCATGCTATGTTGCAGCTCTCCACACCTAATTTCATCATTCTTATACCCAAAATAATATTCCCCACCATGGCTTATAAATATTTTTAAATTTCCCTTTATTTTAATTAAAAATATATTAATATTTTTAATGGAGTCAATTTATGCCTTTGGTGGGACCCCTTAAGTGAAATTTTCTTTGGGGGAAGTTTTAAGGTGATGACTCAGCAATTGGCTCGCCAGCCAACTCATCGAGCTGGCAGGAAAGCTCTTATTTTGCATTGTTCGGCGAGCTCCTTAGTTTTTTTTGGGGTGAACCATTCTTTTTTCATTGGGCGCCTCACATTCTGTTTTCTTCCTTCACATGTATTTGAAGGTGCAGACCCTAAACTCTATTGGGCCATACCCATTCATGTCAGAAATTGACTGAGCATACCATATTCCACACTCTCCACACATATTAGACGAGTGAGATCTAAAATACACCAACTACATTAGCGAGCACTTTGCCATGTTCTGCATTGGGTTGGATTCCAATTCACATAACCCCACACAGCTCACAACCCGGTCCCCATATAACGCTGACATCCTGGTGACTAGGTGCCTTCACTTTGACCAACCATCTCAATGGCTTCCTGACTTATACGTCGAGTGCCTCGGGGCCATCACACCACATACATCATAAACTAGGACATGACTCCTATGTTGACTGATCAAAATTAGATTTCAAGATCTGAAGATCCTCACACAACCCGGCAACACCTTCCCACATCTATAAAACTATGATGTACTCACACTCCCAAATGTATAAAATGTCATGTTTCTGAAACCTGATGCACACTGAATCTCCCATCTTTGAAATGCCAAACCCGAAGTCTAAAATTTGGACTTCAAAATTTTAGAGCCCAAGCCTTCTCTTTCAACCAACTCACCTATGCCAGTTCCGATGTATTTCCTCCGAAAGCACGAAATAGCTATCTCTGAATGAACCCCTTAAGCTTTTATACATGAGCTCTGAGACTCCTCCCTGGCTCTGCATTCAAACACCCCAGCTCTCTTGGCAAGTCATTCCATTCCATTGTCATGCCAATCATAAAGAGCCCCCTAAACTTATTTCTTCATCAAACACTACTGAGCTCGGCCATTCTCCTGATCGAATAAGCTATTCTTCACTAAATCTACTCAGCACCTTGACCGAACCCAACTACCTTCATCTCAACAACCTAAGCCGATCACCGTTTGAGTTCCTGTTTATACTAAACCCGCTCACATATGCCATGGCCGAGTTACCTGTTATGACGAACCTCAAGCTCCTCACCTGACAACCTGATCCAATCAAACTGAGTTGAGCTCGATGTTTAACTTGTTATACACCCCTGAGCATCACCATGCCCCTCTACATGGCTTACCCTTCTACGAGCCAAATGACTTGCTAATCTATCTCTTCTACGAGCCAATTCACATGAACTTTCCACTCTCCAAATACCTCTACTGCTTCACCTCCTCGCAAGCTCTAAGCTACTTGGCTCCTTACATTCCTCAAGTCTTGCCAACATGACTCGTGAGACTCATTTTGGATGATTTTCCTACTGCTAAGATGAATCTACTGTGCGACCGAAAATCCCTCTTCAAACACCGTTGAGCTCAATTTGATCATCTTTTCATTTAGTTGATCTTCACTTTCTCCATTGAGCATTAGCTTGGCTCAACCCAAGCTCCTACAAGATAGGTATCTGAATACCTCACTAAGATTGTATACTCACTATGTTATCCTTCTACTATAGTGCCACTACCCAATTGAGCTCCTAACGAGATAACTTACATCCGAGTGGATTGAGCTCCTCATCCTTCTTGGCTCAGGTTGAGCCCTTACCTAAAATCCAACTTGCAGATACTAGGTTCAACCATGAATCCACTAAAATGATTTCAACTCATGTCGTTCACACATCGATCCTTCGTAATGAATCGCTAAACCTGATCATGATGCAAGCTAACTCATTATCTCCCTGCAAGCTCGGTGTTCAACCCAAAACACCTCATCTTGAGTTCTTTGGAATCCACAAAGAACTTCCCTGAAATTTAACTTGGCTCGGTTGATTACTTCAATTGATACCTTATGTAACTCAAACGACCAGAATTAGCTCATGGCTCACTATCCTCCAATGCAGAGTCCTCCTCACTCAATTCCAAACCATCATGAATTTAGCCTGACCAAGCTCAACTCATCCAATGCATCCCATGACCTTAGAGCTTGAGCCTTCTGTATTTCCGCTCTGAACAAACACTCTTGAGATTTTCCATTACTCTATCTTGAGCTTCCCTATTGTTGGGCTTCCTGATTACTTCCCATCTTGACACATAGCTCATCGAGCTTCTCAACGATCTATTTTTTGAGCTTAGAGTTTTTGTAATTTTCCTTGACCTTAGAGTTTTTGTAATTTTCTCATGATTTATGGAACATGAAGGGAGTATAGGGTACAATGATCAAAATTTCCCGGCTCGGTCATTTTACGTGCTCGTGGGCCCTCTTGAGGCTATTTTGGGACTTGACAAAGATATGAACCTCTTCAAGAATAAGAAGAGGAAAAATTCCTCTAAATGTTCCATTCTTCCCAAATCACCTACAATTGGATTTAGAAAAATGAAAGTTATTTGGAACCTCCAGATCACACATAATGCATTTGTCAATTTCCTTAATCTAGTCTGGCTATCTTTTATTTCCTGGGGAAAAAATAGATAACATGAGGCAATAGAAATGGTGTCATTCGTATCCATGGACTTGTGATATGGAGAAGATGGAGAAGACATATCCATGCACATCTCAGATGGTGGGATGGAGTCAGCGGATTGCTCCTAATAGCTTAATAAAAACTTTTCATGAGGCTTGTGATAGTGATCAATAATGAGGCCATGTGGACCCCGCTGATAGAGTCCCATGCTAAATCCCTTATGTGCACAATGGTAGAGTTTGGTGTGGGTGAAATATGGTTTGTTAAGGAAGCCAAAACCATTAGTATAAGGTTTCGTGTGTGGAAGATCAAAAACATGAGAAGAAGGGGTGTCAAAACCACCCTAGATGAGGTTGGTTTAAAGATGTGGTGAACCAAAAGGAATGATACCCCCACCATTTGGTTAGTACATGGGTGTCTTATTGGGTCTACTAAGACGGTGAGGAGTGGGTAAGGTGTTGAGTTTAAGAAGATGATACTCCCCTAACGTAATCTCATGCATTACTTTGTCTAGGGAATCGTCATTGGGAAGTTTGGAAGAAGGGATGGATGAAATAGTGGATGGTGTGGATGGGTCATCCTTGGGAACAAGGACATCACTAGGTCGATAAGTCATGTTAAACATCCGAAAGGAAGGAGAGTCCCCAGGAAGTGTCAAAATCTTTCACTCATGCTCATATATAAGGGAACGATTGAGTGTAGAGGGAACACAACACATAGCGTTGATCCAAGGTTTCCCAAGGAAAACATTGTATTGAAATTATCCTTCTATGATGTAGAAGACCTCATGGAGGATATTTTCACCAACACAAATAGGAAGGACGACCGTTCCTAAGGTAGGAGTGGAAAAATCGTTAAAATTTCAAGGGACCGTGAGTGTTTGTGAAACAAAGGCCTTTGGTATATTAAGTTGATCAAAAGTATGTGATGGGAGGATATTGATGCTCACTCTAGTATCAATCATGGGCTGTCAAATGAACGTTTTATTAATCCTGACCATGATAAAAGGGGAAGATCATGATCTTCCAGTAGAATATCTGGAATCTCAACATCATCAAATGAGATGGTATTAGAAGTTGCGAGTTCTCCTACAAGGTATGCGAAGGGCTGAGCCTCCTCATTAGATGTCAAAATGCACTTTAATTTTTAGTGAGAGCTTGTCTATGGTCTAATGAGTTTTGGATGAGCTCGTAGAGTGACATCTTAATCAGGGTTTGGTGGTGTTATTTAACTATACTTTGTTTAATAAGCCTAGGTACTACTAAGATGGAAACCTTAGGTGTTGAGGATGAGGTTAACTCCTTAGGAGGAGGAATGACTATGAAGGTTTTAACTTTCGATTGGGCTGTCAATTTAGGCTCATGTTGGCCAGATCAAGTGGTTATGTGAATAACATCAATGAACAAGGGGGAATATCCTCAGAATAATAGTCACCTGGAGGTGGGATGGCTGCAAAGTTTTGTGGATAACTAGGGGAATTTTACATTTGGATGGATGAGGTCAAAGGTACAGATGTTGGTGTGGAAGGAAGAGATTGATTGGGTTTGGGGAGAAGGTGTTCTTCCTTGCTAAAGTCATGGACGATGGCTTGGAATGCTCTACAATGCTCAGTGTCATGTCCAAGGGCATGGTGATATGCACAGATGAGGTTAGGATTAAACCACTATGGATTCTTGCTATTTGGGTCAAAGTCCCTAATAGGAAGAAGTTTGATTGTAGAAATATGTAATAAGTGTTGGAAAATGTCCACATATGATTCACCCAAATCCTTATGAGGTATTTTTTCCTTGTGGAATTTCTTGGTCTTTAAATAAGAGGTGGATTTCCAAAAAGATAAAGTTCAATTATGTTGACATCTTGATGTTCTGGGTTCATTTTGGGTATAGGTTAATAGCTTAGTGTCGAATGATTTAAGTTTGGGTTGATGAAGAAGTAACTGTATTAGATGACTTAGAGGTGGGAATGTCAATTTTCTTGTAATAATTTACAAGATATTTTTGACGTAATGTACTAATGGTTGTGTATTTTGTTTGTATGGGTGTGTCCTTTGGAGGAATGACAATAATTTCCATCAGAGGATCTGGAGGTGGTCTCACAGTTGGTATAGGTGTACGAAGAAATATTTTTTTGATGGAATCTAAAAGAGGTGAAGATTGACTTGATTGTATCGATGAGGTAGAAGGATCATTTGGGGTTGTTGGAAGTTGAAGTGTTTTCAAAATTTCTTCAAATAATATGGATGATGTTGAGGAAGAAGGTGGTGTGGATGCATTTTTAGGAGTTGATGTGGGTGCAGGTAAAAGCTCTTAAAGAGGCTCCAATTTTAATTCTGAGGAGGGTATAACAAGAAGAAGTAGAATGGGTGTAGGTAAGATAACCAGGTCCAGTGAAGTGGATTTGGTGAGGAATGAAGTGGATATAATAGATAAGGTAGTAGATGTGGAACCAATCTCACCTGTAGAAGTAGGCAGGAATGGTTTTTTCATAAATACTTCAAGGGGTAAAAATGATATAGTTGCGAATGGGGTCCTAGTATTATGAATGGATGTCGAGGTAGATGTAGATACGATTGGTGCATTTATGGGGACAAGTGTTTGTTGGTTTGTAGAGATAGGAATAATATCAAAGGGGATTTATGTCATAGTATGAGCATTAGGAGTTTGGGTTATGGTAGTGATGGCGGCTTGGCTTGTTGGTGTATGATTTGGAAAGGGTTGTTTGAAGATGTAAAGTGGTTGATTGGGTGAAGCATTAGGATTTTCAACTTGAAGGTCACCCTGATCAATGAGCCTTTGAACTAAATCCTTGAAAGTTCTACATTTCTCAATTTCATGACCTCAAGTTTAGTAATATTTATCGTAATGGTCTTCTTGTTACCACATGGGTTTTAGTCTTGACTTAATAACTAGTCATATAGGTGGTAATGTGATTAGATTTTATGCTATCAACTTATCAAATATTGAGGCATATGATTCCCTGAGGGGAGTATATTTGGGTGTCGATCGTGGGGCTTTTTGCTGAGTCCACATGCTAGATGTTAGTGTAGGAGAAGATTTGACAACCACAACACTGGCCGCACCCTTAGATTTCTCATTATGTGAGGATGTTTTAGTGAATTCTTGTTTAGGTTTATTTAATTTTAGTTTTAAATGGACCTTATCAAGGGTGTGTGTTTCAAGCTTGTGAGCCATGGTGAAGGATTCGTCGATGTTTTGGAAGGATTAGATGTAGGGTAGAGGATATATGTTTTTCACATGAACATGAGAACATCTCGATGAGCTTAGTTTGTGGGAGGGTGAATTATAGTTGATTTATAATGTCACATCATTGTGTGATGAAGTCTGTGATGGACTCGTATTCAAACTATCAGATGGCGTACAAGTCATTGATGATGACATCACACACAACGTTGATCTAAAAATGTTCTAAAAATAATTATGTGAGCTGATTGAAGGAAAATATAGAATATTAAGGGATGTTGTTGTACTAGTCTAACGTTGTACTAGCCAAAGACATGGGGAAAGTGTGGAGCATCAAGTCATAATTGTGGGAAATAAGACAACACATATGTCTGAATGCATGAAGGTGTTGTTGTGGATCCTCCTTGTTGTTAAACTTGGTGAATTTTAAAAATTCCCAATATGGAGGATACAACTTAATTGGCACATATGGATGAATTGGGTCATTACATATTTATTCATATGATAATGCAACACTGGGCCCTAGGGTTATGGCCTTAAGGTTGGCTAACCTATTCATGAGAGCATGGATAAGATCATTTGGTGAAGTGATAACGGGTTGTGGTTGTGGTTGCACCATTTACAAGGTAGCTGGATAGAATTGTTGGTGAGATTGAGTGTGCTTAGGGTATTTCTTGATGAATGTGAGTTAAAGGTTGAGTTTGAAATGTTTGGTGTTGTGTCATGGGGTTATTGTATGATTTTTGGGACTCGGTAGGCACTTGATGAGTATAAGTGGCTTGAAATTGTTGTTGAAAGGGGTTAGACATCGAATATGGTAGAGCACCCATAAGAGGAGGTTGGGAAGTGATAGTATGTATGTGTGATGTAAATGGATCATGTTGTCCTAATAAGGGACGTGATATTGAGGCCGAAGAGGCAATAGGAAGGGTGGTGGTGGAAGTTGTATTGATTGGTGGAATGGACATGACTAGCTAAGCAATTTGGTAGGGTGGGGGATTTTTAGAAGACAATGAAAGCTCATTTACTAAAAATTGTTGATTGCCATCGGGATTAGTATGATAAGGATAAATATACTTAAGTGGTGGACCATCTAGGGTAATTTTAGTTTATTTCCTGAGGAGTTAGTTTTGGAGAGTCACTGGATTGGCATCAAGGAGATCATGGAAATCCAAGTCACCATGAGGGATAACTAGAGGTCTAGAAGGTCTAGATGTAGAAGGAGGGGTGGTTGGTCTAGATGACACAAAATGATGATAGAAGAAGGGATTAGCTTCTCCTAAAGTAGTGGTTTGAATAGAGGATTACAGGTGAGAGACACTAAAGAGAGGATTAGTACTCATGAAAGAGGTAATTAAGGGCATGGATGGGGAAATTGGTTTAGTATGTGTTTGTTGAGTCAAGGTGGAACTATTTGAAGGGAATTTTTTTCCATTATTTTTTCTACTGAACGAGTAATTACGGGCATGAAACAACAAATTTTTTTATCCTAACTAAACCAAGCAACTCAAGAAAGCAGTTCTTTTTTATTGATTTTAATTTAGAAAATGTGAAAAAGAATAGGAGATGGATAACGAGGTACCCAAGAGAAGGCAATATATGTTTGGTTTTAGGTTTTTTTGGTTTGGAAGAGTCTCAGGCAGTTTCCTGTTGGGTGATGAAATCCCAATTAGTCTATCGGATAGGATGTTATTTTGATGTGTTGATTGGTTTGTGAGTTTTGAGTTATGTGTGAGGATTTTGAAATGCAACAAGTTAACCTCCTACCTAATTTATATGAGAAAACATGATGCAGAAAAGAAAGGTCATTTTTAAACCAAAACGAAGTGTGATCTTTCAATGAGGAAACACACAGAAAAGGGAGATATGATGTATAAAGGAGAAAATATGGAAAAAGAGGAAAACCTGGATAAATATTTTCCTTTTTATCTAAAATTTAGTGAAGAGCGATCTAGCAGCCAAACCAAAATGAGCAATAAAAAGGCAGGGCCTTGCACTACAGTGTTAGTAGAAGACACAATAAGCAAGAAAATAGAAAAGAAAGGGATCACCTAAAGGGTTGTACCATAGGGCGTGCCAGGAATGTTGATGTAATCTCTCATTTGATTCATGTTAATGAGTTAGATACTAAAGAAAGTACACAACTCAAAACATGGAGGGTTTATAGTACCTCATAAGTGTGATGTGGATGAACGGGCACCAAGTAGTTGATCCTTGTTGTATTTGATGACCTGTAAATAAGACAAACTGAAAAGGAGACTGATTACATGTGATATGTGGGGGTTACTCAAACAATGTTGACACCAAAAAGTGTGACCTTCCTTTCACGGATGTCAACCCTCATTTTAAATAAAGATAGAAGTAAAGGATTGATAAAGAAATTTCATGTAGAAACAAAAGTGCTACCAAATTTGAGAAATGAGTGAAATTGATCTAAAAGCTGATTTGATTGAAATAATTGTAAATTAAAGGTTACCTATTCTGGGTCGACGACGACCCAGACTGTGCAGAAATAGGTTGATGGTGACTTGGGAGAGAAGATCTGAACAACAAAAGGAATATGTAGGTCTGCAAAGGTTTGAGTGCAAACTGGAAGATAGAAAATACCTATGGGTGCTAGGAGATGACCTGTAGAATGATCTCTGGGACATAAAGGTAGAGAAGAAAAGAAAATAGTGATTTGGCTGAGATGTATGAAAAACAAGACCCTGGTCGACGGTGACTAGAGCGGGTCAACGATGACTGTAACATAGTTAGATAAGGCCGAGGATAAGTGGGTAGAAAGTGCAACCTGCAAGTAAAGAAGCTAGAAGATAAGGTTGTTGAGGGAGATCTAAGTATTGCAGAAGCTGATCTAAACCTGTAAAACGTTAAACACAAGAAATATGGAGATAATATGATAAATATCTCATAAATGACATAAATAAGATGATAAATATCACTAAGGATTGAAAGCATGTTCCAAGAAGATTCAGGAGGTCTTTAACTATTGTAGGAATGCTTTGGCATGAGAGTTAGTTCACAAGGAAGATCCAAAGTTCTCATGCATATGATTTCTGATCCCTTTTTAGAAATGTTTAACTTAGTTTGATAGGGTCGACAACAACTGGTATGGGTTGGCGTTGACCACGCGGAAAGTTTCCCAATGAGATGGATTTTTGTGTTTTTGGTGTGATTTCTTATTTTTAAGAGTTGGAAGAGTGCTTTAAAGCATATAGGTAGGCAAGAGATTTTTAGGGATGTTAAGGGATAAAGATATGCAATATAAAAAAGCTAGAAAAGCAAGGGGATGTATGTGTTAGGATAAAATCATCCTAAATAGAAGGTTTGTTAGGGCATATGAGCTATTAATAAATAAATAAATTAATTAATAGGAATTGGATGGGCATTAAAGGTGATAGGATGATTAAGTGGGCATTTTAAATTAAATAAAAAGGGGGGATGAATTAAATTAAAGGGGCGCCTAGGTAAAGACAAGGTGAAATGTGTGCACACAAACATACAAGGTATAAATACCAGATTTAGGTGTCTACATAAAAAGCCTATAGTTTTCACTAATGCAAATGAGGTGTAAGAAGAAAGAGAAGGAGGAGGGTTCCTTATATAACCTTCTTGTTTGGGAGAGATTTACATCTTAGTACATGTGGGATAAGGGCTAGGGTTCATTTTAAGACCCCCTCTGAAAAATTATTATAGAATGGGTGGTGAAGCTCCGAAATGGACTTTCGAAATGATGACGAATCTCTGAAAAAGTGATTTGCGGAAAAGACAAATTTGTAGGGTGTTTTTTCTGATGGTTTCATATGGTTGGATGAGTGTTGGAAGATTTTCAGTTGATCTAGGTTAGAC
This sequence comes from Taxus chinensis, assembly GCA_019776745.2. Taxonomy (NCBI): domain Eukaryota; kingdom Viridiplantae; phylum Streptophyta; class Pinopsida; order Cupressales; family Taxaceae; genus Taxus; species Taxus chinensis. Next base: position 143,794,320 of record CM034156.1, on the reverse strand, counting down.
AAACGCTTATTATCTTCCGTCCAACCTTCATTAGAAGGTCGTCCACTATCTACTGTCTAGCTTGGGTTAGACAGTCATCCATTTTCTGCCATCCAACCCAAGTTGGATGGCTAGCTACTTTTTGTTAGATGTTAGTATTAAATGGGCATCCATTTCAGTTGGACGATCTACCAGTGAGACACCCATCACCTGCGTATTGGATAGAATCCATTGATCATCCATCCAACCTTGTTGGTCTACTGTGCGACCTATATTGGTTGACTGTCCCAGTGAATTTGAATAGTTATCCATCCCATGTATGTTGTGATGTTAAGAAAATTGTCTCCCCTAGAAATAGAAATAAAATGTGGATTTTGAGGATGCTGCCCTTGAACCCCTACTGGGGCGCGTGACACCCAAAACCCCTGTCAGGGTGATAGGCCCCCCAGACCCCATAAGGGGAGTACCCCCCTTATAACCCCCCAGGCTCTGTATTATTCCCCAATGAATATTTACACATTTTGATTAGAATTGTTGGTGAAATACATGCATAAGTTCATTTTGAACTAAAATAGTAAGTGAACTGACCCATACAAATGACTTGTCGGCTAAAATTTTAGGCGAACTAGGAAGCGGTCGATTGTTAAAAAATCGCTATTTCAAATTTCTAAAATATCTAATATTCACATGTTTACAAAAATTTTCCACTAAAATTTTCCCTGATAAAGGCAAAGCAAGATTAGAAATGGATAAACATGGTTCAGAAAAGGTAAGCTTGATTTAGAAGAGTTTAATTTATCATTAGCAACCCATGGGAGTTGGGGGATGTTTTAATTAATTAGGAGTGATTAATTTATAGGTAGATGTAAGCTTATAGAAGCTGATTAGGGGAAAATTAGTATGATTTGGGGGATTGAGAGAGGAATTTGATCTAATAAATGATGATTTATTGATTTAGAGTAGTGAGTGTAATTAATGAATAATAATTAATTAACCCATGTAGAAGTGGATGTTAATTAACAAAAGATTGTTAATCGACATCCTGAGTGAGAGGAAGGTTAATTAATTAGAAAAATGTAATTATTTAATGGGAATAAAGGGAAAATGATGATTTATTGATGAAATGTCATCAGTTTGACCAAAAGAGAGTGAATATTGAAGTTAATTAATGTGAAATCACTAATTTCAATGAGAATGATAGAAGAAAGGATAATTAGTGCAATTTTAGTAATAAAAGTGCGTAAGCAAATTTTAGGTGTCTACAAAGGGGTGAGACTACCTAAGAGCCATAGAATAGTGAGAAGGGCATAAAACATGTAGGAGTATGGATGTTAGTCCAATAATCCTAGAGTGCAAACAAAATTTGGAGATGCCAATTCCAGCCTACATCATCTACTATTTTCATGAGGATCTTGTTAAGTGTTTTGTTAAAAGCTCCAACTTGTAAATTTTCTTGGGGATATTATGGTGATGAAAAGATAATTTTTATGTTGAAGGTGTCACATAGTTTCTTAACATCCTTAATTCTAAAGGATTTTCCATTATCTGGGACAAGTTTGTGAGGAACACTAAAAGTGATAGATGATATATCAATAGATGAATTTTATGATTTTGTTTTCCTTAGTTGAAGTCAAGGGGATGGCTTCAACCCATTTTGTAAAGTATTCAGTGGATGTGATGATGGAATGATGTTGTTGTGGTGAGCGAGGATTAATAGTGCCAATGAGGTCTAACCCCCATTGTGAGAAAGTCCATAAGTCGTGAGATGGATGAAAATCTTGACTGGGAACATAGATGAGGTTTGAATGTTGTTAAAATTTGATGCATTTCTTAACATACACACAACAATCTTGGTTGATGGTAGGCCAGCAATAGCCTAGTCTTAAGACACATTTAGCGACGATGATACCATTTAAATGTCCACTACATATACTGTCATGGACCTTTTGGATTGCTTTGATAGATTCATGGGACTTAAGACATCTTAATAGAAGGCCATCGAAACCAAAATTATAAAGGATATCACCTATAATGACATAGTGAGTAGGTGTTCAAGAAATAATCACTTAGCATTTTGAGATAGGTCAGTGGGAATTTTAGATTCTGAAAGGCAGTAAAATGTTTGAGAGTACCATATATTAGTGGGATGATTTTCAATAGTTTTGATAGAAGGGAGTTGTTTTTTGTGTGAGGATTGATCCAATCTATGAATGCATACGAATATTTTGGAGTTATCATTCGATTTTTTGGTTGATAAAGGGATGAGAGACCCTAAAAAAGCCATGGTGTCTACAAATTTATTAGAGGACCGTGGAACTTTTTAAATGGTGTAATGAACGAAGGATTCAAGGATAAATTAAATAATGGATTTATACTTTTGTAGGATTTCATTTTTACATTGATAATATCCTTTGATTTGATTAATGATGAGTTGTGATTCTTCATAGATTTCTAAGATTTGAACTCCTAGCATGACGAAAGTTTGAAGACCCATTATTAAAGCTTCGTATTCGACCATGTTACTGGTACACTCAAAGTTGAGTTTTAATGATAGAGGAATAAGAGTCCTTAAAGAGGTATGATGACAATACTAACACCTCCCCCTTGTTGGAATTTAGATCCATTGAAGAAGAAGGTCATTTTAACAGGACTGAATTCATGTTCATCAATAGTGTTGATATATTCTTCGGGAAATTGTTCGTGAAGGAGTTGGCTGTCAGGAAAGGGTGCTTCAGAAAGCTGGTCCTTGATGGTCTGGCCCTTAATAGAATTTTGTGATATGGACTCAAGGTAAAACTCATTCATAAGCATAAACCACCAAGTGATGCAGTCACTATGATATGGTTTAGAGTGCATGGTTTAGAGTGGGTTAAAACTGGTGACAATGTAAGTTTTGTGATTAAGGAGATAGTGACGTAGTTTAGAGGCTGTAAAGTACAAAGTGTAACACAATTTTTTGGCTTCAGTATAATGGGTTTCATATTCGTGTAGTGTACAACTTATGTAATAGACGTCTTGTTCACAACCTTAGTCATCACAATGAGAAAGCATGGCCCCTAAGGCATGGCGATGACATATACGTAAAGATAGAATGGCTCCTCCTCATGAGGAGGTATGAGTAAGGTTGGTGATAAGAGGTACTATTTGAGTTCATTAAAATCCTTTTAACAATTAAGATCCCATTTGAAATCAATGTATTTATGGAGAATGTGGTGGAACAATTGAAAAAACATGATAATTGTGATATGAAGCCTCAGATAGACCGTAATTTACCTTGAAGGCTACATAATTGCTTGAGGTTCGATAGAGGAGGCATTTCAATAATTGCTTTGATTTTGGCTAGATATACTTTAATACCTTAAATAGATATGATAAACCCTAAAATTTTACCAATGAGAACACCAAAAACACACTTACCAGGGTTAAGAAGAAGGAAATATTGGATAAGACGAGTAATACATGATTTAATTGTATAGAGACTTGAAATCTGATAGGAAGGGCAGGGAATGGTGTTGGTGAATGGATTGTGATGAAGGGTGATCATTCCCTCCATATATGAGAATTTTTTATATGTGGGGGACCGTAAGGGATGTCATAACCTATGTTAGGTTCGTACATGGGTTGTTTGTCCGGTATACCATATGTGTTGGGTGTATGAAGTGAATTAAGCATAAGGAGACAATACTCCCCCAGTGAAATACATTCTATAACTTCACCGAGGGAGGAATCATCTGGTAATTTGGATGATGGAGTGGATGTGTTGGTGGATGCCTCATTGGAGGATGCTGATTTTGTTTTATTTATGAGGACATTGTTTGGATGATATATCATATTACACTCAGCAAATGAATTAAGATTTGTAGGGATTGTGAATGTTTTTCTCTCATGTTCATAGTTAAGATATTGGTGGAGTGTCAAAGGTACACAATGCATGGTGTGTATCCAAGGTTATCCTAAAAATATATTGTATTGGATTTCCCCCTCTATGATATAGAAGAGTTCTAGAAGAATTTTGACACCGACCTTAAGAGGTAGAATAATCGTATCTAACGTGGGAGCGATTGTGTTGTTAAAATATCGAAGCAAAATTGGTGTTTAAGTGATGACAGTGTTTGGTAATTGAAGTTGGTTAAAAGAAATGGAAGATATGATATTGATCGTGGTGCCACCATCAATCATGAATCTCTTGACAAGGACATCATTGATTTGGGTTGTAATGAAGAGAGGTGAGTCATGATCTTCTAGTCGAAGAGATGGTATTTCAGAGGATTCAAAGGAAATGGCAGTGGCTACTTTGAGAGCACATACAAAATTTGTAAAAGGAAGTGGATCATTTACAGGTACTGATATAGACTAGAGGGATTTGATCATGGCTTATTTATGTGAAGGTGACGTCTAAACTAGTTCATAAATTGACATTTTGAAAGGATCTTTGTGCAATTCTTTAATAATAACTTTTTGTACTGTGGTGGAAGATGGTAGAGCAGAAAGATTGGATATTTTGGTCTTAGGGTGTGATGTCTAATTGTCTCAGGAGTGAGAGGAATGGAAATTTAAGTTTTATCATTAGATGAAGAAGAAGCAAGTTCTAGGGGTAGGGGAATGCCGAAAAAGGTCTTAGATTTGTTTTTCTCTGAAGGATTAGGCTTATGGGTACGTGTGTGAGTGGTAATGTGGATGACATCAAATTGGTGAGGGAGAACTTTACTTGATGGCTCTTTAATAGTGATAAGTTTTGATGATGGCATAATTGTGGTGGTTGTAGATGTTACATGGGGTTTCTTTGATTTGTGTAACTCTGAAGGAAGAAGAGATTTACTTTAAGGTATTTTAACATTTGCGTAAAAGGCTTTACAATCTTCTATAGAGTGTCATGGCATCTGATGATAATCACAAAAGGCTTCAAAATTATATCAGGATGGTTTCTAGCCTCGAGAGTCTGCTGGTTTGAGGGGAGGTAACACTATGAGTGATTGTTGAAAGAGCCTTTTTAAATTTTTTACATAATGTCCTTTTGATGTGGATGTTAAAGGCAATGGTGTCTTGCTTGGTTTGACATTTACATGAGACATTACTTTTGATGTGGGTTTTTTTGTTGTTTTTTTATGAGGATTTTTTGATGGTGTGATGGTGATAGGTGATTTGGCCCCAAGATTAAAGGTTGATATTTTTTGTTTTTGAGCAGTTGGATGATTTATAGATATGAATGTAACCTTTTTAGATGGGGAAAGAATAAAATTTCGAAGGTTACATGTGTGATATTGAGCAACGCAGTCGTCATATGAAATTTTTTGTGATTTGGGTAATGGGTTGCTTTTGAGGGGTATGCAAATAGTTCATGGGAGAGTTGGGTGAAGAGGTGGTAGGTGTAGATAGAGAAGGTTTATTATTGATGATAGGTTATGAGGATATCTCTATTTTTTTGTCAGCTGTTGGTCTAGGGGTATTACTAGAGGATGATACAGGAGTAGATTCACTGATAAGAAGTGTTTTATTCGTGGTGTTTATGGTATGATGGGACTAAACATTGTTAGCATGTGGTTGGCTAGTTGATGTATAATGGTTTGGAAATGGTTGTTTGAAGACATCGAGGTTCTGATTTTGAGTTACGTTAGTAGTGTCTAAATGTAGCTCTCTTTTGTTAATTATATCTTGAAGGACGTTACAGAATAAATGAAACCTTTCAATGTTGTGACCTTTCACTTTATGGTACTTGCAATAATCATTATCCCTCTACCAAGAGGGTTTTCAAATAGAGGTGTTGATATGATGGATAGGTGGAAGGGAGATCATATTAACAACAAGAAGTTTATATAAAAATGCAGTATATGATTCGCTAATAGGGGTATAATTTCTTTGAGGTTGGGAACTGTCGACACTAAAATTTTCCTCCGTAATTTCTATTTCATTAATGTATGTATTAGGAATAGGATGTTGATAAGTATAATTAGTAGTGGCGTCTGATAGAAGATAATGGTGCTACCAATACGACATCTGCCAATAATGTATAGTATGGTAACAGTCAAAGTACAATAGGAATGTTGTGGTAAAAAGTAAATATTTGTCGTAAGTGATTCGGTAATGTTAAAATGTCAAAGTTAGGGTAAGTAGAGAAGTAGGGTCTACATGATTAGGAATTAGAAATATTATATTGGTAATAAGGACAAGGAGTGAGGTCATAAATATTTTGTGTATTTTATTTGTAAAAACTCTAAAAATGTGGAACCCATGTGAAATGATAAAGTTTATCTTATCTTAAAAGATAAGCTTACATGTAAAGATAAGAGTTAAGGTATGGAATATGATTCGTCAGAGTAGATTTCTTATCCTATCTTAGAGATAAGGTGGATAAGCCTGAAATTTCTATAAATAGAGAGGCCACCCCCCTCATTTAGCATAGAAGGAAGTAGTGAGAAATATTGTATGAGTAAGTGTGTGAAGGAAGCCATCCTTTAGAAGGTGTGTTAAAGAAGCCATTAAGAGGTGTAATTGTGAAGTTTCTCCCATAGTTATTGTTGGAAGGCAAGTGGAGTTGGTAACACTTGAAGTACCTCATGGGTGAGATTGTAACAATTTCATGTTGATAATATAATTTACACTTATATTTCAGATTTGTCATCATTCCTTTGTATCATAGTCTATGGTATTCTTGTGTTATGTCTATTATTGTGTTTCTAGATTACTTCCACCAAACTAAAAGCTGTGCATTAGTAAATAATCATAGCACGAGGAGTTCCCGGTGGAGAATTATCATAGTGCCAGATTGGTGATGACATTTTGGTTCCGTTGCCGGGACCATTCCTCGTTGGTGGATTTTCTGGAGAGATATTCCCACTTAGTCAGAAATCATTTGGAGGGTAACCTTGTTTTTACTGTGCATAGTAGTTACCATGGTAAAGTCACCAGGAATAGTTTTACCAGTGAATAGTATTTACCACAGTAACTTCACTTTTTACCAGTGAATAGTGTTTACCACAGTAAAGTCAGTTTTTACCGCAGTAAGTCAAGTTTTACCATAGTTTACCGTGGTCATTCCTATTTTACTATAGAAAGGTGTAAAGTCACTTTCTATTATAGTGATTCCAATTATTTGTGCACATAAGTCTTGTTGATTGTACTTGTGGGTTGGTATTTCACAGTGGTTACTTTTGAAAATGGGGAAGATTCCTATTTTTTCAGCCCAATCTAATGAAGATGCTTCCTCTTTCATTCAAGAATTTAAATAATCTTGCATTTGTAATGGCCTCATAAAAATGGAACAATGGACTGAGTTTTTTCTTGTCTTTTTGGATGGTTCAGCCCTTAGGTGGTTTGAAACACTAGGGGATAATGTTAAAGAAACTCATGGGATTTATTAACTGAAAGTTTTCTTGAAGAATTTGGTGAACAACAGAAATATGTAGATCTCATGATCAATATCACAAAGCTATCCCAAGGAGAGAAGGAGAAGATAAGGGATTATCATGCTCATGTTCTAGAGCTAAGGAGGAAGCTCGATGCCCAGATCTGGAAGGAAGGATTAGTGGATGGGTTGATGAATGGCATGGGTAATCTCCTCTGTAAGCACTTCATTCTTGGGATGAAGCCATAGATCAGACAATGAGTGAAGTATGACCACCCAGCGACCCTCGAACAAGCAAAGGAGATTGCAAGAAGGCAAGAGGAAAGCATGGAAGAAGAGCCCAAAGAAATTGTTGCTAAGGTAGAGCCTACACCAACACCTTTGGTCCATAATCCACAACCACTCTCGGTGAGCACAAATATTTCTCCTAGTACATCTACTGAGTATGAAGATCTGCTCAGGAAGATGGGCCAGTTAACTATTAATCTTCTTCAAGGAAAAAATTTAGTTCTCAGGGTGGAGATAGAGGTCGAAAAAGAAATATTTCTGAAGTTGTATGTTATGGTTGTCGTAAAAAGGGTCATTATAAGTATAATTGTCCAGGTAGAGCTTCTACATCTGGTACAAGAGATAATGATAAAGGAAAAGCACCTATGAATTCTTTTGATGTAGTAGATAGGAGCATAAATAATGAAGCAGATGTGTTTGTAACAAAAAGAAAGAAAGAAAAAGATAACCAAGATGGAAATGATCCTAAGAAGATGAAAGGAGAAACTAGTAAGAAACATAGGAGAAGAAAGTTGGGTGTGCAGGATTTTTTTATTTCAAAGGGACAAGGACCATACTCCATCTTAGAAGATTTTTCCAAAAGGCCTACAAATATTACATATGGTCAACTCCTGGCTATGTATTCTGAGAAGAGGCGAGAGCTGCGAAGTGGATTCAATGCTTGACGAAAGGAAGGAGGTTGAGGTCCTTGTTTTGGAGGCAGAGGTGGATCCCTATGCTCCACAAGCTGAGGTATTATGTAATGGTATTTCAATTCATGATGTCTTAGTTGATGGAGGTGTTGCAGTTAATGTAATGACCGAGTCTGTAATGAATATGTTGGGTTTAAAAATTGATCACCCCTCAACACTTATGTTAAGGTCATTAAATAAGGGAAAAACTAAACTAGAAGGTGTTGTTTCAAATGTGGCAATATCTGTTATGGGTGTTGTATGTGTGGTAGACTTTCAGGTGATGAAAAATGGTATTGTTGCATACCCAATGTTGTTGGGAAGGCCATGGCTAAGGAGAGTTCATGCAAGAAACTACTGGAATGAAGGCTTCATGAAACTTAGACGTGGTAGAGAGAGGGTGAAGATAAACGTGATCCCTTGGCATCATAAGGCAGAACCTATGGATTCAAGTGATGAAACTGATGATTGGACATCCTCTGATTACTCTAGTACTAGTGAAGTGGACACATAAGATGAAGAAAGTGAGGTTGATGTTTCAGTCATGAATATCCTTCCAGTCACACCGACTCATGAACCCATAAAATTATCTAAAGAAGAAATTGATGATCATCTCCAACAAATAAATATTGGTGATGTTGTGATGGAGAGTGAGAAGGAATCCTACCTCTAGCTCTTTTGAAGGTACATACACCTATTCACTTTTGATTACAAGGAACTCCTTCAAGTAAGTTGGGTAGAACATTCTATTGCAGCTGGTAGATGGTGTTAAGCCCATAAAGAAATGCCATATAGAATGAATCCTAATTTTTCCAAGACTGTAAAAGAAGAAATAGATAAGTTGCTTGATGTAGAATTCATATTTGTCTGTGGAGAATTCAGAATGGGTTTCTCCCATTGTGATCTCAATAAAAAATAATGGGAAGCTACGTGTTGATTATAGGAAGCTCAACAAGGCAACAAAGAAGGATCATTACCCTCTTCCATTCTCAGATCAGATCTTGGACGAAGTAGCTGGCTAGGAGTGCTATAGTTTTGCTGATGGATATAGTGGATACAACCAAGTTTGTATAGTGGAGAAAGATCAGCTGAAGACCACATTCACCACTCCTTAGGGAACATTTGCTTATAGAGTTATGCCTTTTGGGTTGTGTAATGCTCCAGCAACGTTCCAGCATTTGATGAATAGGGTGTTCGAACCCTACATTGGGATCTTCATTAGAGTATTTCTGGATGATTTTTACATCTATGGGAGCAAGATGGACCACCTGCACCAAATGGAGACATCATTTTAAAGGTTAGATGAAGCAAAAGCCTCACTAAACCCTACAAAGTGTGTCTTTGGATGTTCTAAAGGTGTTTTGTTAGGGCATGTTGTATCCAGAGATGGTATTGGTACTGATCCTGATAAAGTTTCAAAAATCAAAGAGTTACCATTTCCTATGAATAGAAGTAAGTTGATATCATTTTTAGGCCATGTGGGTTACTATAGAAGGTTCATCAAGAATTTCTCAAAGATTGCACAGCCACTAACCCAGTTCTTAAAGAAGGATGTTACTTATGAACTAGGAAAGAAGGCGCATGAAGCTTTTGAACAACTGAAGGAGGCTTTGGTGTCTTCACCTGTTTTAAAGAATCCAGATTGGAGCAAGCTATTCATTATGTATATATGCTTCAAATGTAGCAATAGGAAGTACTGAAGCCAAAAGGATGAAAATGGGAATGATCATCCAGTTTACTTTGGGAGTAGACAAATGAGCAGTGCTGAGGTAAATTATACTGTAACTAGAAAAAGAGGCTCTAGCTATCATTTTTGCTGTAAAGAAGTTTAGAAATTACTTGCTAGGGTAGAAATTTATAGTTGTAACAGATCATCAAGCTCTAAAATATATTGTAAATAAGCCTAACCCATCAGGGAGGATAGCAAGATGGATAATTTTGCTACAAGAATTTGAATTTGATATTATAGATAGGCCAGGAAAGAAGCATGTCAATGCAGATGCACTCTCTCGAGCCTATGATGGTTTAGGTTCATCTTCTGATGATGATGATTTCCCAGATGCAACATTGTTATCCCTTGACACAATCCCTAGTGAATACATAGATATTTGGAATTATCTGAATGAATTCAAGTTTCCTAATGGTGCCAATGCAAAGACTAAGAGGAAGATTACTCAAGCCAGTCATCCATATTCTATTCTGCATGGAGTATTATTTTGAATAGGACCTGATGGACAGTACAAGAGGGCAGTTAGACGTGATCAAGGGAAGGAGCTAATAGAAGAATTCCACAATGGTACATGTGGAGGACACTTCTCTGGACAACTTACAACAAGAAGGATCTTGGATGCAGGTTATCACTGGCCCACTCTTTTTAGAGATTGTTATAATTATTGTAAGACATGTGATATTTATCAAACACATGGTAACCGTAAGACTTCATTAGCTCCATTATGCCCTATTCTTCCACTTGGTCCCTTTGAAAAGTGGGGAATATACATTGTAGGTCCACTTCCAACTACCCCACACTGAAATAAGTATATTGTAGTTGCCACATATTATTTAACTAAGTGGGTTGAAGCTAAGCCATTGAAAATACTTCCATGGATGAAGTGGCAAGGTTCATATATGAACACATTGTCACCAAATTTGGTTGTCCATTAGAAATTGTAATAGATCAAGGAAGCCACTTCATTAATGAGGTGGTAGAAGCCCTAGTCAACAAGTTTTCTATTAAGCACAGGAAGGCAACAACATACAAGCCAAGCACAAATGGATAGGTGGAACACAAATTTTTGTGTTGTGTCAAATTCTAGCAAAAGATGCAGCCTTGCAGGTACATAAGTGGGATAAAAGGATTCATGCAGCATTGTGGGCATATAGGGCAACATCAAAGTCAGCAACATGATACTCCCCATTTCAGTTGGCTTATGGCATTGATCCAGTTCTTCCTATTGAGTTTGATATTCCCACTATGAGAGTTATGAAAAATGAAAGGATGGATGAAAGTGATTCAGTAAAGGAAAGGTTGGTACATCTTCATTTGCTAGAGGAAATGAGGGAAATAGTGAAGGATACAAGCTATAAGAAGAAAATGAAGCAGAAGGAATACTTTGATCAAAAGATCCGTTGGTCTCCATTTCATGTGAATGACTTGGTTCTAGTATATGATTCTAGATACAAAAAAAAAAGTAGAGAAAATTTCTTCCCAAATGGATGGGGCCCTACAAAATAGCAGTTGTGCATGAAAATGGTACATATTGACTGGAGGAATTGGATGGCACTCCCATTACGAAATGGGTCAACCATGACAAGTTAAAGATTTTCCAAGCACCAGAATAGTCTACTCCGAGGACGGAGTAGAAGCTAGGAAGGGGGAAGATGTCGACACTAAAATTTTCCTCCGTAATTTCTATTTCATTAATGTATGTATTAGGAATAGGATGTTGTTAAGTATAATTAGTAGTGGCGTCCGATAGAAGATAACGGCACTACCGGTACGATGCCACCAATAATGTATAGTACGGTAACAGTCAAAGTACAATAGGAATGTTGTGGTAAAAAGTAAATATTTGTCATAAGTGGTTCGGTAATGTTAAAATGTCAAAGTTAGGTTAAGTAGAGAAGTAGGGTCTACATGATTAGGAATTAGAAATATTATATTGGTAATAAGGACAAGGAGTGAGGTCATAAATATTTTGTGTATTTTATTTGTAAAAACTCTAAAAATGTGGAACCCATGTGAAATGATAAGGTTTATCTTATCTTAAAAGATAAGCTTACATGTAAAGATAAGAGTTAAGGTATGGAATATGATTCGTCAGAGTAGATTTCTTATCCTATCTTAGAGATAAGGTGGATAAGCTTGAAATTTCTATAAATAGAGAGGCCACCCCCCTCATTTAGCATAGAAGGAATTAGTGAGAAATATTGTATGAGTAATTGTGTGAAGGAAGCCATCCTTTAGAAGGTGTGTTAAAGAATTCATTAAGAGGTGTAATTGTGAAGTTTCTTTCATAGTTATTGTTGGAAGGCAAGTGGAGTTGGTAACACTTGAAGTACCTCATGGGTGAGATTGTAACAATTTCATGTTGATAATATAATTTACACTTATATTTCAGATTTGTCATCATTCCTTTGTATCATAGTCTATGTTATTCTTGTGTTATGTCTGTTATTGTGTTTCCAGATTACTTCCACCAAACTAAAAGTTGTGCATTAGTAAATAATCATAGCACGGGGAGTTCCTGGTGGATAATTATCATAGTGACGGATTGGTGATGACAGAATGTTCGATGGTCAAACATTATTTGGGAGCAAATTTGAAAACTACCATGTTGGATGATGATTTAGATTTATCTGGATTGGATGATGGCTTGGATGTAAATGCGGGTTTTGGTTTCTTTGGTCTATGTTTTACTATACCTTCTTCGAGGGCTCGAAGTTTGAATTTATGAGCTATTGTAAAATCTTCGTTAAACATATGAAAAGATAGGATTTGGAGTGTGGATGAGATGTTCTTGGTGCATGAACGAGAAAATAATTTGATCAGCTTTGTTTGTGGGAGAGAAAATGATATTTGATTAATAATACCCCTCCACCAGTGACAAAATTTGCAACGAATTCATCTATGAATTGTTTAATGGCATACATGTTGGTAATGGTGATTTTACGAGTGATGTAGGTCGAAATGTGTTTGAGGAAGAGTTGGGTGAGTTGTGCAAATGAGAAGAGGGAGTATTGTGGGATGTTGTTATACCATTCTAAAGTAGGACCAGCTAAGGAGATGGGGAATTTTCTTAACATGAGGTCCTGGTCGTGAGCTATAAGGTAACATACATGAAAAAAATATTGAATATGTTGTTGAGGGTATTATTTGCTACAAATTTGAGAAATTTAGTAAGCTCCCAATGAAGAGGATAAGTTTTGTAAGGCATGGAGGGATGAATAGGCTCATTGCATATTTTCTCATATGATAATGTATGATAGTGTATTTTCTATTTGTGGTGGTTAAGGCGTGTTAGACGAGGATGAACCTGGTTGATTGAATGAAAATTGATTAGGTTGTTGGTATGGTTGGTATTGTTGAGGGATATTTTGTTGGAAGGGGATGTTTTTTTGGGGAATATTCATAGGGTTGTTATAAGTGGGATGTGAGACTAACGACTGTGATGGTTGAATATATTGATATCGGGTAGGCATGGATGTGTTTATATGAGGTTGTGATTTTTGGGGTATTTGTTGGAAAGGAATAGATGTGTGGATAAGAGGCCATGAATATTGAGGTGCCTATTAGAAAGGAATAGAGGTGAAGACAAGGGGTTGTGATTGTTGTGGTATGTTATGATAGGGGATAGACATATGGAAAAAAGGATGTGATTATTGTGGTATAGAATGGGAAGAAGCAAGTGGTTGTGATGGCTGAGGTATATATTATGAAATAATTGGAGTTAAGGACTATTGCAAAATTGGATGGGTACTAGCAATAGCTTTGGTGTTGATTAGGGGTGTAGATATAGGGATGGACATGCAAATATTTTAGATAGGTGTCATGGTTTTTTGAGAGGATAGTGGTTGATATACACTATTAGAAATAACGGTAGAACTTACGGGAGGTGTTTGGATGGCATATGAAGATGGAGGGGTTTGTGTGGATGAGGAAGCATTTGTGTTGTTTTGAGGTGGTGTGGAACCAGTTGAAGGATCTGGTGAATACATTGGTTGTTGAATGGTTGTGCCTTGTGAGGAAATCATGTTAAATTCAAAAGTGATGATAGGAATTGAAGACACAACGTTGGATGTTTTTTGTCAACTATTAGGAGGATAAGAATATATTTTTTGAATGATTGGTTTGTGACTTGGATTAATGAGATGAGGAAAAATGCATGATGGATTAGGTACATAAGGTTATGGTTTAGGTATCAATGATTGAAGATGAGAACCCCTTGCAACAAGGTATGCATTAAGAGTGACGAGGTTTGAATCCAAGATTTCTTAAAAGATAGGATCCCCACTATCAAATTAACATGGACTAAAAGGAATAGGTATCTTAGATGGGGCAGATTGGCTACTAGGAGAATGTGGTTGTTCTTGATCTTTTTGTAAGGGTGTTGATAGGAATGTTTCACATTGATCAATTATTCGTTTAACATATTCTATATGAGCTTGAGCATGTTGTAAGGTTTGATGGGAATTTTCTACGGATTGCTAGAATTGGTCAGCCATATTTTTAGAAGTTTGGATACGGTATAGTTGTCTTGTAAACACCATAGAAATTAAAAAACAATCACCTAATGAAATGAAGCTAGATAAGTTTATTATAAGCAACAAGAAAATCACATAGAAATATTTTTTATTATCTTGATTAATTTAAGGAGGAAAAGTGAAATGTGTAAAACGGTTGATAGATTCCTAGGAAATGGCCATCTATTAGTTTCAAAAATGTTTAAGGTTGGAGTCCTTGATATACCTAAAGGTACACGAGTCCAAAATCTATGTTGGTGTCAGTATGGGCGGGGTATTAGGGCCTACCCCCTCACTTCATGGTCCCGCAACAATAAGGGTGTTGAGTGCTTAGCTAATATATTGACAACCAATTATTTATACTTGGCCAGAACATCAAGTCGGCTTCCCTATTGGGTGATGAAATCCCAATAGTTTCACCTATGTAAAATTATTTGATGGAAATTGATGTTTGATGTGGTTTGGTTGTGTGTGGGGGGAGATTAAGTGGATGCAATCTATTAATACCATAGTTAAGCTATGTGGTCAAGTAGGATGCAAGGCTCGTTTTAAGCCCAAAAGAATGATTGATTTCAATGAAAACAAAAAAATGCAACGCTTAAAGATAAACAGAAAAAGAGAGGACTCACCTGAGACATGATTCCTTTTTAATTTTTACTTTTTTTAGCAATACAATAACACAAAAAGCAAAAGCCCCTAGATCAAAAACCTACAAGGGTTAATAAAAGACAGAAAAAAACAAGAGAAAATGATGTTAGAGGTTGAATGACTAAGTAATCGGAAGCAGTCATAGAGATTTTCAGCGATTGACATTAATCGTTGGAGATTCACCACAATCGCTAGCAATTTGACTAGATCATTGGCGATTATAGAGCAAAAGGCCAAAAAGATGATTTTTTAATAAAATTAAAATGAAAGAAAAAATACAAGGTCCCACTAGGCATGCCAGAATGTTCAGAGATGTTTTTACTTTCCTTATTTAAATTAATGAAGTGAAATAGTAAAAAAAACTAACCTTAGAAGACAATGGGGTTTACCGATACCCATGAAGATGGCTGTTCTAATTGATATTTGATCTTTGGTGGATGGTTAAAGTTGTTGAGACCAAATGAATGTATGAAACATTTTGTCCTAAAAATCAATATGCACTTGAAGACATTAAATAAAAAGGATTAGATAAATGGAGAGATGAACTGCTCGGAAAGGGACAATTTGAGGAATCCAGAGGGACTTCCTTGGAGGATGTCAGCTTTTTTTGTAACAATTAAGTGAATTTATAAAGATAATGATAATGATATATGATCTACAAAGATATATGGATAATAGATGAGAATCTTTAGAATTCCAAGTTGAAAGGAAAATCATGTGCGGATTTGAATGTGACCCAAGCAGGGGTGGATGCGATTTGAACATGTTTGAATTAGTCGTACCCAAAGTCCTTAATTTCGTGTTATATTTCATGGAGGAATTCAAATTGATTCTTGATGTCTACTTCATTAATGGAAAACCAAATTGTAAAAAGTGTGAGTTCGTGTAGAATGTTGTATTATTCCCAAAAGAAAGGGTGTTGGACTATGGGTAGATCATAAATTCTCGTAATTGGATGTGAACGGCCAGGAACTGCCATCTAACAGAGAGCCATACTTGGAAACATATTGTTAATTACAGATATTTTGATAAAAACTAATAGAAAGATAATAAATTGATAAAAAGATAACTTTGACAGGAATTGTTGGTGATTCAAGTCAATGCTAGCGATTAGGGTGAATCACTAGTGATTACTATGAATATTGACAGTTTTGCTAAAACAGATAGTTGAAGCTCTAAAATGACATTTTTTTATTACTTTTAATATTTTATATGGATTGTGAATGAAAAATAGAGATGCAAGAATTCCTTTGAATGGATGAAGAGCTAAAACATGCCTCAAATCTTCAGTGGGAATGATCAGAATTGATGTGTTATCTTTTCATGTTTCCTGGAACTTGAGTGGTGAAGATGACTGAAAAAAAGTTGTAAATTATTGTTATTGATGCATGGTAATGCCTAAATATGTCTTAGAATATGTGACGTCAAAATACAAGGTGTAAAATTGGGCAAGAGGTCCCAGATTGAAGATCCCTCAAAGAGAGCACAAAGGTGTTATTTATAATAGCTGGCGATTAGGTGGAATCACTGGTAATCTACTTTTTTCGGGGAAAATGCTAGGAAAGTGGTTGAAACCACTTCTAACAAGGTATTTTGGTTTGGAATGTGGGTAAATGGTTAAGAAAAGGTTGGGGATGAGGCATAGATGTTAGGAAGTAGTAGGAAAATAGGTTGTGATGGTTTTTGAACTGGTTAGGGTGTATTTAGGGTGCTTATGTGGTTTTTAGGAAGGTATAATAAGATTTTACAGCTGTGAAGTGATATTTATGGGGTGTGGGAGGACATTTACATGGATTAAATATTGTGAAGGATTTTAGACTTAGGATAAGTGGTTTGTGGAGTAAATAATGTGTTTAGATGGATTTCTTTGATTCAATATTATTGCAAAGATAGTGTATGTGGTGAGGGAGATTAGTGGTGCAAATTTTAGGTGTCTACACATATATTATGAGAAGTGTAATATTTTGAAATGGTATCCTTGTTTTAGCATGAACATGGTCTGGTAATAACCAAGTATGGCCCGTGTTTATTTCCATCTGATGAATTGGTATAGTCATTAGTAGTATAAGTCTTAAGGTGAGCAAGAAAGTGTCTTGAAGGGTGCTATGAGTTTGAGATAAGAGTTACAACCCAGTGTTGATCAATCTTAGAGGAAGGATAATGAGAAGACATGGCCTGAAGTATCAATATGGACTGTGTGCTATCAAAACTATAAACCACAAGGTATCGTCTTCAAAGCATGACAAATATTGTTAGGAATAATCTTAGGATTAGTGCTCACATTATTATTTGTAAAATGTAATATTCATATATTACATTAGTGAGTTTGAGTGATACTAGTTAATTTGGAAGTTACTAATATTGTGTTAATATAAATCATATTAATAATATAGTGTGACAATATAAATAAATGTAAATGAGTTGTAATAAACAATTCATATAGATTATTGTAATAGTGAGTTGTGAGAACAACTCACCTAGATAATTGGTGGGATATGTGAGAGAATAGTGGGAGTGATTCTAGGAGAGATAAGAGAGATTTGTGGGATTGAAGATTATAGTTGAATCCTTGTTTTAAGGATTTCATTATCCTATATATTCTAAACTCTCACTCTATGTAATTTGCTCCAGATAATATTAATCAATAACATTATTGTGTTTATCTTCTGCAACATTATATTTTTCTTTGCATCATTGTTTGTATCTCCATTTTTCTATGAGTTTAATGTAACTGGTGCTAATTTATATTAGCCAATATATCTATTTCACATGAGATATCTAGGTATGTTTTCATAATTTAGTGTTCTTTAAGGATGAAAATTTGTTTATCTCATTATAACAAGTCTTATTGAGATCTCAAAGTGAGGATGCTAACCCAGGGGGAGTTATGCCTTGTAAAGAAGTATTATTGTGTCTTCATCCATGGTTGATATATAGTGATTAAATGAATTCATATAAAACACTATAAAATACTGGGAATTTCAAGAAGAATGTGTGTGTAATGTCTTAAATAGAAGAAGAGTTGAAGATTTTCAAGGTAAGGTTAAAATTTATCTCAGGAGTGTTTACACGCCTATAATGTTATTTAAAATTGAGTAAAATAATTTCTAGATGTCTGAGTCAAGTTCAGTAGTGATAAATTGTACATCCAAGACTCTATATTAGGCTTGGAACTTTTGTTTCTTTAGGGCATGATGGCTCTAAGAATGAGAAGTAAATGTACATGGAACTTTGTGTTTGTATCTTATCTAGAAGGACTTGTACATGAAGAGTGTAGATCATATTTCATCAAAGAAAAAAGCCTTGTGACTCATAGTTAAATAAGAACCAAAATTAGAAGTTGATATCATATAGAAAAGTGTATTAAGTTGATGAAATAGAGTTATACTTGAGGTCTACAACTAATAATCAAGTTGAAGAGCACATTGAAATGAATTTTTCAAATGACGTATGATTTGTGTTATTTGAGTTGAGTCAAATTGAAAAAGGACATGTGAAAAAGAGTTCAATAAGTCATAGGAAATAAAATCAAACCTTTAAAGTGTCTAAGAGATTGAGACTCGATTATTTGTAGTGTTCATTCAAGAAAATGAAGTTTGTAGTAGTGTACAAGAAGAAGGTCATTGTTTGATGGAAATGAGGAAATATTAGTCTGAAAGCATCAAGTGAAGGTAAAAAGCAAGTTGAGAGTATTTTAAAGTAAGAAATAATTGTGAAAAAATGAAATGAGAAGACAATGCACAATCAGAGGGTTAGAGCCATGAAGGTGTTGCTTTGCAAAGGTATGAGAAGCTTGTGTATTCTAAGGTATAATTTGAAGTTTATCATTTGAAAAAGGTGTCAAATTGGTAGCTTCAGGGTTGTGTGATCATGATTAGGTTATTGATCTAATAATATTTCATGCTCTAAATGTATTAAGAACATATGCAAGATAATAAAGTCATAATGTCACTCAAAGTGTGATCCCAATTAGAGTTTGAATAAATACTCTACCATGTTGGTTCAAGTGAGTAAGATGATTATATTTATCCAAGGTATGAGCTTAGGAGTTAAAATATTGTACTATCAATTGTGTCTTAGTTCTTGACTGATGCATTTAAGGTATATCAAGTATGTATTGTTCAAACTCTGTCATGACTGTGAAAGTGTGCAAAAATAAAAGTTTAGAGATAATGAAGGAGGTAGAGCATCAAAACAACGACACTTGGAAAAGAAACATATAAGGTATTGTAATGATGAGCTACAAGTCTGTATGAAGACTCTTGAGACAGGGGGAAAAGATATTATCTTCAACCATGTGTTCTAGGAGTTAAAAGACTATATTTGATGAAGAATTGTGTATAGTCACAAGGGTAGCAAGTACTAATGCTTTGTGACATATAAAAAGGTAAAAATCACTAAAGAAATATATTAGGATTGTGAAATTGTTGTTGTTCCTCTTCCATGGAATTTTATGAAGGTGTGAGCTTTCATTTTTGCAATATCAGGTAGAGTTTGATAGTACATTTCTAGGGGGGTCTATAAGAAGTTGTATCATAGTGTGTTTGGGTTTCCAAAGCATAGATAATTTTTTCAATAATAAATTAAAAATGTTATTTAGGAATCATAGTCCTAAGTGATGTTATTGATGTATTAGAAGCATAAATTGAAGTCTTTGGCTTAAAGGAAGATGAAAAACATGCATGGAGACAGATTATGGAGAGTATACACTCAGGGGGAGTTGTTTGAAATCTCATTATAGGTCCATGGATCATCATATGTTGTTGTTGAAGTCAAAGAAGAGAAAGTATAATCCAAAGGGGATTCCTGTAAGCAAGTATGAGTTCATTCATTGTTTCCATTATGTTAAGTCTTGTCTTGTAATTTATCATGTTGTGTCATCATAGTATCCTTTGTCATAGATGTCAAATGGGGACAGTTGCATCAGAAACATGGAAATGAGGCCTTGTAGTTGTGTTTTGTCTTGTGGTTTCCATCAATGTTTCTGAAGGTAGTTGTAATCAATGAAAAGGGGGACATTATTTTCCATTGTGTCTTATTTTTGTCATTTATGTTGAGTCCACTAATGGAAAATGGTGTCATAGTGTAATATAAGTCTCCATGAGGTGTTAGTCAAAAGTCAAACATGAAGGTTGATTGGTAGTGTCATGTTTGGTAAAATCATATGATGTTTAGCAACATGGTTCATTGTGCATGGTCATAATACGAGTCATCATAAGTTGAATGAAAGGTGGAATTAGGTCATTCATAGTAGTTACAGGTGTTAATGAGTCTGTAATAGGTCATCAAGGTTAGTTCATGTGATGTATGGCTTGATTCAGGCCATTCTAGGTCTATTCCTAGTCCTAGAGCATGTAGAATGGTATAGAGGTATGAGTTTTGGAGATGATTAGTATTTTTAAGCATGGTAGTAGTATTTTGATGATTTATATGACATTTATGATGAGTTTCATGTCATTTTTTAAAGGTTTGACAGTTTTTCATGGTCCTTGTGAAGCAAAAAGGTGGAGACATGCTAAGAAAGCACATGTAAGTCAATGTATTTGGAAAGTTTCATGAATTTTTGAGTTATATGGTTAGTATGGAAAGTTATAATATGTTTTTATTATGTTTCATGACAATTTTCAGGTCAAAGTGAAAAATATTTTGCAAGATACATCAGTTTTGGTAAAATTGGGTTTTCTAGAGTGTGTTTTGGTGTTAAAAGTTGATCTTCTGATACTCGTTGTGAATTGTGTGATTTTCATGGGACCTAAAGGTTTTGGGGGATATTTTTACATTGAGATAATAATATTTTCCAAAAATAATGAGGTGGTTTGATCGTTACATTTTTATGAACGATCATTAAGAAGATAAGTTGCTTTGAAACCCTAGCTCAAAACAACTTGGAGGAAATTGATCTTACAGAGTCTATTTGACTCCTTTTAAAAAATTTATGATTATATGTTGTATAGGACTCCTCTAACTTTCCATAAAGTTGTATTAGAGAATGTGAAATTATGTGGGCCCCACTCAAAATAACATGTTTCTGAATATTTTTGGATTGTGGAAAAGTTGTCCAAAGAAGGTATGTAATAAATAGACATAGTTTTATCATGGGATTTTTACTACATTTCCATGATATTTTAAGGTCATGGTTAAGATCCTAGAGGGAACTTTTTCCTATTTATGAAGACTGGTCTGTGGGACCTAAAAGGCCAGTTTTGAGTAATTTCAGAGATTCGTCTGGTTGAAGACCTCCCACTTAGATTTGGAAGGAAATGTAAGATGTTATGGAAATTATATTCAGATCAATTTCCAATTGTATATTTTTGTCTCTTTATGATGAGGTTTGATAGGTGAACCAACTTATTTTGTGAATAATTTTTTTGATTATTTTTAGGACATTATTGCTCTGGCTAGAATATGGAGGTATAAGTCTCATTTTTTGGATTTTTTGATGATTTATATCCATTATAGAGTGAATAGGGATGAATTTTGTCCCTATTGAAGGAATTTAGATGTCTTAAAAGTGACAACAAGGGTTCAAACTAGTTGAGTTTCCAAAACTACTTTCTCGGCAGCTCGATTTGGTGAAGAGGAAATTAGGTTTGGTTTGAATTAATGGATGTTTCATGGGGTCTAACAAGAATGGATGTGTTATAAAGGTATAGTGGCTTTCCAATGAGTGGTTACATGGTATAGTTGAGGTGATATGGTTTGATCTTGAGCATATTTGGTGAAGACTGATTCCTAGAAACAATTGTTTTGTGAAGGAAATGATCCCTCTATAGAGTTGTGAAGAATTTTATTGGTTAAAGGTAATGTGCGAGCATGGATGACATTTTTATGACATATTTGACATGGGTGAGGCATTTGGAGGCTTGAAAAAGTATGGTGAGGTCTTTGATGAGTTAGGTGATGGGATTTTGAGGTTGTTTGGTGTCTTAGAAAATGGCCAACTTAAATGGTTCTAGGTTATGAGTTATTATTGATTTGCGACCAGAGGATAAAAGACTACATCTAGAAGGTATACATATATGTACAAAGAAAAAGGACTATATCCAGAAGGTACACGTTTGGAGGGTAAAGAACTACATCTAGAAGCTACATTTATATGTCTAAAGGATAAAACAATGCATCCAAAAGGTATAATTGATTATAAAAACTTAGACTACACATATATATTTTTCTGGTACTTATATCAGAAAAATAGGGAGAAACCCAAAAAAACCTCAAAACCCAGAAAAATGATATATATATTTTCCCAAAAATCAATCTATATGGAATTGTATGGATTTTTTTTGAAAATGTGTCAAAACCCCCTTGAAAATACCCATGTTTGACTATCTCATAATATATTCAAGTTTAAAGGCAATTCTAAGGCTATGGCATCTGTCGAACACAATGGTGTAGTCTATTTTCCCTAAAATTGCAGTAGTTGATAGATGACATGCATAACCACCTAGAATGACTTATTTCCCTAATCCTTTTTATTCTCCATATCATCCAAGGATGCAAGATAAGAGCATACTCAGAGAATAGAGGATCTAGAACATGAAGCTAAAAAACTTAAGATTTAATTACTAACAACAAATGAATACCAGCGTAGCTCTTATACCATGTCATAGTTTTGGCCAAGAATATTCAATTATTCGAATGCATTGGTTCACCAAATGTGAGATAAGGAAACATGTAAGGTTGTTAAATGTAAATAAAACCACAATAAGATAATTATTACACAATTTTGGAATCAATCCATCTAACACATTGCATGAACAAATCAAATGAAGATGTACAAATAGGAGAGTGAATGTGTAACTCCTCCATGAATAGTGGACAAAGAACCTAAAATAGAAATGTAACTCCCACATTTGACATATCCAGTTAAATATTAACTCCCACTTAGCTAATAATGATGGCCAAGTGTAACTCATATGACTAAGTCCACATGTAAATCCTATGACTAAGTACACATAAGGAAGCTAACTCCTCAAGTGTAGGAATAATCCATGTGTAGAAATAATCCACAATAAATAAATACAAGGAAAATAATATCCTACGCTAACATAATTAGGGCATAGAAATGGAACATATTGACTAAGTTAGGATAATGGAAGATGAAACACTATGCTTATATTTCAAACGTAAGCTTGAAATGTAGTTGTAAAGGTGCCTAGAAAAACATAGGAAATAGAAATATGTAGAAGATGTGATCAAAATTGGCTTATAGGTGTGGGCCTGAATTGCTCAACCCTAAATTGTTTCCGGTTTGAATTCATCTAGGAGCCAAAAAGATCTCGAGGGTTAGTTAGGTGATGTTCACAATTTCTCTTGGATATATTATTTTATTATATGGATTTATAATGTTGCAATGACTACAACATAAACTAATTTTACTTCTCCTTTTGCCAATTCAATTTTTTTCCTTAACCTACGATGTAAAGGGCTTAAAAGTTTGGTTTACAGTGACCTCAACACACCCCATAGATGGTCAAACAATTTATATATACAATTATTCTAAAAAAAGATCAAATATGTGTTTATTTATTGGTATCCCAAGAGACTAGTTAGAATTACATTATCGTCATCTTATAGTCATTTATATCAAATGGAATTGTTTTGGATGTTGAAAGAATTGGTCGTTATTACTCATTAACATTTCCGTTAAATATATTCCCAAAAGAACCCCACATATAGTGAAATAGACTTATAAAGATTCATACATATCTATTTGACTATATTTCACACCTTACTTGACCTATATCTTGTGGGAAGGATACATTAAGTACCAAGATACTAGCTCACTTGTTGTGATTCAATATTATTTACACTATATCTACTTTATGATGAACCCAATCTCAAGGATAACCCATATGGCTATCAAGTAAACACCAAGTTGATCCTCTGTAGTGAATGAAACCATTGTTTGGTTTTTAATCCAATGATTTTATATTACTATGATTCTATTAGTGGTCTAGACTATTTGACTATGGCTTAGGTTTGGTTCTAAGTTTATCACTTGAGTTTACATTGCTTATTGTACCTTTACATACTTATGTCCGTTATATTTAATGGTTGGTATGGGTAAGGGTTCTCATAATATAGAGGGCTCATTGATCCTAACCATTTTCCCAAGTATTCTAGTATGGCGCTTTTATAATATTTTGAGATTATTTTGTTTACTTCCTGATGTTCATACTCATTCTTATTGGATGATGATAGTTGGATGTTTAACAAAAAATAATTACTAGTTGATATTTTTTTAAGGATAATAAATTGTACTTGAAATCTATTTTACAAATTAGAAAATGGGAATGATTAAAGAATGTTATAACCTTGTGGAATTTTTTTGTGAACTCTTTTCTTACTTAAGATAATGGTTTATGTGAGGACCCAATCCTCCAAAATCATTAAACTACCATCACTAATATAATATACCATAAACAATCTTAAAATCATTAGGAAATTAGATGTTTGTTAGTAATACATCAAGGAGAAAAATGTTTTTTTTTTATTTATCAATGTATGAGACTTATGAAACTTATTGAAATATAATCGTCATATACTTAATTGATGCCTGAAAATATAATTGCATGAACAATCTTGCATCAACCAAAAAATATGGGTTGAGTTTTAAGTTTGCACATGTTTAACGTTTATACACCTTGTTGGTCCTTTCAACAAGGTTGTGCATGTAGAAGAAGTTTGTAGAGAAATTTAAAAGAATCACCAAATTCCCAAAAGGATGCCAAAGATACGGAAAAGGGATCAAAAGATGGTTCCAACCATTTCCTTAAGTTTAAGTTGTCTCTTTTATAGGAAATGCAAAAATTGTCACTTTTCACATAGAAATAATCACAAAACTACTTACGGTTACACATATGCCTTGATAGTCATGCAACACTAGTCAATTGATTCCGATGGTTTCTCTTGTGATGTATGTAAAACATAAATAACACCCATAATCTTTGATGCGGCCAAAAACATAGTAATTCCCAAATACACAAAAAAACCATATTAAAACATAAAGGAGGATGCTAAATATTCATTATTCATCATCATTCTTAAATGATACATAGAGTCTTTTGATAATGAACAACTCAAAGCTAAAGTTTTCATGGATAATTAGAAACTAATAAAATAAAAAATATACCTAGAGTTATCCCAACTTACTTTTCTAGCTTGTGTTCAAATAAAACTTAATCCTAGAGTTAACTAAAATTACTATGTTTAGTAATTTTCAAAACTTTCCATTTTTAGCAACCTTCTATTTTGAGAAACTTGTTATTTTTAGGAACATGGTATTTTAGCAATCTATTATTTTAGTATCATATTAAATTTTTTAGTAACCTACTATTTTTATAAGTTTTTTTGTGTTGTATCTTTATCCTTTGTTTGAAAAAACTTGAATCTCCTAGTTCATAGTTGGTCTCACTTGCCCTCTTATTTTTCATGCATCTATCAAACCATGCCTTTTTTTGACAAGCTTGTGTATACTTGTAAGGATAATTTCACCCATACTTAGATCTCCACTCTACTCTTTGAAATCAAAGATGTTGAAATTAATGCCATGGTCATTCAATTTCAAGCTTGTAGTTTATATCTTCCATTTTATCATCAACATTCATAATATTGTTATCTTCAACCCTTTATAATTTTTTTTTTAATCCAAATATCTTATGCATTCTTCTTTTCATCTTTATTCTCATATTTCATAAAACTAATAGTTGCAACATGTTGAACATATTCAGTTGCACTATCTCCATGCATGAAATCCATTGTTAATTAAATTATTTATGATGTCTTATTAATACAAGAATAATCATCCTTCGAGAAGGGATTATTTTTTCACTAATAAGGTTTTATTTCTCTATTAAACATATTTCCTCTTCATTATAACAACACATGGTGTGATTTGTTCCATCTTTCTCTTCTTTTTATCTTGAAGAAACTCTATCCTCTGAACCATATCCCTCAAGTCTTTGGAGATTCACTTTGCTGGCAAAAACAAAAATATGCCTAGAGTTAAATCGCCTTGTTTTTCTAACTCATATTCAAATAAAAGTTACTCCTAAAGTTAATTGAACTTAATATTCTTAATAAATTTCTAAACATGGTTTTTTAGCACCCTTCTATTTGTGTAGCTTCTTTTTTGGTTTCACATCATTTCCAAAAAAAATACTCATGGCCTAGTTTTGTCAATAGTTTGGAACCCTAAGAGGCTCCTACAATAGTGTTGGATGAGGGATTCAAAGTTAGAGGGAGAGGAAGAGTTGGAGTTTGTTATGGAAAGAGAAAAGTTGAGAAAAAAAATCAGTTTTTGCAGAAAGAATTCCAAGCCAAAGATAAGAACACAAAGAGATTAGCTCATAGAAGTATGAAAGTAAATCAAAAATCTTGTACGTGCTCATAGAAGGATGAAAGTGGAGCCAATATATCTTATAAGTGTGATGTTCATGAATTGTAATAAACCATTGGATAGGTGTGAGATTTCTTCATAGTCTATAGGGAGAGGAAGCATATGTTTGTTTTGTATCTATGAATGTCATTGCAATGCCATTGAATATCAATCAAGATAGCTTCGTCATTCTACAACTCTACCCTTGTGTCTATGTTTATCCTTGATTGTGGTTTGGGATTCCTAAGTTGGGGATTTTGGCAACATTTTACTTGCCCTCTAATTCTCATTCATATCACATTAAATAACCCGCTTACTTCTAACGAGGGAAAAAAAGCCCATCTTTGGATGTTTAGTAAGAAAGTTGATCCATAAAGATGATTGAATTCACTCACTGTATTCTATATAAACTTCTCAAAGTAAGGTAGTTGAGAGAACTTGTGGATGATTTCTGAACAATATTTCAAGTCCATTTTTTTAGGGCCTTTACACTCTAACTAGTCCTCCATTAGTAAAAACTTGTGTAGTATAACAATGAAAATACTTATAACCTTAGAATAATAGAAGGTCTCTCATGCCACGAGAATATGATCAATATTAGGTGTTAAACATGTGGTCAAATAAAATAGTAAACTTGTCTATTTATAGGTAATTTGAATTCAAATTTTACAATATTAGAGCTCTTGCTCACTTCTGATGGCTAAAAATAAGGAAAGTGGGAAAGAGAAATCATGCTCATTTGATTAGAGGAGGCATAAGACACAACTATCAAGATTATATAATGAGGTCTAAATAAACAATTTAGACCATACAATATGTTTTAGATAGTGGAATTCAAGAGACAAAAGACAAATACAATTTATATTTTAAATACAAAAAAATAGAATTTTAAGTTTTGAAAGTAAACCAAAACATCAATATTACTCAATTCAAATCAATTTAATTATACATAAACAAATATACCAAACACACATAAATAAAAACCAAATGCCCATTTCAAGTTAATGTTCTTCTTATACTTAATTTTTGTAATTTTTATTATAACCTAGAGTTTTCTTGGAACACCCAATTTATGTATCTGATTTTGTCTATGGATGAAAGGAAAATTACCATATTTGACATATTCCTTAAAAAAAAATATACATTTGACATATTCTATGTGGAAAATTCCTTCTTTTAAGGCAAAATTAAATTTCCTCCATCTGTCATACTCAATCTAACTTGCTTTTCAAAGAGCCCATTTATGTTTGACATCATTCTAAGCAATCCTCGGGCCTTATTTTATCTTTAAAAAAATTCTTAGAAAAGTGGATGCACTTTTCATGCTTGAGTCCCCTCCAAGACCAAAATGAAAGCGGTCCCTCATTCTTCATGAGAAATGTAGAATTATTGACTCACATGATTGATAAGTTTGATATGTGGATTTATTGAGTCATATGGTTGGTAACTTATTAAATAGAGAAATTTGAGAGAAGATTCTTTAAAAAGTGGGCATACGTGGGCCACTTGATGAAGACGGAATAAATGTAGTATTTTATGTTGAAGATGCTGAAAATTTAACTAAAAGTGGAAATATTTAATAAATTTTACGAGTCCACTAACAATATAAAAGGTCTAACAAAGAAAATAAGGTGGAGCTAAGAACGACATTACTATCATATATCATAAAGTTTCTTCAATTTCTTATTGAATCTTAGTTATTTTCAATTATTTGTGACATTTGATGTTAAATTTTACCCAACTGTTTGGCCAAGCTTTCATTATATTGAAGAGTGGCATGTAATCCTGATTTAAAACGGCTTACTGAAGTCATAGTAAAGCCTTTGAATAATTAATCCTTGGAAATAGTGATTTTAAAGAAACGTGCATACCAACGATCTTCCCTGACCATTTGAGAATATTATGTATAAAAGTTTCATATGTCACACTGTAAGAAATACCAACTTCGAGAACAACACTTTTCCGAGTGATTTTTTGTTAAAAAGCATTGGCAAATCATACTAGATATGAAATTAAAGGTTTTTACTAGTCTTGCAATTGTTGAATGCATGTTTAATAGATTCAACATTGTTGCAAAAGGGTCGGGCCATCTTTACATTTCATATGAACTAATCGTGTCAACATTAGGTAATTTACATTGACTAACCATCTACACAAAAAGTTGCACATTTGAATCAACTAATTTTGATTTCCAAATACTAGAATAGAGTTGCAAGCTTGTTCGACAAAATTACATTTCCTTTTCCAATTTGACCTTTTATGAATTAGAATTTTTGGAAACAATTTGAAATAGGTAGCCTTAAGAGGCAATTAGTCAAATCAAGCTCCATTTAACCATCTCTAATCCTTGATGAAGTTACATAGAATCTCGGAAGACATCTTAAGAATCAAATTGTCATTGACAAACGAAACTATGAATTCAATGATGCACTTATAATATGTTGAAATGTGAATTCTTTTTTAATAATATACCAAAGAGACAATTTCATAATTAATGGATTCCAAGAATCCTTGAAGTTACATATTCCTTTACTAAAGATCTTAGATCCATGGAAGAAATTTTCAAGGGAAAGGAGGTGTCATTGAGAAATGCTAACCAGTTTCAAGAGATTGAAGAATTGGAAAATCTTGATCCATACCATGTCCAAGTAAAAAATATTTCCATGTTAATAGCTAATAGGTTTCTTGCCAAACTTTGCATAGGCTAATGACAAGCAGAGAGATTCTTATTTTGAAGAATCGGACACTTAATTTTTTTCATAAATAGTAACTTTGTCCCACTAATCTTAAATAGAGGTGAGCTACACTTTATGTCATACAAGGATTTTCCAAGATTCATTAGTATGGAGGGCTCTGACAATCCATTTAGAAATAAGACATTTTACTTGGATCCAAGGATCAATGATACCCAATTTGTTTGTATGGTTGGGTTGAGTGCAAAGAGACCACAAAAACAACTATGCCTTAATTTAGCCAAAAGAAATTATGTTTCATTTTGAATCAACTTGAGATAATATGACTTGGAAGGCATCCAACAAGAATAATAATAAACATGTGGTAAGGAATCTATGTTATTGGTGATTTAAACTCATCTTGCTAGAGATAATAACTTCACTCCCCAGCTATCTATCTTTCTATTGAATTCTGAATCAACCAATCCTACCTTTGAGAAGGGGAAATACCAATGCTAAAGGGAATCTTGGTATATCTCATAATTTCACCATGTTTTATTTGTTTCCAATCTTTAAGTATCATTTGAATGCATTCTTTATTCTTATAAAAATATTTTCAATTTTATGTAATTTGATCATTTCTATCCCGAGGCCATACAATATATATCATCTCAACTTCCATAACATTATTCACCTTAGACTAGATTCATTTTATAGGAACAACATTCTATCATCAACAAAGTGAGGGATGAGAGCATACTTATTTTGAGGCAAAGAAAAGCTTTTTTATTTTCCCCTAAAGAGTGAACTTTCTCAAACATGTAGCCAACCACATTGATGGATAACACATTGTCAGATAGATTGTTAGAGAAGGAAAGATCCAGTAAGAGATTCATTCACAACAATTTTCCAGTAAAAAGCAATCTAGCACGAATAAGCAATCTACTTCTAAACCCCAATATTTCATCATTTTTAGAACAAAGGACCATTTAATTATATCATAAGCCTTATCAAAGTAATTCTCAATAATAGTAGCTTCTTGACCTAAGTATGATGCCTAATCAATTGCTTCTCACGAGAAAACTAGATTATCAAGGATAAAACGACCACCAAGAAACCCAATTTATTTAGGTCTCACTATGTCTTTTACCACTAATTTTATCTTGGCAGCACATTCAAAATGATCTTGTAGGAGTTTTTAAGGATCGAGTAATAGGGCACCTACCAGTGATGAAGTCTCTATTGGTCCCTTTTGGAATCAACTGGATAATCCCACAACTAATTGTATGACCCAAGGAACCAATATTTTCATTTTCAAGATAAACTTGATAAAAGGCATTATGGAAAACATGGCATATGACTTAGAAAAACTCTGTAGGTAAACCATTAAGACTAGGAATCTTGATTTTTTCCATGTTATCTATGAGTGAGAATATGGTCCAACATTTTCATGTTATTGGATTTTTATAGGATTGCAATTCCGGATAACATTATCTAATATAGATTGGGTGGAATAAATTAAGTTATCATGTACCCCTAAAAGGGGTGATCAAATTTTAAGGGCCAGTCATAATTTCATGTGGATGGATATGTATTCATAAAATCTTTCCATGATAAAAAGTTACAAGAAATAATTACGGTTTTATTGATAAGAGTGCTGAGTGAAGGAGGAGACCGAATTTAACGAAATTGAGAAGTTGAAAATTGCCAGTTCACTATTTATAAGCCTGCAGAACCTTTTTGCAAAATTGACCCTTAAAAACTTAGCAAAATGTAAAATTTATGTTTCCTGTGCAAAGAGAGCGTCGAGAGCTTTCCAAAAAGTCATCATTTGCCAAAAACTGAGCTTCCTAGCAAAAGTTATGGCACTTTGAAGTTTTTGTGCCTTGGCGGGAAAATTTGGAAAAAATTTCCCTAGCGGGTCTGCAAGCCAAATATTTCCCGTTATTTTGCCTTAGAAAAGTTTTGGGAAAAATTGTGACTTGGGAAAAAAATTCACTTTTTCCTCCGTCGGCCCACAGCCAATCAGAGAGCACCATGTGTCCTCTTAGGCGCTACGGCGGAGGCGTGACTTCCATTTTAGCCCTTAGCCTTTTGAAAAATTTGGGGAAAATTTTTCACTTTTGCCCTGTCAGCCCGCAACCAAGAAGAAGGTGCCACGTGGCACCTTGGGGTGGCAACAGGGAGGGAGGACCCCTTTAATTTCTTTGGTTTTGGCCTTGGGAAAATTGCAACAAGATTCCCCGCAGCCTCGCATCACCTCCCCCACCTCGGGCTTTTCTTCCTCCGCGGGTGCGCAGACCCGTGCGTCCCTTTCTCCCTTTTTTCCTCCTTCAGGCGCAATGCTCTAAATCCTCGCACCGCTCCGCACCCCTCTTTCTCTCTGCTCCCCTCGGCCAACCGTAGAGCGCCACACCTTCTTAGTATTTCACAATGTGAATTTTCCCAAACCTTTTTTCTTCTTTTATTTGAGTAGAATTAATTATCTTGGTGCTTTTAGGATGTCAAACAAGATCTCATAAGCCATGAATAAACGCTTTCTAATTAATCGGAAAAATGATGTATCATATACACCGAGGCATAAAATGATTTTGTTGACCTTATTTTTAAATTTCTTACTTATGTCATTGGTTTCGCCCTCAAACTACTTTCTGCATCCAAATTATCTAAAAAAGTTTTCTTTGTCGCCAATCTCTATAATATGGGAAAAGTGCCCTCTCAATTCATGTCTCCAAATAAATTGGATTTGTTCTCTTGCACTAACAACACCTTTAGGATCGAAAATAGAAATTCCTATGTTTACACACATGTTCCCCGTCAACCAAATGTTAGTCACAATATTGACACTAACAATGAAGGTGACACCACCAATAAAGGAATGTGTGTGTGCACAAATACTATCACCTGTGAAGTTTAATCCAAGAATAATAACAATGTTAACAAGGGTATTACAAGAAACAACCAAAATTTCACCCAGGAGAGTGGCAATGTGAAGGATGTTGTTATGTTTATAAAAAATATCAATGTTTTTGACTTGATGGTTGTTAATTTTTTAGACAAAATGAAGACATGAATGTAAACTTGGAAATAAAAAGGTAGGAATCAGATACCTACATGTCCCACACCTTGTTCCTACCCAAATAATATATGTTATTTATGCTACACTTTATCATCTTGATCTTGTTTGCATTATTCATGTGAATTCAACTTGTGTTTAAAGGGTCCAAAACTAAAAATGGGGTAAATTCAATAGGTTCCAAGTTTGAAACTCAACAATAATGATTTCTTCTTGTAGCATGTTATATCCCTCCTTTCATTTTCAAGCTCAATCAATTGCAAGAAAATAGGTGATGCACCAACAAAAATCAATAACTGAGCCCCTCTAGTGGTTGGTCATATGAGCGAAAGGTATATTTTATCTACTGATCAAAAGTTTTAGACTGAGACTTCATACAATTTCTAACATTTTTTATTGAAAATTTCTCTCATATTTATAAGGAAGGATTTTCATTAATAAAACCATCAAAGTGTACCATGCAATATCCAAATCTGAAAGAAATTCCTTGTTTTCTTAATTCTTGTATGCTCAAATAAATTTGCATATATTTACATTTTAATAGACATATTTAACTCTGTGAATTTAGGGGAGTGTGTTATCGAGGAATGCTGACAAAACAAAAAATAAAATATCGATAACCCAATAAGTGACAACAACTTATTTTTCTTAAACATTGTCACTTGTCATCATGTAATGGGTTTATCTAGCCATAGAATTCATGAAAAAAAAGAATCAATCAATTTATATTTAAGCCAACGCCATAACCGTCTAATGTTAGTCATTGATATTTTTGTCGCAAAAATTTTTAGAGCGATCTCTTTTAGTCCATTATAGGTAATTTGGAGAAATGCCTTTGGCATAAAAAGAGGCCAGAACTTACTGGTCTTGTGCATACAATATTTGGTCATACTTTCTCACTATAAATAAATGCTTATCAACATAATAAATATTTAAAAATATTGTGTGCACTGAAAAGATATTTCTCTCTTATTAGTCTTGCTACAACATATACTATTGCTCTTAGAGTCAAGAACATCTTACCAAATTACTTTTAACTATGTTTACCAATAATAAAATTAGTTTTCACATAAATTCCCGCTTTTTCAAAGTTTTTTATTTTCTTATATTTACGGATAGAGTGAGAATACTACCTTTGATCATAAATACAATTATATCAACAATTGATTTGTATTTACCATTCATTTATACGTACACACATTCAACATGGTAAATATGTATGAGATATATGACACATGATGTAACATGAATTCTAAGACAAGGAACCATTTTGTTTACAAATATTCTCCTTTTTATGAAATAAGGGGACAATTTTTTAAGCTCTTCAGATATTCTCATGGATCTCTCCATACATTCATGGCTTATGAAGATCAAATATTTGTATCCCTCTTCCTTCAAGAGATGTTAGACCTTTATTAGTGGCTTCTCAAATATTCCTCCAAGGGGGCTTGCACCAAACAACTACATCCTACTTCAAACCATTTGAAATCATCAGTAGGAAGAGACCCCATGACCAACCTATATATATATATACATGTTAGACTAGTGAGACATCACAAACTCAATTACTCACATTGAATCATGTGCATTACACACTTTTTCACTTATACGAGTATCAAAAGTGTTAATCTAGAGAATCATGGTTCAAATCTCTTTGCAGTGCCCCTCTCCTTTTGAGATTCTTCTTGGTATCTATATCACACTATTATTTGACTCTCTTTTAATTTACTTTCATCTTTTTATAATTTTGGGTATACCACTGCATTCCCTTTTTCTTCTTTACATTATATCATATGCAGTCCCATGGTCCAATCTTGACCTTTAGTAGACACTAATATATCAATAAAGTTAAATTCAATATCACTCATAAATGATGTAAGGCCAATGTATGTTTCCTAAATTTTGGTTGAAGTTGGTGTAATTCAATATTTAATTGCTTCATCGATTTAAACTAAAATTAATACATATATCTTAAATACATTTATCTAAAATACGTTGAGAGATATCAATCTTCAACTTCTTATCTTATATTTTTCACATACCACGTCACCTAACAACTCCATTACCTATTCCACCAACTTAATTTTGAACGGTAAAAAATGGTAATGATCTAGCTACACCATGTTATCAAGATTGAAAAATATTTTTGGCAAAGAGACATGCTCCAAACTTCAATTTCGATGAAAGCTTATAAGTGATAATTAAATGGGAGTCAAAATTAAAGTTAAAATTTCATGATGACAGTTAAATAGAAATGAAATTTAGTCTCATGCATAAATGTGAACAACTCACTTCATTACACTCCACATGGTTGCTATTGTAGAATGCATATAGGTGTAACAATACTTGAATTATTATTTTTTACTTTGGTTTCTCAGTTTTTAATATGGAAAGTTCACTACTTCCTATTTCTTATGTTGTCGTAGATAAGATACAAAAAATCATTTATAACATCAAAAATACAATAGAAAATATAAAAAAACTACACTAGACCCAAAAACTAAAAAACACCCATCAACATGATTAAAAATGTGTTGCAAAATCAAATCCATCGGTAAGACTCTTAGAATGCTATCTTTTTACATTTATTTATAATACCAAATAATGGTAGGGACTAGACACATCACATCATGGCCTTGTTGCATGGGTAAATAACATGACATTACCATGGTTTGAAATGTGTGTGTGTGTGTGTGTGTGTGTGTGTGTGTGTGTGTGTGTGTGTGTGTGTGTGTGTGTGTGTGTGTGTGTGTGTGTGTGTGTGTGTGTGTGTGTGTGTGTGTGTGTGTGTGTGTGTGTGTGTGTGTGTGTGTGTGTGTGTGTGTGTGTGAGTGAGTGAGTGAGTGAGAGAGAGAGAGAGAGATCCGAAAACATAGTAGAAAATTAATTCTACTAAATAATGTTCAATCGGATATTAAAAATTTATCAATTTTAGGACTTCAATTAATCCTTAAAAATTGACCAAAATTTGATTTAAGATTGATCCGAAACTGATTTTCCAATCACTATTGATCAAGCCATACAAAAATCAAATACCTATCCATCCAATGCCTTTGAGATGTCATTATTGATTTCTATAAGTGAATTCTGATTAAATTACTAACTTAAAATGTGGAAATAAAATCAGAAATCAGAATGCAATCAGGGATTAAATACAATGCCAAAATTGATAACGGAGTTCGGCATACAAGCCTACGTCTTCGGGCTCATGTGAACCGATCTATTAAAATTTACTAAAATTGTAAGTATAGTAACCCTTACAATCAACAAAATAGATCAAAACCTGCAATAATGTACTGTCAGACCTTCGAAAGATTCTGACAAAGCTCAGTAAACATCTTTCACCTTCCTGAAGTACTTTGTCGAGGTCACTCCCTTAGGAATTTCACAATTAGTGACTTTCACAAAATAAATTGATGTCATAGAACTTCCAAAATGGGAAAATAATTACACCAATAGGAGCGTAACATAATCCTAATCATTTCATTAGGTTACTCCAAAGGCTGGTTCTGAGCCTAAGTGCTCCAAAATTGGACATTTCTCCAAGTAGGTCTATTCTGCCTACCACACAGTCTCAGACTAGTGTGCATTCAAATGTCACTGAGCCCTTTTATAGGCTTGTCGAGCTAGCATGGCTCGTCGGTGAGACATTATCACTTTTAAATGGGTGGTGGGGGTTCGATTCACCCAACCATCGTCTCCCTTTATTATCCACAATCCCGTGGATTTACCAAATCCCACTTCACATTTATTTAATGTTTTGCATTTACCAATGCCACCCCACATGGATTCCCTGTTGGTAGGGGGAAATGGATTTGTTTGTAAGCATCATCCATATCTCCACATGACATCCTTGAGTCGGTGGGGGCATTATTTCAATGTCCCACATGTGTGGGAAATCATTTTTAAAAGGCATGTCAACAACACAAATTTGTGGCATAGGCCACACTTTTCACGTTAGCCTAGCCGCTACGTCGGGGGAGGCCCCCTTAGATCTTATATATCTTATATATCTGGGTGGCTAGGGTGCACCATATATAGATGTCAGACGAGTGGACTGACTCTCTATAGTCAGGAGGCTGCCCTATCTTGAACTATCTAGCTCGTTCGACGCCTATCTATATATGGTGTGCCCTGGCCTCCGCCCTCGGCACATGCCTATCTATATAGGGATAGGGGCCACCAACCCCCCCTATCTAATCTATATATGATAAGAGCTAAGAGGATCCCTATCTAGATCTATGGGCCGAGTCATCCGCTTAGACTGTTGAGTTGGTTATGATGTTGATTGGTCACGTCGTGTGGTTGTTTGATCCACCCAATATTGGGTTGTGCACTCGTGAATGTTGAATCGTTGGTTTGATCCCGCTGATGTATAGGTTGTGATCTCACCAGTTAGGGCCAAGTTCATTGGAGCCCGCCAAGTTGATAAGGAGGTGGTCGGTGGAGTATTCACAAAGCCCACCGTGTATATGTGGTCGAGCCATAGTCGATTTCCATGTGGCATATACACAAATTAAGAACATTGTGGTCATAAAATGTGATCAACTCAATTCAGTGGGGAGTTGATCACCCCACTGAGCTATCAAAAGAGCTTACCTGAGCTCAATTCGAACCCTGCAATGCACAATCAACTCTCCAAAATAAACATAGTTCCACATTGGGAATGTTAGAAAGATATATGACATATATAATCTAAAATTCGATAGTGGAAATATAAAATAGGTGGAAAAGGTACCCCTCTTATAAAAGAGTGTGTCTAACTTGGTTGAGGGTCCTTGGATGTGATCTCACCGGTTTGGGACGAGTTCATTGGAGCCCACAAAGTTGATAACAAGGTGGTCGGTGGAGTATTCACAAATCCCACCATGTATATGTGGTTGAGTCGTAGTCGATTTACATGTGTCATATACACAAATCCCAAACATTGTGGTTATAAAATGTGATCAACTCAAAATATTGGGGATTATATCACCCCACCGAGCTATCAAAATATCTCGCCCAAGCTCAATTTAAACCCTGCGATGCACAATCAACTCTCCAAAACAAACATAGTCCCACATTGGGAATGCTAGAGAGATATATGGCATATATAATCTAAAATTCGATAATAGCAATATAAATAGGCGGGAAAGGCACCCCTCCTATAAAAGAGTGTGTCAAACTTGACTGAGGGTCCCCAGCCAACAAATAGCAGGGCCCACTAATTTTTCATTCATCAAAGACTGAAGGTGATCAAAACACGAATGTTCAACTTTTTCCACGAGCTTCATTTTTTGAGTTTACCACTTTGTCATGGTTTAGGAAGATTTAAGGAACTCCCAAATATCCCAAAATGTCCTCCGGATTTGTGTGTGTGTGTGTGTGTGTGTGTGTGTGTGTGTGTGTGTGTGTGTGTGTGTGTGTGTGTGTGTGTGGGTGTGTGTGTGTAACAACAAAATAGCCTCTAGGGTTGGGCTCATTTGATCTCAATATATTCTTTAGGGAGCCCAGGTCATGGGTTTGATTCTTGATTTACCTGCAGTATGTGGAGTGGGGTATTTGCATGTTACCCTAGAGGTTGTTTGATGGGGCTCGCCATGTATTAGATCTTTGTTTTTTAAATCTTCGAGCCATTGGGTATTCATTCGTTGATCCCTTTAGGTTACCAAAAAAATAATACAAAAGAATAAGGGTCATAGATGGCTTATGAACCAGTAAGAGATATGTGGAATTGGAATTGTTATTTTATATTGGATGTAAAATATTGCATTTCACATTGTTGAATGTAAAAGGTCCCTCTTTTTATGTGGAAAATGAAGAATTATCGACCTATATGATGGGTAATTTTCTAAATTTCCCTTGCTCTTTAAATCTCCAAGCTATTGGGTATTCGTTGATCCCTCTAGGTTACCAAAAAACAATAAAAAAGAGTAAGGGTCACGGACGGATTATGAACTTGTAAAAGATATGTGGAATTGGAATTATTATTTTATATTGGATTGAAAATATAGCATTTCACATTGTTGAATGTAAAAGGTCCCTCTTTCTACGTGGGAAATGAACAATTATTGACCTATATGATGGGTAATTTTTAAAATGTCAATGCTTTTACTATTTTATATTGGATTGAAAATACTACATTTCACATTATTGAAAGTAAAAGGTCCTTCTTTCTACGTGGGAAATGAAGAATTATTGACCTATATGATGGGTAATTTTTTAAATGTCAATACTTATTATTTGGATGTTTGGAAATATGGCTAGTAATTTTCTACATAGAGAAATTTTAAAGAAGATTCCCGCATAACATATATAATTTAGGTCTCGAAATTGTGGGCATTTAGGGGCCATTGGCTAATGACGAATTAAATGTAGTTATTAAGTGTTGAGTCAAATTGTATAAAGTCTAATGAAAAGGATAAAAAATGTTGTGGTTGGTACAAGTTGAATATTTAAAAATGATAAATATTGCACCATCCTAAATTTATGGATATTAGGAAAAATTAGATCTAATGGTTTATGGGTTTATAAGTTAAGAAAAATAAATCTTAAATGTTTTGAAGTGATGATTATTTTTGCAAAATTGCAATCTGTTTAGCAGAGATCTAAAATCTAAAAACATAATAGTATTTTTTAATGAAAATGTATGTTTGGGATGAGGTGAATATGATGATTTAATATGAATGCATTTTCCTTACCCTAATTTAACAAATCATGTCTCAACTTTCCTAGTTCTATCATGAATTATTAGTAATTTGATCTCCTATACCAAACCATAATTCAATTTATAATGATGAAGTGAAAGCGGTGTGGACAACGTTACACACAAATTATTAAGGTAGAAAAGAAACACAAGAATTAAAATCTCCTAATAGTTTGAACAATTTATCACGTATACAGAGTTGACACTTGCCTCAACAAACTGGAAAAAATTTAAATTGGCCACAACTACCCACAAAAGTTGGAAATGACCTCAATAACCCAAAACGTTAAAATTGTGAGCCCAAATAATAGAATTTATCATCAATAACCCAAAAAGTTTTTCTATGGAATATTTTTTCTACTGACATGACTATTAAGTTGGCAAGATTTCACCACACATTTATCATAGGAGCAAACCCCATGGCACTATCCAGAATTCAACAAATTAGGGGCATAAATCAACATGACCAATCATCGGTATTCATTCTTATGTACATTTCTCTTTATTATGTAACTTTTTAGTATAGAGTCTTTCAAATTCAATCTACAAATTTATATACACCATTATCAAGCAATTATTTGTGTGTCTTTACACATGAATGTAGGTTCCATGTGGATTGGCACAAACACTTTCAAAGTTTAAAGTATCACTCATATGATTGAGATGAGAGGTTTTTCTTTACTTGTTCTTTTCTTTTAATCTAACAATATTGTCAATACTAGATCAAAATGGTGAAATTTATACCCCAAATTTGATTTGGGTACTTGACAATATGACATTCGGCGCTCATATTAAGACACTCCATTTACACATTATTTGACCAACGAAAGGCACTTTCCTTCTCTATCACACACATTATATCCATTAGAGAACAACCACCCTCCATTCGAGTTCTTCAAAGGTCACTGCACATGTTATTGAACATTTGTCTAGAACCCTACATGTTTCAGAATTGATTTCTTTCACTCCCAGGGCATGTTTGTGGGTCCTAGATAATAGAGTCTTTGTTATTTTCTAGGTGCAATGAACCCATTTTATGACACTCTTATAGTCATGTATTAACAAGTGCATATTGTCTTAGTTGGACTACATGATACTTTTGGGTTCGATTTAGCAGAAAAAGTAACAAAGGTCACCTATAAATGCAAACACACCCTAACATATTAGGGGCATGTGATGCACACTTGAGACTTATCTAGGAATCTTCTATCCACATTCCAAGAAGGTTGATAAAAAGTATTGCACACATTATCCCTTAGAGAACATCACCCAAATATGAAGTTTTCTACATCGTTTCCCTAGATGAAGTGTTGAGCTAAATCCAAAGTAAAAACTACACAATCCCTGGTGTGAGCGTTGAATCAAGGGCTCATTTTCTATTATATATTCTATCACATTTCATCGTAGGTTTGGGGAAATACAACGTACTTGATACCTCTTCAAAGAAGTGGTATGTGGCGCAGAACTCATCACATCAATGTGGATGTGATGACACACTCCAACCCAAGTTATGTTAACCCATGTTTCAAGTTAAGGGCAATATATAAGCAATCATCGTAAAGCTATTGACCCAGAAAACAAAAGTGCAGATATATGTGAAGTTTTATAGGAAAGGTGAGCATGTACGGATTTGCAAAGGACATGTTTATAGCCCTCCAAACATGTTCGGCGATGGTATTGTCCAAACATTTACGAACCCATCGAAAATAGACTACTAGGTGTTGGTATTTTTTGGGAAGCTTAACAACACTTTGATCCATTTCCGCACACAATATAAACACTCTATCACACCCTCTATTGTGTATTATATTTTATCTCTCTAACTTCAATTGTACTCTATCAAAATTATACTTGGGAAAATTTAGAGTAGCATAATTTAAAACTACTAAAATTATTTGTTCTAATTATGAGTTATTTTTATACATTAATATATTAATATATTAAGTTAGGTATAGAATCCTAATTTTATATTACATTTGGATGAATCCAATCACTTATTTTATATTTTATTATCCGATAGTGAAACAATTAAACCATTAATCATAAATAAAATTATATCAAGAATTAAATATCACTTATGACCAATTTAAGTTTCCTAAATTTTAGGCGAAATTGGTGTAATATAGAATTATATTTTAAAATATGTTTGTATTCGCCACATATTACCGTATATTCATATGGACCATCTATAAAATCAAAAAGTGCAGAATGTGATGTATTTCATTTCAATCTCTTCAACAAAGCAACGTACATTTAGAAAACACCAAAATCGAATACGGGTCATGAAGCAACAAAAGATATGTGGAATTGGAATTTATTATTATTTTATTCAATTATAAATTTGCTGAATGTACAAGGTCCCTCATTCTACGTGGAAAATCAAGAATTGTTGACTTATATGATGGTTAAGTTTCTAAATGTCAATGCTTATTATTTTAGATATGGCCGGTAATTTTATTATAACATTTTATAATAGTGTTTATATATATATATATATATATATATATATATATATATATGAGCATTGATTCACATATATTTTTATATAAATGTAGGTTTTGTGCATATTGAAGCACACATATAAGGATGTGAAGTTTGTGTTTATTTGATCTTATCTTTAAATCTAAATTAAAATAAAGATAATTTGTACCTTAAAGTTGGTTTGGGTACTTGATATTATGACAAACTTTTATCTACAAATTATTAAACCAATTAAAGATATTTTCTTGCTCTACCCCACACCTTGTATCCACTAGCAATTGCCTAGAAGTGTGCAATAGAAACACTGAAGGAGGGATGTATGTGATTTTTTCAAAATTGATTTTAGCAATGATAGCCTATATGTAATTATATTTTAGTTGGCATATGAAACTTATTTTAATTCTTTCGTATTCTAGTATGATGTCATATGGCTAGGATAAAATAAGAGAAAAGAATAATTTCTTCCCAAAGAAACAATAACCATTCTTTAAGGGATTGATATTGGAATAAAAGAGAAAATAGTAGCATAGATAGATGGTGACAACCTTCACATTAATTACAATTGATTCGATTTCGCATGCCAACTAATCGTGAGGTTCTCTATAATTTCCTTGTGACTGCCACAAGTATGTACATAATAGCTTGTGTATACTAATAGTTAGCTACAAATTGTCATCCTAAAATTAATAGTAGTCTATTAACCATCCAAATTCAAATAATATCACAAATTTATTGTGATGCTTGTCTTTTGGATTAAAATGAATGAGTTTGTCTAGTTAAAACAATGATTGAGTAGGAATTTGTCATACAAATTGTAAAACATCCACAAATAAAACCATTTATGAGTGAAAAGGAAACCTTCACCTTTCATGTGTTGCATTTTGACAGAAAAATTATTACCTCGAATAATCTTGGTCTATTGATCATGACATATTCTTAGTGCTTAGATTATGGAGATGCTTGTAGGTGTTGTCATTCCAAAAGGATGTGTATATACTTGCATTCTTAGGCGAATAAATCTACTAGTTTAATAACCCCAAGAATCATTGTACAACCTTAGTTGAAAATACAAATGGCAACATTTAGTGATTAGCTCGTCTACTGTTTATTATGTTTCCATAGTCAAGGGGTCTTGCTCAAATGACAATATTTTGCACAAGACATTCACTATAAGATGACCAATTTTGATCGGATTATATTTAGGTTAGATACAAATGTGAAAAATCTACCAATACAAGGAAACCCCTTCATAAGGCTAGGGTCAAGATGATCACATATTACTGAATATATGCATTACAATCTACAAGTGATATATTTTAAAACCTGAATTCAATTTCGCTATCAAACATAATACTCCACAAAAGTATCAAACTTTAACCACAATTTCTTTGTAAAATTTGTGAGTTGATCATATATTGCCAACCCATACATATACAAATGTGACAAATATATTATTAAAAAAGCCCCTTGATAAGGCTTGGCACAAGATAGTCATGCATAGCTATACATTTGTAGTCCAAAAGTGATAGTGTTAGCTATGAACTTAAATTTAGCCATCAACATAATATTTCATAAATTTATCGGACTTTAATCACAATCTCTTTTGAAAAGTTATTATTAAAATAGTCCCCTTCATAGGGCTTGGCACAAGAAAGTCATGCATAACTACACATTTGTAGAACAAAAGTGGTCTAGTGTTAGCCATGAACTTAAAGTTGGCCATCAAAGTAATATTCCATAAAATTATTAAACTTTAATCGCAATATCTTTGGAAAAGTTACTGCCTTCTAATATAACACAATCGGAATGCATTAGATTGTATTTAAACTTCAATTGCATTGAACCACTTCTAAATTCTTGCCATTACTTGGAAAATTGTTTATATCTACTAACAAAAATTTTGCTTCATTCAAGTTTTATTTGCTTCAACTATTTACAAGACTTCATTTCCAAATTATGATCATTTAAAAGTCACAACCACTATAGGAACTAAGATAATTATTTTGTAAGTCAATACCATCACAATTGTGGATACACAAAACAATTATGCTACTTAAGCATTATTGAATATGATAACATTAAAATTTTAAATTCATGTAATGGAATTACTTGGATAAATCAGAACATCGACAACAATATAAAACCATAGGACAACAAAATGTAGATAAATGATCTCAATATGCAAGTATAATAGCTTAGCCACTTCGAGGGGGCAACCTCCAAACCATACAATAAGACTTAAGTGTTCAATATATGCTTAACTACACACTACTATCTCCTATATATACCCCTTCTTATGATATGTCCACCACTGAGGATGACCTACTAATGATATGAATGAAATATAAAAATGATAAGAATATATGAATAACCAAGGGAATGTGTGCCACATGTTGGCATCTCCATCCGATACACTATATATGATTAAGGGTGTAGCATGCCCTTCCCCTTCAAAGCAACATTGTCCCCAATGTTGAGAATCTCCAGGTGTTGTTGTAGGAACGTTATATCCTCCCATGTTACATATTCAATGTCCATATTATTCCACTTGATCAAGTACTCAGTAATAACCCTTGTCCTCAATATTTTAGTGTGTGTTTGAAGGATGAATTCAGGTTCCAAGATGACTCTCCCCTCCTCATCGAGCTTAGGTAACACTATTTGGGCTGATACCCTTTGTCCAATTACCTTCTTCAAGCAAGAAACATGAAAGGTTGGATGTATTATGGTTGTCTGCGAAAGTTCTATTTTGTATGTTATAGTACCAATCTTTTGCAATAATTGATAGGGGCCATAATACTTAAGTGAAATTTTGTTATCCTTTTGTTGTTGTTTCAAAGACATTTTCTTATATGGTTGTAAACACACAAAAACCTAGTCATTAACTTCAAAATGCCTTTCAGTTTGATGTTGATCAACCTACTGCTTCATTTGGTTTTGTGCCATGGCCAAGTTCTCCTTGAGACTAGAAAGGACCTCTTGTTGATGTTGAATGTGTTCTTCCACTACTCTAACCCTTGGTTGTCCTCTCAATAATCATGTGATGAATGGTACCTATAGAGTGCCAAAAAGGAGACATTTTGGATGAAGTATGGAAGGAAGTGTTATACCACCATTCTACAAGTGACAGCCATAGGACCCATCTCGCTTGTTTATCTGAGGTGAAGCAGCAAAGATATACCTCCAAACACGTATTTACAACTTTTGTTTTCCCATTAGACTGGGGATGATAAGAAGAGCTACGAGCTAACTGAGTACTCAAACATAAGAA
This sequence comes from Taxus chinensis, assembly GCA_019776745.2. Taxonomy (NCBI): domain Eukaryota; kingdom Viridiplantae; phylum Streptophyta; class Pinopsida; order Cupressales; family Taxaceae; genus Taxus; species Taxus chinensis. The sequence goes on along the minus strand of CM034156.1, from coordinate 143,749,584 downwards.
TAAATCAATCCAAAAATTACTAGTAAATAGAGGGTCTCTATCATTTACTATAATCTTCGGTGTCCCATGTAGCTTTTGAACTGTATCCATGAAGGATCTTGTTACTATTCTTACAGCAAATGGGTGTGAGAAGGCACAAAAATGAGCATATTTGGTGAGTCTATTAATCACAACCATGATGACATTTTTTCCTTCAGATTTAGGCAATCCTGTGATGAAGTCCATGGAAACCTCTTCCCATCGTTGGCTAGGAATAGATAGAGGTTGTAGAAGACCAGGGGAACGAACTGTTTCACCCTTATTTTGTTGACAAACCATGCATTTGGCCACAAAATTTCGGACATCCCCTTTGATCCCTTCCTAGAAGAAATATTTTTTGATTCGATGATAAGTCTTTAAGAATCCATAGTGCCCGCACTGGAGAAGCATGAAGCTTAGATAGAACCCTATTTTTAAGTGTGGAGTTCTTACATAGGTATAATCTATCTTTATACCATAAAGCATCCCCTTTCCATAAAATTTTTTCAAACATGCTTGGATCATTTTGGAGATTATGAATGAGGTTTTGTGTAGTTGGGCCATTTCTCCATTTATACCTTGCCTCCTCTACCCAAACTTCATGTAAGATGGATATGGCACATAACAATGCTGCAACTGATTCATCTTTCCTAGATAGAGCATATGCGACTACATTCTCCTTCCCTTTCTTGTAGATAATCTCAAAATCATATCCCAACATCTTTTAGACCCATTTTTTTTGTTCTTCATATGATAAGCGTTGCTCCAAGAAGTATTTCAGACTATCATGATCTGTCTTTACTTTGAAGTTTCTTCTTATGAGATATGGTCGCCATTTCTTTACCACATGAAGTATGGCTAGCATTTCCTTCTCATAAGTTGGATTTGACAAATTATTACCTTTGAATTGACACTCAAAAAGGTAATAGGATGATATTCTTGCATGAGAACTTCCCCCATACCAAACCCTGATGCATCACATTCAACAATGAATGTTTTGGAGAAATATGGAGTAGCAAAGGCTAGAGTGGTACATATTGGCCTCCTTTAACTTCTCAAATTCTTTGGTAGCATCCTCATTCCAATGAAAATATTCCTTCTTTAATAAATTTGTGAGAGGTGATGCTATACTTCTATTATGCCTTACAAATCTACGATAATAGCCTGTAAGCCCCAAAAATCCTCAGATATTATTTAGGGTTTTTAGAACCTTCCAATCCCTCATGGCCTTGATCTTATCAGGATCCACTTTAATACCTTCATAAGAGACAATATGATCCAAATATTCAACTTCCTTGACTCCAAAAGAACACTTAGAGGGCTTTGCATAAAGTTGATGTTGCTCAAGGGTTTCCAAAACCTTATTTACATGATGTAAGTGTTCCTCCCATGTTTTGCTATAGATTAATATATCATCAAAGAACACTAAAACAAACTTTCACATGAATGGCTTAAAAATAGAATTCATTGAACTTTGAAATGTAGAAGGTGCATTTGTGAGTCCAAAAGGCATTACCAAGAATTCATAATGGCCTTCATGTGTCTGAAAGGTAGTTTTATGGACATCCTCATCCTTGATTCTAATTTGGTGGTATCTGGAATGAAGATCAAGCTTTATAAAGTAAACAACACCATGCAACTCATCAAGAAAATCATCAATTATAGGAATAGGAAACTTATCTTTGATTGTGTACTTATTAAGTTCCCTATAATCAGGACACATGCACCACATGCCATCTTCTTACACACCATCACTACCGGAGAAGAATAAGCACTCTGACTATGAAAAATGATTCCTACTTCCAACATCTCTTGTGCAATCTTCTCGATCTCACTCTTTTGCACATATGGGTACCTATAAGGTATGATATTGGGTGGTTAGCTCTCTGGTACTAACTGAATAGCATTATCATGATCTCTCTTTGGAGGTAAACCCTTTGGCATATTTTCAAACACATCAGAGTGTGCACCCAACATTGCTTGTATATATGATGGTATAACGTCCTTCGACTGATGTGCCTCCAATGAAAATAGTTGTGCCAAAAATCCCTCTGCACCCTTTTTTAGCATTTGTGCATTTGATGAGATCTCACTAGCTATGGATACATTGCTCTTAATCCTCTTAGCTCAAAATTCCTTCCTTCAGACTGAAAGTGCATGAACAACTCTTAGAAGTTCATCTCAATGGTTCCCAAGGTGGTAAGCCATTGAAATCCTAACACAATTTTTGTTCCTCACATAGAAATGACATACATGGGGATATTTAGTAGGTAATCTCCCATGGTGAACTTAATATTATGGCATTTTCTGGAACAAGTAACAATACCTTCATCAGAAATCATTACTTGACATTCAGGAGCTGGATAAATAAAATAGTTCAGGCGCATTACTAACTTATGATTGATGACGTTGTGAGTACTTCCTGGGTGAATCAACATTGTGACGCTCTCATTTTTTAAGAATCCAACCACCTTGAGGGTTTGGGGTGTGTTAATGCCTGAAATTTTATGGAATGAGATTGTTGGTTGGGGATCTCCTTACTCCTCCTTTGGCTAGACCATGACCTCTAACTCTTCATCTTCTTCCTTCTCTTCATCTTCAATAGGCTCATCAATGTAGAACAACTTCTTTTCAGTACATTTATGTCCTAGTCCATATTTACTGTCACATTTAAAACATAACCCTTTTGCTCTCTTTTATTCAATTTGTTGATGTGTCAATCTAATTAGCCGAGGGAGTGTTGGAGGCAAGGTGTTGCAATCTCTGATATTAGTGAAATTTTGTCTCCTTCTTGAAACCAATTTTTCCTCTGCCCGACGTGCCATAATCATAGAATTAGAAACCTTATGAGGATTAAACATATGCACCTCATGCTCAATGTGATCCTTAAGACCCCCAAGAAATAGGTCATTCAAATTCTCTTCAGTAATATTTCCCACCCGCAAGGAAAGGTTTTGGAATTGACGAATGTAATCCTTAATGGATCATGTTTGTCTTAACTTTGTTAATTGGCTGAAGTAATTACCTGAAATACTATAACTATAGTGTAATTTCAGCTCTTTGGCGAATAATTTCCATGTAACATTGAGACCACTCTTTTTCCTCTGAGCACATAACCATCGATACCAAACGAATTGGTCAGGTTCGAGATACAAAGATGTCATGGTCACGTTTTTTCATTATGGAATATGATGTAGATCAAAGAAATTATCCATTTGGTTAATCTAATTGAGTGGATCCTTTCCATCAAAATTATGCATGTCCACTTTCGGAAACATGTTAGGGCCTTCAGAGTGTTTGTATTTGGATTGGGCATGATCAAAAATATACCTTGGCTCCTTTTTCTATTAATTTGACCTGAAGATCCACCTTGGTTGATAGATGTGTGATTACCCATTATATGTGTATTAAATTACTGAATGAAATCCTCTAATTGTTGTCCAATCCTGTATACATCTTCTTTGTTGGCCACCCTAGACTCGAGGTTTCACAGGTCAAAATCAAGTTGTCTTACCTTATGGTCCTTCGAAGTAAACCCTAACCGTGAGGAATATGTAGTTACTCCTTCTAACTCCAACTCCTAAAATATTATCTCATCCTTTTCTGGAGTTTTATGCGGAGTGACAGGATTTTGTTTGCCTCTTGTGGAAGGCCCCGACATGATGCCCCAAAATAGTAAGATTTAGGGATCAAGGTCAAATTTTAGGGTTTAGTAGTTCGATAGTAATTCGACCAAATATAAAAAAACTTAAAAAAATACAACGAATGTGTTATCCTCTTTCTAAAAATGTAAAGAACTTGAAAATTTCCACAATTTGCAGCCTAGGGAGCAAATTTATGAAAAACCCTAAATTTGTAATAAGTTTTGAAAAATACAAAAAAAGTCTAAAATTTTCAGGGAACCTCACTTGGCATTATTAGCAACTTTGGTAAAAAAAAACTCTAACAAATTTCGCTCTAGTTTGCAATATATATCGGAAACAAAAAATTAGGGTTTTTGCCCTAATTTTGGCCCATATCGCAACTCTGATACCACTTGTAATGGAATTGCTTGGATAAATCATAACATTAATAGCAATATAAAAACCATAGGACAATTTTTTTTAGATAAATTATCTCAGTATGCAAGTATAATGGCTTAGCCAGATCGACGAGGCAACCTCCAAACCATACAATAAGACTTAAGTGTCCAATATATGCTTAAATACACACCACTATCTCCTATATATACCCTTCCTATGCTATGGCCACCACTAAGGTTGACCTACTAATGATATGAACGAAATATAAAATGATAAGAACATATGAATAACCAAGGGAATGTGTGCCGACATCTATATATGATTAAGGGCGTAGCAATTCACCTATAACAATGGTTTACTGCTTGCACTAATTGCCACTTTGAAATCTTCATGCCAGATAAAGCAACTTATCCATTACATCACAAACATCATGACACGTGGATATAATAATAAATATTCATGAATCTTATTAATGTATTTGATCATTTGTAAATAAAAACCACCCAAAAGAAACTATCTTCTACTTAATATTGATCTCCATAGTGAAAGCTCAATTGTGAGTAGTAGACACCTACGAGCTACATGTAATAGCTATTCTATGGGATAGTAGTGAAAATACATATTTTACAAAAAATTGAACATGAAACAAAGAAAAAAAATCTAAATCTAAATCATGCCTAAAAAAACATTATTGGTATGAAAAAATTGTAAAATGTTCAAGTGAATCCCTTCCAAAAAAGAGAAATATATTAGTTGTGATTATGTCGCGTCATTATGGAGCCACCGATGAGCCTTATTAGGAAATCTATTATGTGGATTTGGTGGCATGCCTTGTGGATGCCATAAATTTTGATCCAAGAATCAAAGCAACTCTTTTTATTTTGATTAAAATATATATAAAAAAATTACATCATGTTAAGCTACGCAAGCCCCTTATGAGACATTTCAATAAATTTTCAGAGGCCAAATCATCTATGAAGGGCCTAAAAATGGGGTTTGAAGTTTTTTGTTTTTGTTTTTGCATTTCAATTTCAAACTACTGTATCTTTGTAACCACGAGTCAACTTAAGTTGCAACTCAAGCATTAAATTATTTTGACACATGGATTATGTATGAAAGTTTGTAGGTTCTGGAAAGCTTAAATTTAAAACTTTCTAAAATAAGCTAATGTTATACATAATAAGTTTTACTAAATATAGTATGCCTACTCAAGTTTGGATTAGAAGTCAATTTTGATTAGGAGTCTTTTTGAATTTGAATAACATGACGTCTTATGTAATTCAAATGACAGAGAATAAGGATGATTATTGGAGTTTTTATTTGAAAATATTTCTTTTCCTATTATAATTTGGTTGTTATTTTCTCAACCTCATCATTTGGTGTCAAAGAATAGGTTTAGGATATGATGGCACAAGGTCGAGAGGGCTATGCACAAATTCATCAAACTCTACAACAATTACAAGGGCAAGTATATGAGTTATCAAAAGTTATTATGTGTCTAATGAGAATGCATGGAGGAGATTATACTGAAGAAGATTTGGATCAAGAAGAATAAACACATACTGAAGAAGGAGAAAAGAAACAAAAAACCATTAAAGAAATATTGATTAAAGAAATTGAAGGAAGGAATTAGGGAATTAAGTTAGATATTTCTAAATATGGTGGGAGTTTAAAACCATAGGACTTGATAGAATGGTTAAATATGATGAAAAATTTCTTTGAATGGAAGCTTATGATAGAATAGTAGAAGGTTAAATTTGCATGAACACATTTGAAGGGCCATGCAATGATATGGTGGGATCACATATAGAAAGAGAGTAAATGAAAGTAAAAAGATAAGATAAAGAATTGGAGAAATATGGAGAAGAAGCTGAAGAATTTTTTTACCTATGGACTATGCTCAAACCTTATACAAAAGATTTTAAAATTTAAGGCACAAAAATTGTACTGGTGAATTTTACAAATTATGAATTCGAGTAGATCATGATGAGACAAAAGATAAGATGGCTACAAGGCATGTAAATGGTATGAAATTTTCTATTCAAGATTAAATAAGCATGCATAGGAATAATAACATGGAAGAAGATCAACAATTATCCTTGAAGGTAGAAGAAAAGTAGACTACACTGGGTTTTAGAATATTCGAAGGACCAAAGAGAGAAAAATCATCTCTGATAAGAGGACAAGGTGGGTATAATCACATAAGAGGAGAAACATCTTGTGACTAGAAAGAGGATAACATGGAAGGTTTCTAGAACCAACAAAGAGGGAAAGGGATTAAGAGAGTGAGAGACTATGGAAATAACACTTATAACATTGGAAGAGGATGGGATGGCCTGTGTACATTGTAGACCTTATGTTTACTATATGTGTGGTGAAGAAGGGCATAGGGAATTATATTGTTGACAATATCATGTACAAGAGAGGAGATAAGAGGATCATCATAGAGTAAATTTGATCGAGGATGAGGTTGAAGAAAAAGACACAGAAGCTGCACTAGATGTGGGATAGAATCTCATGATGAGAAGAACTATGATTATACTAAAAAATCAACACTTTCAAGGTGGTGAGTCATGGATATGGAAAAATATTTTCTGAACAAGGTGCACATATGGAGGAAAGGTATATAACATTATCATTGATGGTGGAAGTTGTGGAAATATGGTTTCCAAATAATTGGTAGATAAGTTAGGGTTGTAATGTGAAAAACATCCTTTTCCCTACCGGGTCTCATGGTTTAAGAAAGGGAATGAATTTATAGTAGGTAAGAGATTCCCGATTAAATTTTCTATAGGAAATACCTATAAGGATGAGATTTTGTGTGACGTCATTCCAATGGATGCATGTCATGTTTTATCAAGGAGATCATAGGAATTTGATATAAATGTAATTCATAATGGGGAAAATATTACCCATAAATTTTTTTGGAAAGATGGATTAAAGGTGGTTTTGTTGCCACCTAAGGAAGAGAAATAAATAGAAATCATGTTGTGCACAAAGGAATTTATAACAGATGTGAAGATGTTAGGGTTTTTCTATGCATTAATGATAAAGAAAGAAGATACAAAGGTGGTACCCATACCAAATGAAGCAATAAAGGTACTAAAAGAATTTGTAAATGTAATACTAGGACATTTACTAGATGGGTTACCACCCAAGAGGGATATTCAATATCACATTGATTTGATTCTAGGATCATCCCTACGAAATCAAGCTGCATACATGATGATTCCATTATTATATGTAAAATTAAATAGACAAATATCATAATTGGTGAGAAAGGAGCTACAAGGGAAAATATGAACCCTTATGTAACTCCAACACTATTGACTCCCAAGAAAGATGGGACATGGAGGATGTGTACAAATAACATAGCTATCAATAAAATTACCATCAAATATAGGTTTCCTATACCCCACCTGGATGACATGATGGATGTGCTTGCAAGAGCTAATTTTTTTACAATTTTTTATTTGAGGAGTGGATACTATCAAATACAGATCCAAGAATGAGATAAATGGAAGACACCATTAGAAATTGGATATGGTATATATGTGTGATTAGTAATGTCTTTTGGACTATCTAATCCACCCAATACATTTATGAGGATGATCAACCAAGTTTTGTGAGATTATATTGGTAAGTTTTTTGTAGTTTATTTTGATGATATTTGATATTCAGTAAAAGTAAAGAGGATCATTTATTTCATTTGATAATGGTGTTGGAAGTTTTAAGAAAAGAGAAGTTGTATGAAAAATTTAAGAAATGCAATTTTATACAAAGGAGCTTGGTATTTTTGGGGTTTGTAGTTCTAGAAGATGGTGTGAAAATGGATGCAGGAAAGGTAAATGAAATTGTTAAATGGCCTATCCTGAGAAGTGTAACAGGGGTAAGAAGTTTCCATGGATTGGATACTTTTAACAAAAAATTTATCAAAAATTCAGTAGTATTAGGGCACCAATAACATAATGAATGAAGGGAAAGAGTTTTCATGGACAAAGGAACCAACTAAGAGATTTGAATTATTAAATAAGAAAGTGACAAATGTACCTATTTTAGCCTTACCTACTTTTAAGAAAATATTTGAGGTTGATTTTGATGCTTCACTTGTGGGAATTACTATTGTTGTAAGTCAAGAAGGAAGGCCTATATCATATTATAGTGAGAAGTTGAATGAGGTACAAAAAAATCATTCTACTTATGATATTGAATTTTATACCATTATACAAACACTAAGGCATTCCAGGAATTACTTGGTGCCAAAAGACTTTATTTTGTTAACATCTCACCAATCCTTAAAATTTGTGAATACACAAAAAATTGAATACTAGGGAAAAAAATTATTTGGCCCCTCTAACCTTGTATTTTACTTACGTAAATAATGCAAATGAGTTTGATTTGATATGATTGTGATCAAGACCCCACAGGATTTAGGGGCGAACCTTGACCTTTGGTTAGAACGCGAAGGTCTTGAAGTCTGACCGCCTTTATTAGTTCCTCCTAACCACATGTTGCAAATATACACTCTATAGATTTGACCTTTGGTTAAAAAAAGATGGTCTCGAAGACCAACCACCTCCATTTGTACCTCCTAACCACATATAGTGAACCTGCACTCTGCAGATTTCAAAATGTTACAATATTCAAAAACTATGATTTGTGGCTTGTGAAAGTGACACGCTTGGATGTTTTCCATTTTGGACATGGTTAAGTTTCCAAAAATCATGTTGCTCAATTATGGTTATAGTAGATCGTCTACCACATTTTTCCCGAAGCCACTGGCCTCGATTGAGGCCAATCAATGTTTGCCATGTTTCAAACCACCCCATCGCTCCACCTTCTCCGATCATTACCATTTGTTGCACATCAAAAAATTTATTTTCAAACATTGCATCATTTAAATTCCATAATTTTTGGATTTTTAGAGTTTTGTGCTTTGATGCTTGATATTATAAACACATCAACCAAGTCACCAAAACTCACGTGCCTCAATTGTGGCTCAAGTAGCCTGCCAAACAATGGAAGGATGATGTCAACCATGTGTCACCCCAACTCACTTGTCTCACTTAAGGCTGAACAATTTTCACTAAACTTGAACCCCCACATTTCACTTCAACTACATCAATCATTATCACTTGGCACACACCAACATCTGACACCATTTTTAGGCTTGGAGTGAAGTTTAAAAATCACAAATACCCAAAGCCAAGACGACGCCCCCAATTCTGATGTTTTCCAATAATTCCAATGGTTACTCTTCTCTAACATTACACCACATTACACCACCACCCACCATACTGATTTTAACTTGTATTCCACTCGTACTTCCTCCATATAACTGACAAATCAAATACCTCAATCAACACAACTCCGCTTCTTAGTTTCCTTACCTTTTCCATTTATCATTCCTCCACCGCATCCTTTTCAGCATTCACATTGCACTACTCATGTGTAATTTCTACTCCAATAAAAAATAAAAAATATTGAACGCCTTATCATATGCCTCTTACATGGGTAAATGAGATTAATGGGGGTTTGAATGAAACTTATATATAGAGAACAACAAAACAAAACACGGGTCATAGATGGCTAATCAACCAACAAAAATATTTGTGGACTACTTATTATTATTTTATTCAATTGAAAATGCAACATTTCACATTGCTGAATGTAAATTTTAAAAGGTCCCTAATAATGACGGCAAAGACATTATGCTCAGAAAATTCTTTTAGAAAATTGTCATGGTAGGTACAAGTTGAATATTCACAAGATAATAAATATTGCCTTAGAATAACACTCTCATGAAGTAAGTGTACATATGGAAGTGGTTGTTTAATCAAGAAATGTATTAAAGTATCACTCAAATAAAATATTAAAATAGGATTTCATTATACTAGCAATCGTACGCAAGCCGTACAATTTGAATGCCGAAAGGGATCAGGAAGAGTAATGGAGAGTGGAGGAAGTGTGAAGGGCTGAAATTAAAGGCAATAAATCTATTAGTGGAATTTGATAAAGGAGAAGGTGAAGTAGAGGAGCATATGGATGGAAGCATAAAATGAGATACAGAAGCTTGCATAGAGGGAAACACGTAAATGTTCTTTTTAACCTTCTCATCAAGTGTTGTAAATTTTCTTGATCTATAATTAAAAAGTTATAATGTGGATTTATTTTAAAATAGAAGAAACAATTATTTTTTTGAAAAAGTACAAATGTGAAGGTGTTTGTTGTTGCACAAGTTCACAATGGAAAATGTCATGTTGATGTTGTCTTGTTAAAGCAGGACAGAAAAAGTATATACTCTCAGTATTAACATCAGTGTTATGAGAGGCACAATTGTAGTAGAGGATTTGGTCTATGTAGAAGATATGTGGAAACACAAACTCGATAACCTCGACACCAACATCCGAGACTATTTTGGCATGGTGGATAGCACGAAAAAAGTGGGAATTTTGACAACAATTCTCTATTCTAACAATGTCACACAAAATAGAGGAATTTTATCTAACAAGACAAATGTATGACCTAAACAAATCCATGGGATGCTATGAATGGGTCGCCATCGTACCCACTAAAAAGCATAACTATTCACACAATGTACATGCTAAGTAGAGGAGGCACCACGACAAAATGTTGTGTGTGGTTCCAAATTTGAAATCTTCAAAGGCTACTGAGGAATTGTGATGACCCATGCGTAAAGAGAAAAGACTCAGGGAAGTGACCTTGGTATCAATTTTTCTGTCACCCTCGAATCATTTGCAGAGTGCCATACACCATTGATTATAGACAGGAAGCTTACATATGCCCATGTACATCAAAGTTACCCATATTGGAGTCCACAGTAAGATGGGACCAAGTGGATGCATACGTAGAGACTTCTTTAGTGGCCCTTATAGATTGGGAAGCTTAGAACCCCATGTTAATATTGATCTAGCTCATCGTGCACCTTCTTTCTCCAAAGTAATGAACATAAATTAAACCCTAACAAAGTACAAGGAAATTAGAAAATTAGAGAAAAAATATTAAATATGTTGTGTTGTATGTAGAGAACATAAATCACCTCATTGTCATGAACCCTATCCTTAAAGCCAAAAGTGGGAATAAACCAACAAAATAGAGAAATGGGTTCAAAGGAAAAATGGTTTGTTAGTGTTTTTTGTGCTTCAAATGCATTCATTTTCGTCGGTGAGAAATTGTATTAAGTATATTGTGCACATTTCACTTTATTACAATTTTTTAATATAGAGTTTTTAAAATTTAATCTACAAATTTATATATATTATTATTCAATATCAATCTACATATCTTTGTATACAAAGGTAGGTTTTGTGTAGATTGACACAAATATTTAAAAGTTTAGAGTGTCACTTTTGTTTTAATTTAACATTTGTTAAAATGGATTAAAATAAGGTAATTTAGAAGTTTAGAGTGTCACTTCTGTTTTAATTTAACATTTGTTAAAATGGATTAAAATAAGGTAATTTATATCTTAAATTTGGTTTGGGCACTTGTTAATATGACATTTGACACTTATATTAAGCCAAACTCCATCTTCATATTATTTGACTAACTAAAGACACTTTCTTGCTCTATCCCACACCTTGTATCCACTAAACAACAACCATCTTCCAGTCGATCTTCTTATAAATCGCTAAGCATGTTATTAAACATTTGTCTAGACCCTCACCTATTTTAGATTTGGTTTTTATCACTTCCAAAATGTGTAAATAGGTCTTAGATAGTATCGTCTCCCATATTGCCTAGGTGTAACAAACCCATCCTCTGCCACTCTAATAATCACATTTTGAAAAGGACATTTTCACTTAGTTGGCCTAAGTGATACGTTTAGGGTTAATTAAGCAGAAAAACTAACAGAGGTTACGTATGAATACAAACATATCCTAAAATATTAGGGCAGTTGATACACATCTGACACCTGTGTAGGAATCTCAAATACACAAGTTCCAAGAAGGTTGAGAGAAAGCATTACAAACATTTATCTGTTAGAGCACATCACCCCAATCTGAAGTTGTCTACATTGTTGCCCTAGATGAAGTTTTGAGCTAAACTCGAAGTACAACTGCAAAATGCATAGTGTGAGGGCCTAATCAAAGGCTAATTTTCTATTGTATATTTTGTCACATCTCATCATAAGTTTGGGGAATTACAAGAGCTTGATACCTCTTCAAAGCAATGCCATGTAGCATAACATTCATCACATCAATATGGGTGTGGTGAGGCAGTCCAACTCAATCTGTATTAACCCCTTTTTAGGTCAAAGGCGATATAGAAATAGTCATCGCAAAGTTATTGATCTAGAAAGCAAAAGCGTAGATATATAGGTGAAGTTGTACATGAAAGTTGATCAATTACAAATTTCCAAAGGATAAAGTTGTATCCCTCCAAACATGTCTGGCAATGGTATTATCCAAAATATTTATGAACATGTCAACAATATTTCTAGGCAACTTGGCATCACTTTGATTTACTTCTATACACAATATGAGTACTCTGTCACAGTGTCTATTTGTGTATTCTACTTTCTCTCTCTAATATTAGTTGTGCTCTATCCATTACAATTAACAAAATTAAGAATAACATAATTTAGGACTATTTTTTTTTTTGGTTCTAATTCTACTTCTCATTAGGCATTAGTATATTAGATTATGTATAAACTCTTAATTTCATAATACATTTTGATGACCCTGATTGTTTATTTAATATGTTTGGATAGTGTGGTGGTAAAACATGTTTTAAGCATAAATAACATTATATCAACAATTATTTATTTTACATCAATTAATTATTTTAAATTCATATATACCTACACATGCCACATGACATATATCACTTATGACATACCAATAATAACAATTGTTGCATAATATGTTATGTCAAATATCTTATATTTTTATGTCTACATGTAACTTAAAATATATGGGACTACCTCATACTCTTAGTATAAACGTACATTCTTTACTTTTACAAAATTTAAAATACAAATTCTTCATCAATAAAGAATCACCAATTTAAGTTCCTAAATTTTAGCCAAAATTGGTCTAATTTAAAGTGTCATTACATTTATACTTTCAAATATGATTACCTTAGAATATACCATTTAGAGTAATGGACAATCTTTAAAATAAAAAAGTGCAGAATGTGATTTATGTCATTTCGATGCATATATCATTTTCTTCACCAACATTAATGTTTTCTTGGAAAGAAACGTCCATGTAGAAAACACCAAAATACAATACGGCTCATGGACGGCTAAAAGAATTGGCATTATTATTATTTTATTCAACTAAAAATGCAGCATTTCCGATAAATGTCCCCTCTTTGTACGTAGGAAATGTAGAATCATCGACTTTTATGTTTGGTGTGTTTTTAATTTTCTACATTCTAGATTGAGATTTTTTTACTAGAGTTTTGGAAAAAGTGGTCATTTGTGGTGCCAAGATAAGGAAGATTTTATATATTTAGTAATCATATGTCGAGTCAAATCGCAGAAAGTCTATGTAGGAGGGAAATATTTTATGGCTAGAAAGTCCATTCTACCATACCTCTCTATATAGATGAGATATGACCCCTCTCTCTAAATATGAGATATGACATGGGTTGGGCAATGCCTACTAGTCTAGACCATACTTCCAAGTTTCTACGAGAGATGCCCAAGCCTCTATATAGAGGAGAGGGGTTCTCAACACCTAGTCCCTCCATTTCATTGTTTAGATACAGATAAGTCACAAAGTATATTAGAAAATTTTGAAGCCTCTATTTATCTATCCACTGGAGGGCCCTCGAGTGCCAGGTCGAATTAAGCGATGAGTGCCCTAGACAATATTAGAGGTAAATTCTTCTATATAAAAATGAATCTTATAGTAGAAAAATTAATTAATTGTAACCAAATATTGGATTACTTGAGATGTTATGCCTCTAACATCCAAGAAAAACTTGCTAATAAATTTAGTTGTAGTTGTCTCTACCTAAATTCCTAGGCTAATTCTTTTAACATATAGTCTATCATAATCATCTTTCATTGATATTTGTCCGAACTATTTTTTTCTCAATTTCTATACATATTTACCTTTCCTAATATCTCCTCTGAAAATTCCCTGATAATGGGGCCTGAATGGATTTTAAAATGTCAATAGGTAACAACCGCCACTTGATGGATGGGTAAAGCAAAATTTCGATGGTGCTTCAAAAGGTAATCTTGGCCCTGTTGGCAGCGGATGTCTAATTCGCGACTCTCATGGTCAACCGGCTTTCATGATGGCCTTGGATTGTGGCAAAACCACTAATAACATTGCAAAAGGCACTACTATTTTGCAAGGGCTCGGGGAGATTGCTTCTTTTCGTTAGAACAAGTTATGGATTGAAGGTGATTCTCGATTAATCATTGATGCTCTTACTTCTCACTCTACAAAGGCCTGGAAGCTGAATATGATAATTCAGGAGATCCTCCATAGACTAATTGGATATGAAGAAGTTCGTTTCACTCACATCCTAAGGGTTGAGAACTCCTCTATGGATCATCTTGCTAACATCAGGGTTGGAATGTTAGATAGAGAAGGGATTTTTTAAAGACATGGAAAGATAATTTTCCAATGGATTTGCAAAAAGCCTTAATTAATGATTTAATTTATTAAGTCACTTTGCATTATCACCTGAGCCTCTCACGTGGAGCAGCTATCCTCCGCTCGTGCATCAAGATTTGTAGCCAAGGGGGGGCTTTAATGATTACTTGTGCGAATTGTGTGGCATTTCTCCCTTTCCTTTTAAATATCGAAGCATTCTCGACATTTGGCATTTTTCTCAATAGTGATTTTGGGGAAAAGCTTAGAGTTTCTCTATTTTAGCAATGGAAGGTGTGGGACCTCGAGGGAAGCGTCCATTGACCCGAGCCTACCACAAGCCTGGAAGTGGTTCTCGTCATTCTCCTATTCATAGGGTTACTGCTAAAGCCTCTTTTGAGGACTAGATGGAAGATAAAATTCATAACCCAACAATGAGACAGTGGTTCTCCAAAATAGGGTCAATTGTTATGGACATTGACGGAATCAAAGTGGAGGAGATTCACTCTCATCTACGTGGGTTGATGATTGATCCCAAGCAGTCTATTTGGAGGCGCAATATTTTTGACATGGCCCAGGGGATTTGTGGCGCCAATTTACTCTCAAACGTGTCTGATCAATTTTCCCTCCAATTGGACCATGTAGAGCTGGGGCAAACAAGAGATAAGAAAGGGGCAGAGGCTAATTTCCACTCGCATGCCATCCTCAGGGCACTGCAAGCGCTAGCTACAGGTCAGAAGGTGATTGTAGAGCACCTAGGTCTAGAGCTTCCTCCTAAAGCTCGTGTGAATTTTCCTTGCGAGGGATCCTCCAGTGAGTTTGATTAGGTAGTGTCCATTGATTTGGATGTGGTCTTCCTTGGGTGGAGTAGTGGTGAAGGTGTTGGTGACGGCAACCAACCATAAGTTTCTATAGTATTATAGTTTTTGTATCTCGTCTTTGTATACATCATGACTATTTTTGATGCATATGGTTGGCTAAATGGGTAAATTCTCATTGCCAAATAGTGCCACATTTTCACAATAAAGTGACTTTACTTAGACCGCCAAGATGAGCTACACTATCTTTGACAACTTCATTGTAATCTTTTTTATGGGTTAGGGCCCTTTGTTGATCAGAGAACACTTGACAGAACTCACGCAAGAAGTCTACGCAAGAAAACAGGCCAAGTTCAAGGCACAAAGGGACAAGAAGAACTCGTGCGCTCAGGACAAGTCAACATTTAGGACTTAGCCGTTTTTGGGCATGAAGATCTATTTTTAGAAGATGGCATGCAAAACACACCAACGATACAGAGACGTGTGCGCCACGCATTGTCTATTTCTGGAGGATCGAATTCAGAGCGCTTTTGCATGGAGACAATCTAAGAATAGGATTGTCACCTCAATTAACTATCAGTAGTCTATAGATAGCACACTTGCATGTGTGGCTATGCATGAAAACGACGTGTGGCTATTAATAACATGTGGCCTATTTTTGGAATAGATAAGTGGTGAAGGGCAAGTCCCCACCCTATATATATGTAGTGAATTACCTGGTAGGATGACGATGGATATAGAGAGATAGATAACATAGTGTGTGTGTGTGAGAGGGATAAGTATACAGAGACATGTGCATGTTTATGGATTACCATATCATATCCATGTGCGCATTGGCATAGACTGTCAGTATTGTAACAAGCTTCTGTGTTATTGTGATAATTAAGAGATGGAAGATATTGACTGAACCTAAGTGTCATTCCTGTGTGTAATTGGGTAGTGCATGTTCTTATTTCTATCATGATTATTGTTTAAACCTATTCTTTCCTAGATCAAGATCTGTCATGCACTGTATAATGATGTATTAGTTATGGATCTATATGCTTTAAGTCTTCATCATGTTAACATTCTACTACAACAACCCTAAAGAGGGACCTGGTACCTTTGTGCGCTTCAGGTGAATGCTCAGTCTAGGCTGAGTGATGTGTCAGTGCGTATAGGGTATTATCTAGTGAATTCTAGGCTGCATCATTGGTTCTGTTGTCGAGACCTCTTTTTCAGTTTTTTTAGGATGGTTCATGATGAAGATGTACCGGTTAACTCTAGCAAGTATTGAAGAATGGATGAGTGATATGGAGGAAGAATATGCACAGTGGTTCAGCACCGGATCTGAGTTTAACACACGCGTATGGGTGGAACAAAACCTGTATGATAGTTTATATGAGAGCTTTTTTGCCATCTTTCTAGTAGAATTATACAAGTGGCTGATTGCTTATGCATCTAAGCGGAATTGGAGGTATCGCGCACTTGTCTGGACACAGGAAGAATTTCAGGCCCTTTATGATGTTGATCTGATCTAGACTCACGATGTGGATACATGGTTTCATGGTGTTCTAAACAGTTATATTCTAGAATATTCAATTTCGACATATTCTTACCCGGAGGTAGCTGAATTCCAATTTTTGAGGTATCCTAGAGGAACATATTTGCAAAGTATTCCATTGGCAATCAAGATCTTGATGGTAACTTTGAACCTGGAGAGTAAACCAATGGCTAACTAAACCTCACCACACATGAGGGCAAGAACAAGTTTGGTGAAAGATGGTAGACCTAGCGGCAGAAAGGCAGAGAGAGGAGAGGTGGCTTAAGTATAATGAGGCGCGTGAGAGGGAGATAGAGAAGTAGTGTACCATTGCAGAAAGTATGGTGTTGAGGAGAGAGATGGCTCATGAAGGATTTGAAGCTCACATAGAAGACATGGAGCCAGAGCATCAGGAACTCCCCCATCTTGGAAAGCATGACAGGGATCCCCCCTTGGCCTCACACAGAAGTGTGCCAGCAGCCACAAGTTCACATCTTAATCCACCTGGTGACATAGCCCTTGCACTTGGTTTTCCAGTATCTAGTACGACAAGTAATCAACAAGTGAATTTGGGAAACAGGAGAACCAGAGTAAGTCAGAGAGAAAGTACATCAATGGTAGGACATATGATTTCAATGTTATTTGGAGGAACATTTTCAGGTGCATCATCTACACAGAATGTAAGCGCACTAAATGTTGGATTCACCTATGGAAGTAGAACTACCACACAGACTGTAGGGGTTCAGTATTGTACTACTGTCAGAGCACAGGGGAGTACATCTACAGGTCCTATTCCAGCTACAGGTGGAGGATCAGGAGGTATAGGTGGTTCTAGTTCTAGTGGATCTGGTGGTTCTGGAGGCAGGGGAAACACGATAGGTTCTGGATCAGGTGGGAAAGGTCCACACCAACCCCAGAATATTTATATGGAGATGTCTCTTTGTCTTCTGGAGTATAGAGGCATAGAGGATGTTGCTGAGCATGTGCACATGTATGAAATATTGTGGCATGTGAAAGGAATCATGGCTTTTGAGCGCAAGGAAAGTCAATTTGCTACTACATTACAGGGACGTGCACACAGCTGGTATAGGAAGTTTGACCCTGATCAAACTTGCGTGGATTATGTAGTGCTGAAGGATGCTTTCTTGAAAGAGTTCTATATCCCAGAATTTGAGCAGAAGAGTATAAGAATGCTCAAGGATATCAAGCAAGGCACTACTGAGAGTGTACGTGAGTATGATTCCCATTTTAAAACACTCCTATCTAAGCTTTCTTATGATATTCACGCAAGACCAACATGCACAATGGTTCATTTGGCGGATTGATTACACCATTCAGAAGAGCAATGTCACATAAGACATACACTGATCTGTGAAGCACTGGAAGCAAGCTTTGCATGCTGAGGCAGTTGGGAGCATTGACACTGGCATTAGTCCATTCTTAGAGGCACAAATTGCAGCTATGGAAAAATAGTTAGAGAAGCTATCAGCAAATTCAGCCCATGAAACACGCTCAGGGATTTGGTGTATAGATTGTGAAGTGGAAGGTCACACCAAGGATAGTTTCCCTCACAGATCTATATGCTCATTACTGTTAGACTATGAGATCTGTCATTTGAATCATGATGCTAGTCACTGTCCTTTGTTACAGCACGCGATAAGGAAGAATGTATCTTGTTACTGTAAAATTTTCCGACCCACGACCCATGATACTAAAGATTGTAGGTTGATTGGTTAGATCCAAGATGCTATAGACATTGGGGTATGACAGACAAGTGTAACGGATAATTCTAAGGGTAAGAATGAGCACCAGGATTGGGATCATAATCAAACATGCTATGATAGGAATGAGGGGCATTTTGAAGGAGGTCGTGGAAGAGGACATGGATATCACGGTGGATATGGAGGATGAGGCCACGGTGGAGGAAGAGGTGAGTTCCCTCGTGGAACATGTTATACGTGCGGATCTCCTGACCACTATAGGTGCGAATGTCCCCAAAATATTGCATGTTCTTTCTGTGGAAAGAACCATAGCTATGAAGAGTTCCCAGACTTATATGAGCATCTGAGTAAGCAACATAAGTAAGAAAAAAAGGCACTAGGATGGTTAGAATCTAGCATGTGGTAGAAGATCAGTGGATGCCCAAGATAGCACCAGGACTTGAGGCATTAACAGTGAAGATTACTACACAAGCTGAAGTGGCACGTGCACAAGAGAGGCATTGCACCAGAAGCCTACGATCACCAAGGAGGAGGTTTTGCATGCAAGGTACCCAGATCCTGCTCATCAGAAGGAAGTCTATCAAGAGACCATGGAGGTCCTCAGGAATATTCAAGGTGAGATACAGTGTTTAAAGGATAAGTCAAGGAAGATGGAGTAAAGAAAGAAGCAAAAAAATTCCCCTCTGATATTGATGACATCAGAGAGGTTTGTAAAATGTTGCGCCAGGAGAATATTATTCCGTTGCTAGGAAATTGGTTGAAGGGGAATACCCCACGCACAAGCACTGAGAATGAATGGAAAATCCTACATGCAAATATTCCCCCTGATAGCATTGACTATGACAAGGAAATTACTTTGAATGTTGTTGTGGATGGATGGCTGTTGAGCAACATATTGATTGATACAGGTGACAAAAGTGAATGTGCTTACATTAGATGCATGGGTACAAATGGGGAGGCCTCCATTGCAGCCATCATCTAATGTGTTGTTTATGGAAAACTGGACTAAGGCCACTCCCATAGGATTTTTTAAGGATGCATCTATAACCATACAAGGGGCCAAGTTCACTGGGGATTTTGAGGTATTAGCACTTGTGGAAGTAGACAGTTTTCCAGCCTTGCTTGGATGCCCTTGGTGTTATGCGAATAATGTTGACTTGAGATTCAATAAGGGGTATATCAACTTTGAGAACAAGGAGGAAAGGGTTGTAATACCTTTGACAGATGGGAAGTCTACACCATATGTTGAGCCTCTAAGTGAGGAGGACTTAAACAAAATCTATGTACATGTTATTCAGGACCCAGAGGTCAATGAGCCATCAAAGGAAGGCATCCTATAGTGGGAATATTCTCATTCTATTAGTGATACTATGAGTATTGCTTGTGAAAATTGGGCTCATGGTACATATGAACTAGTAGGGCGTGAGGTAAAAAGCATGGTTACGTGCAAAGGAATGGACTTCGTTCTATTCTAATGGATAGGTAGCACAGTACCTTGGTATACTATGGGGCAAAAGATCTTCCTGTATTTTTGAAATCCATGGAAGCACAGTGGACAGATCAAATTAAGAGAAGAGATATGTTAGTGTATACCTTACGCGGGACAACAACGTGCGCTTGGTGGGTAGTCCACAAAGATAATATTATAGAATGGGAGGAGATTGGAATCTACCCTATCTACATGGTTTTTAAGGAGAAATGCACCTACGCAAATCTACACTTATAATGGTGATCAACCTGTTCAGCATCACATTCAGTAGTGTGAGAGACTCTGGACAAGTAGGACAGGAAGCATTACCACCTTCACTCTGGGTGCATAGATTGTATTCTACTCTACAAGGATACGCACATGCATGGTATGTATATGGAGAACTTCATAGAGAGACTTGGAATTGGTAGAATTTAATTACAGGAATGATCCAGACCTTTGACTACTTCTTGACTAAACCTCCTATAGAAGAAACAATAAAATTTATCAAGCACTTAACTATGGGAGATAGTGCAAAGGTAGAAGATCTTATTCAGGAAATATTTGGTGAGACAGAGGTCCAGAGTGCATTTTGAAAAGGAAGAAGAAATGGAATCCATACTACTTGAACGCACTTTCCTTGAGAAAGAGAAAGGAAAGATGGTTTACATAGTGAATGATGAGAAAGTTGAGAATCTAGATAATGAAAATTTAAAAGGGGTGCATGAGGTCTTAGAAAGTGTAGACAAGGATACATGCACCTATCACGAACCCATGAAGAAAATGAAGGTAAATATAGGTTTGGAGGCTGAGCCAAAGGAGGGCATAATTGGAGACTATTGGTCAGAATCAGAAGTGGAAAAGATCATTGAGTTACTCAGGGATTATCAGGACTTATTCCCTCGAGGGTATCATGAACTTAAAGGCATGCATGAATCACTTGGGGAAATGAAGATAAAGCTTAAGGACGGTGCACACCCAGTTAGAAAGTGACCTTATAGAATGAATCCCAATTTACGTGAAAAGGTGAAGGAAGAGATTGATAAGATGCTGAAATATGGGATTATTCAACCCTTGGATGAGTCAGAATGGGTTAGTCCTATGGTGATAAGTATCAAGAAGGATGGTAGGATTCAAATCTATGTAGATTACAGGGAGTTGAATGTTGCATGTGTCACAGACCCTTTTCCTACACCATTCACTGAGGAAATACTTGAAGGAGTGGTAGGTCACGAAATATATTCATTCACAGATGGGTTTATCGGGTATCATCAGGTTAGGATTCCTCAGGAGGAAAAGAAAAATTTTACTACTGGATGGGACAGTTTTACCTATACTGTGATGCCTTTTGGATTGAAAAATGCACCTACTATATTCTCGCAAATAGTTGTTCAACAATTCAAAGATTTTATTCACAACTTTTTATAGGTTTATCTAGATGATTGGAAAGTATATGGGCTTGTGAAAGATCATTGTGACAATCTATGCTTGATATTTGAACGATGCATAAAATTGAGTATCTCTCTGAACATCAAGAAGTGTATATTTGCTACACCTTTTGGAATACTGCTAGGACATAAAATCTACAAGGAAGGTTTGTCAGTTGATCTAGCTAAGGTTGCAGTCATTCTAGGACTGAAAGCACCTACCAATCAAAGTGAGGTCCGCAGATTTTTGGGGTCACACAAGATATTATGAGAAGTTCATTAAAGGGTTTTCCAAATTTTTTGAAGCCTTGGAAGAGTTACTAGAAGGAAAAGGTACATCTTATTGGGGAGAACCATAGTAGCACATGCGTGTTTGATATATTAAAGGTGAAACTTAATACCAGGCCCATCCTACGCTTTTCCTCATGGGATAAACCATTTCATGTGCATGTGGCCACCTCTTGCATGGCCAATTGGCTCTATGTTAGCTCATCCTGGTGAAGGTATTATAGATCATTCAATTTGTCTTTGCTAGTAGGAAGTTGACTCCTGCTGAACAGAATTATACAACTATAGAGTGCACGAAGCTTTTTCAATGATATACGCATTGTATAAGTTCCCGATCAGTACTTGTTAGTAACACCATTTGTGTTTTATATAGATCACATGGAATTGAATTATTTGGTAAACAACCCCCATCTTATAAGGGTGCATATGTAGACGGGTATTCCTATTTCAAGAGTTTTACTTCACATTTATGGTGAAGCCAAGAAAAAGTAACTCTGGACTAGACCACTTGTCTAGGAATTCACTCAGGAGAAGAAGCACAAATAATTGAAGAAACACCATGCCAGATGCACAGTTATATAGGTTACAATCACATGCCATCAGAATTATAATACATTGTTTTCTTTCTACGGACTGGTGTGGCACCAGAAGGAATGAAGGCATTAGAAAAGAAACAATTTGTTATACACGTAAAACACCATTTATGCTAATCAATGGTGATCTCTACAACTTAGGTAGAGATGAAGAATTATGCCATTTTGTATTAGAGCATAAGCCCAAGGATATAATGGAGGAGGCACATAGTGCTATTGCAGGATGGCCACTATACAGGTGATGTAACTACCTGAAAGATACTTACTTGCTGGATTATGGTGGGAGACACCTGTATAAATATTGTAAAGCGTATTGCAAAACATGTGACCATTGTCAACATCTAGGTCAACTAGGGAAAAGAGATGAGATGCCTTTGAGACCAATTACTAGTGCCTAACCATTTGAGAAATGGGACATCGAATTTGTAGGACCTATTTCGATAGCTGCGCATAAGACTGGGTCACGCAATATCATTACTTGTACATATTATCTCACAAGGTGGGCAGAAGTAGCACCTATGAAGGACTGTATAGTGGCTACAACAGTTAGGTTTCTATGGGAGAATGTTCTTACCATATATGGATGTCCTTTAAGCTTGACAAGTGATAGGGGTACACATTTTTTGAATGAGACAACCAGGATCCTATTATATGAGTTTATGGTTACGCATGCCATAAAACTACACCCTATCATCCTCAGGAAAATGGAACTGCTGAGGCTTTCAACAAGATATTGAACCAGACATTGACAAAAATTTGTGATGTTGGAAGAAAGGATTGGAACGATAAAGTGTCATCTGTTCTTTGGGCATATAGAATAACTTATAAGAGATTGAAAAAAGTCATACCATTTCAGTTGGTGTTTGGCGCAGAAGTCATTCTCCCTATAGAATTTATGTTACCTTCTTTGCACATTGCATGTGATGGAGGTCTAGCTGATGAGTAGGCTTTAGAAGAGCGTATTGAGAAGATGATTCAACTGGATGAGCGATGAGCCATGACACGATGGAGTCAAAAGGAGGAAAAGGCCAGGCAGAAAGCATGGCATGACAGAAACATAAGGGATAAAAATTTTGAGATTGGAAAAATGGTACTTCTGTAAACACCCCTTTCCCCTACACCAGGAAAAGGGCCGCCAACACCATTTATCATATCAACAAACAATCATACACAAAAAAATACTTTCTACATCAAATTATACAAGGTAAAAATATTTTCTACATAAAAGAAATGATGACATTATACCATATAACAAATCCTACTCATGTATTATAAACACTTGCATTAAATAATTATATTTATATCTACTACACATATCCCTCAAATTATATCCATTATCTTTATAAATATAAAAACATTTAAATAATTTTTTTTATATTTATATAATGCTAAACTAAAAAGATAAAGACTACTTTTTTTTAAAATAATAATAAATAAAACATTATATGTTTAAATAACTCCAACGTAAGTAATTTAGTTCAAAAGTTGAAATTTTAATTTCTTTAACCATATATAGGTCTTAAATATGGAGTAAGGATAATGTTTTAAATTTTTATAATGCAGTTAGGATTAGATAGTTAAAATTTAGGTTTAAACTTTGTAAGGTTTAGTACTTAGGCCACCAACCCAAACACACACACATATATAGAGGTTATAGTTTTTTAATTTATATAATTACATGTAAGTCAAACTAGCCAACACAATAGACAAACCATATTAAAACATTATATAATTCATTACTATCTTAAGTTATAGTATATAGTTTAGTATATACATAGGTTTAGGTTTAGAACTTGACATGGTATAGTTTTATAACTATAATATTTAATAAAACATGTCTTTTAAAACGTTTAGAAAATATGTGGTAGTTTATTCTAATTTAATTAACTACTTAGGTTATAAATTTAAGTTAGGAATTAATATGGTATAACACATAAGTATTAATATTTAAATATATAATTTAATATGCATAAAATAAATGTAAGAATAAATGAGGCCAATAATACACATAGGGTAGTACCATTAAAACATATAGTTTTTAGGATTGCAATAGAAAATTAGAAGGGGGCATAGGTTAGACATAAGAATACTTTATTCCAACATAAATCTAATCAAGTTTATTTAAAGGATATTTTCAGACATGGAAAATTATTATTATTATTATTATTATTGAATAATAAAGATGAAAATACACACTTAGAATTTTACACGGGGAACAAGAGTAAATTACAAAGGTTCAATAGGAAAAATTGATTTACTATTCTCAAGGAGAGTTGTCTCCCGTAGAAACCTTATGTAAATTAAATTCACTTGACGTTTTCCCTGTGTTTCAGCACTAAAACAAACTAATTACATATAAATATGAATATAAGTCTATAATAAACACAAGTATTAAATATAAAATAAATTCTCTTCAACTATTTTATAACAGTATTTTAAGATGCATATTTTTTATAAAATACAAATAAAAAAAAAATATTAAACAAAAGGCATTTATTAATAAAAGCATAAAAAACTATTAAATGATTTTGAATCTAAAACCACAAATCATATTTGTTTTTTTTTTTTTTTGGGGGAAATCAATTAATATAGTTTCATATTTTAAATTAAATATATAATAAAAATAATAATATTTTTATTTAATTTCTTTCCAAAATTTTAGAGAAGGAACTTATCTCAAAATGTCTTTGCTATGCTCATTTCTGGTCCACTTGGAAAGCACCAGAACCATTGCCACATTAATAAAATTTTATTTATTTAAATTCAACCAACCACAAAACACCTATGAGGGGAATAAAATATTCTTAAAATCACAAACTGATGCTTTGGTCAGGAACCATCCGGGGTTGTACTTATGTACCCTTGATTAGGACTTCTCTAGGAGCCCCTCCCTCTTGCCCATAACCCTGCTTACAAACCTAGCTTTCCTGGAAAATTTTTACAAATTCTTTGAAATTTCCAAAGATTTTTTCTTTTTTTCTTTTTTCACCTGGATCCTCAACAAGTCTTACAAGCCATTTAAATATTACTTTTTCCAATTTGGTTTCATTACTAAAGGTTACAATGGTAACTTCCAAATTACAAATTTACAATTAGTTTAATGTAAATAATAATGTCCCGACAAGTTCCTCTCTAATTAAACCTTCTCATTTTTTAATTTTGAAGTTACACATCAATATTCCAAAGTACTCATGATAAATATATATTTAAATTTAATAATTTTTTTAAAACCAATATCATATCGGGGATTTTGGCACATCACAATCCTCCCCCTTGAATCAGCTACTATCCTCAGTAGATCCAGAGCTACTCTGAAAAACACCACACACAAAAAAACACGAGTGATTAGTAAAACAAATCAAGATATTGTTCTTTAAGATAATCTTCTCTTTCCCAAGTAGCGCTATCCACGTCACAAGAAGACCATTTTACTTTAATTTCTTAATTTCTCTATTCCTAAGTTTCCTAGTTCTAGTTTCCAAAATCAATTCTGGTTTAATTTGAAACTCACAAGTAGGTTCTACAGTTATGTTCTTCCAATCCACAACATGTTTATCATCAAAAACATATCTTTTCAACAAACTCACATGAAAAACATTATGAATTCTAGACAACTCAGGAGGTAGAGCCAATCTATATGCCAAGGTTCCTATTCTTTCAATAATTTCAAAAGGCCCACAAAAACGAGGAGCAAGTTTAGCATATTTCCCTAACTTCAAAGAACTCCTTTTTGGTTTAACTTTCAAAAACACTTTATCACCTACAAAAAACTCTCTAACAATCCTCTTACAATCAACAAACTGTTTATGTCTATCCTAAGAAACTTTCATATTCTATTTTTCCCTAGCTATGATTTCTTCCATTTCTTTTACGTTGTCATTGCCATACCAGGATCTATGCTTGAGATTAGACCAAGAAATAGGGGTAGCAAAATTTCTACCATAAACAACCTCGAAAGGAGTCATCTTAGCAGAAGTATGGTAACCTTGATTGTAAGCAAATTCAATCAAGTGTAAATATTGCTCCCAGTTTCTGGGTTTATCCCCAGTATACATTCTAAGCATGTCCTCTAAAATTTTATTAATCCTTTCAGTTTGGCCATCAGACTCAGGATGATATGTAGTGCTAAAGTTTAAGCTAGTACCCAACTCATCAAATAAAGATCTCCAAAATGAAGAAGTAAATCTAGGATCTCTATCAGTTACAAGATTTTTAGGAATTCCATGCAGATGAAATATCTCTTTGGAAAATAAATGAGCTACATCAGAAGCAGAAGACTTAATTTTAGTAGGAAGAAAATGAGCCATTTTAGTTAATCTATCAACAACAACAAATAGAATCATGTCCATTCCTAATTTTAGGAAAACTAGTAATAAAATCCATACTAACATATTCCCATTTCCAGTCAGGTATAGGTAAAGGTTGTAACAAACTAGGTTTACTACATTGCTCAATTTTTACCTTTTGACAAGTCATACATTTACGCACATAATCACGAATGTCTTTTTTCATCTTTGGCCAAAAATAATTTTTCTTAACAGAGGAGTAAGTTTTATGAAACCCAGGATGACCAGCTATAGGTATGTCATGAGAATCTTTCAAAATTCATTGCTTTAGATCAACAAGATTAGGAATGCACATTCTATTTTTATAATACAATAATCCACAATTATCAAGCAAATAATGAGAGATTTTATCCTGCAAATGCACATTTTGAGTTCCATTTTTCAAACCAACATATATATCACAAAAATATTTATCAGTAGGTAAAAATTCTTTTATAACTTCCTCAAAATGACTTCTTTTTACAAACACAACATTACAATAAATTCTTTTTCTACTTAAAGCATCAGCCACAACATTTTCTCTACCAGGAACATACTGAATATCAAAATCATATTGGCTTAACAATTCGACCCATCTTCTTTGCCTCATATTTAACAAGGGTTGTGTGAAGATATATTGTAAACCTCTATGATCAGTTTTCAAGACAAATTTATTTCCTAACAGATAGTGTCTCCAAATCTTTAAAGCATGAATAATTCCAAGCAATTCTAAATCATGAGTAGGGTAGTTTTTCTCAGCATGCATTAATTTCCTAGAACCAAAACAAACAACTCTATTTTCTTGCATTAACACACAACCAATTCCAGAATTACAAGCATCAGTAACAACGGTAAATGGTTTAGAAAAATCAGGAGTGCATAATATAGGTGCAGTAATTAAAGCCTCTTTTAATTTATTAAAAGCAAGGTCACACTCTTCAATCCAACAATACTTTCTATCCTTTTTAGTTAAATCAGTAAGTGGAGAAGCAATTCTTGAATAGTTTTTAATAAATCTATGATAAAAACCAGATAACCCAAGAAAACTTTGAACTTCATGGGAATCTTTAGGTATATGCCATTCTTCTACAGCTTTTACTTTTGATGGATCAAGGGGCAATACCTTTTTCAGAAATAATATGGCCTAAATAAGAAACTTCCTTTTTAAAGAATTCACATTTACTCAGTTTCCCAAAAAAATTGATGCTTCCTTAAAGTTTCTAACACCATTCTAAGATGCTTTTTATGTTCCTCTTAAGTTTTAGAATAAATCAGAATTTCATCAAGAAAAATGATCACAAACACATCTAGAAAAGGATGGAAAACATCATGCATCAAAGTCATAAAAGTGTCATTAGTAAAACCAAAAGGAATCACAACAAACTCATAATGGCCATATCTAGTATGAAAATAGTTTTAGGAATATCAGACTCTTTAACTCTAATTTGATGATAGCCAGAACGTAGATCAATTTTAGAAAAAAAAATTAGCACCATTTAACTGATCTAACAAATCATCAATTCTAGGCAAAGGATACTTGTTTTTAATAGTCACTTTATTCAACTGCCTATAGTCTATGCATAGTCTCATGGTGTCATCTTTCTTTTTAACAAACAAAACAGGAGCACCCCACGAAGAAACACTAGGTCTAATTTTTCCTAATTTAATCAATTCAGCCAATTAAATTTTTAACTCAACCAATTCAGGGATGGATTGCCTATATGGTACTCTAGAAATAGGTTTGCTACCAGGAACAATGTCAATAGCATGCTCAATAGATCTCCTAGGAGGTAACTCTTCAACGCCAGAAGGAAAAACATCCATAAACTCATTAACTAAGGGATGAACATCAACATCTATTTTTACTTTTCCATTATTTTCAGTCACAACAACACAAAATATTTTACATTTTTCCTTAATACATCTTCTAACTTGAATAGAAGAAATAGTTTTCAAAGTAAGAGGTCTTTTCATTCCTTGCAGAACATGAGTATTTTTACAAAAGTCTTGAATACAAACTTGCTTGCTTTCGCAACTAATAAGAGCATGATTTCTTTCTAACCAATTCATTCCTAGAATAGCATCATATTGACCCAAATTCAACACATGAAAAGACTCCATAGAAGTAAAACTATCAATTTGAAATTCTAAGTCTTCCACTAAAGCTCCAGTTTTTCAAACTATTCTTCCATCTGCCATCTCTACCGAAATTGGTTTTATGTTTCTGGAAAACAAATTCAAATTTTAAACTATTTTAGGAGAAATAAAACTATGACTACTGCTAGAATCAATCAAGAAAACAAGATCAATACCATTAACAAATCCTGATAATTCTACTAAAGACACTTGTTTATGAACAGTACCTGTGTCCACAGCAACAAAAACTTTCATTTTTTCTTCTTTTTTCTCTTCTATCTTCTACCCCTTGTTTTCCCACTTTTTCTTTTTATGAGGACAACCTCGGTGAAGATAATTTTCACCACAATTCCAACACTTAATATCTTCATGTTTTAATTTTTCATAATCTTTCCTTCCTTGTTGATTTTTAAACTGAGAGTTTTTACATTGAACATTTTCTATGAAGGGTCTCTTTCTATTCTTGAACTAAAAACTAGTATTTTTCTTTTTGAACTCATCCCATTTTTGAATAATCACAGTTTTAGATTTCTCAAATTGTTCTGTGATTTGTGTGGCCTCATCTACTGACTGTGGTTTACCACACCAAACATTTTCTTTATACTCTTCCCTCAAACCATTTATAAATCTGACCACTCTATCAGAACCAGTAATAAAAGGTACAAATCTATTTAATTTTTCAAAAATTTGCTTATATTCATTCACATTTTTCAAACATTGCTTCAAATCAAAGAACTCATTTTGTCGTTGCAGCAAGAAATGATCAGAGAGATACTTATTTTTAAACAAGCTTTTAAATTTACTCCATTTAACCTTGTGAGGTTTAAGCTTTTCAGTTTTTAATGTGTCTTCCCACCAGTTTAAAGTAGTGTCTTTTAATTGAAAAGAATCAATTTGAGTTCTGCCTAGCTTACTAGTCCTTTGTAATTCAAAATACCTTTCTAAATTTGTTAACCAAGTTTCAGCGTGTTCACCTGACCCTACTTCTCCAGCATATTCGGGCAATTTAACTTTCCTAGCAAATAATTGCATTTTCTTTGAAATTCTATGACTACTAACATTTTCTTTTTCAGAATCCGAAGAACTAGAAGAATCAGAAGAACTTTCCATTTTATCAATAGAAGTAGATTCATTATCAGAAGGTGCTTTTCTCTTTCTAGTAGATTTTTCCGATTTAACAGATTTATCTCTCTTGTTTTTACAAATGACTTCTGCAAATTGATTTTTCAAAGATTCTAATTGCAAGGTAAGATTTTCAACTTCCCTTCCCAATTGTTGATTTTGTCGTTCCAGTTGCTCATTGTATTCTGCACCCTCCGAGTAACTCATCCCTGCAATGTGATATCCACTATCTGGAGATACAAACAAAACAAATAAGAAAATCACTTACTTACAGGACTCATAACTCACAGTCAAGGACATAAAAATGCTCTGATACCAAATTGTAAACACCCCTTTCCCCCGCACTAGGAAAAGGGCCGCCGACACCATTTATCATATCGACAAACAATCATACACAAAACAATACTTTCTACACCAAATTATACAAGGTAAAAATATTTTCCACATAAAAGAAATGATGACATATTACCATATAACAAATCCTACTAATGTATTATAAACACTTGCATTAACTACCTGTTTAATTATATTTATATCTACTACACATATTCCTCAAATTATATCCATTATCTTTATAAATATAAAAAAATTAAAATAATATTTTTTATATTTATGTAATGCTAAACTAAAAAGATGAAGACTACTTATTTTTTTAAATAATAATAAATAAAACATTATATGTTTAAATAACTCCAATGTAAATACTTTAGTTTAAAAGTTGAAGTTTTAATTTCTTTAACCATATATAGGTCTTAAATATGAGTAAGGATAATGTTTAAATTTGTATAGCAGTTAGGATTAGGTAGTTAAAATTTAGGTTTAAACTTTGTAAGGTTTAGTACTTAGGCCACCAACCCAAACACACACATATATAGGTTATAGTTTTTAATTTATATAATTACATGTACAGGTCAAACTAGCCAACACAATAGACAAACCATATTAAAACATTATATAATTCATTACTATCTTAAGTTATAGTATATAGTATAGTATATACATAAGGTTTAGAACATGACATGGTATAGAGAATTTTTTTAATTAAGACATAGGGTTTTAGGTATAGTTTTATTACTATAATATTTAATAAAACATGTCTTTTAAAATGTTTAGAAAATATGTGGTAGTTTATTCTAATTTAATTAACTACTTAGGTTATAAATTTAAGTTAGGAATTAATATGGTATAACACATAAGTATTAATATTTAAATATATAATTTAATATGCATAAAAGAAATGTAAGAATAAATGGGGCCAATAATACACATAGGGTAGTACCATTAAAACATATAGTTTTTAGGATTGCAATAGAAAATTAGAAGGGGGCATAGGTTAGACATAAGAATACTTTATTCCAACATAAATCTAATCAAGTTTATTTAAAGGGGTATTTTCAAACATGGAAAATTATTATTATTATTATTTGAATAATAAAGATGAAAATACACACTTAGAATTTTATATGGGGAACAAGAGTAAATTACAAACCAATAGGAAAAATTGATTTACTATTCTCAAGGAGAGTTGTTTCCCGTAGAAACCTTATGTAAATTAAATTCACTTGATGTTTTCCCTAGTGTTTCCAGCACTAAAACAAACTAATTACATATAAATATGAATATAAGTCTATAATAAACACAAGTATTAAATATTAAATATTAAATAAATTCTCATAAACTATTTTATAACAGTATTTTAATATACATATTTTTTTAAATAAATAAAAATAAAAAATATATTAAACCTTTTCCAAAAGCATTTATTAAAAAAACCATATTATTTTTCTCGGAAACTATTAAAATGCATGAATTTTATTTAATTTTACTATACAAGTAAAAATAAACAAAACAAGAGTTAATATTTTTTTAAAATTTTAATAATTTTCCACTCAAGTAAATGTTTGATTTTAATATAAAATTTTATTTATTTTAAATCAACCAACCACAAAACACCTGTGTAAATTTATTTATTTATTTTTTGGAAATCAATTAATATAGTTTCATATCATAATTAAATTAAATATATATTCCAGCAAAATAAATAAAAGAACCATAATAATTTACTCTTTTATTTAATTTCTTTCCAAAATTTATAGAGAAGGAACTTATCTCAATTTGGCAATGGACTTTGCTATGCTCAATTCCTAGTCCACTTGGATGTAAGCACCAAAATCATGACCGCATTAACGAGGGGAAGAAAATATGCTTAAAAGCACAAACTGATGCCCTGGTCAGGAACCATATGGAGTTGTACTCTGTACCCCTAATTAGGACTCCTCAGGAGCCCCTCCCTCTTGCCCACAACCCTGCTTACAAACCTAGCTTTCCTAGAAAATTTCCACAAATTCTTTAAAATTTTCAAAGATCTTTTCTTTTCTTTTTCTTCCTTTCCCCCCCCCATCCTCAACAAGTCTTACAAGCCATTTAAATATTACTTTTTCCAATTCGGTTTCATTACCAAAGGTTACAATGGTAACTTCCAAATTATAAATTTACAATTAGTTTAATGTAAATAATAATGTCCCAACAAGTTCCTCTCTAATTAAACCTTCTCTTTTTTTTATTTTGAAGTTACTCATCAATATTCCAAAGTAGTCATGATAAATATATATTTTAATTTAATATTTTTTTTGTAAAACCAATATCATATCGGGGATTTTGGCAATCACAACTTCTCTATGACTCTAAGTTCTTGCGCCATCTAAGAAAAATTAAGGTACATTGGTTAGGGTCGTATGTTATTACTTACATCCTTGAAACACGTGCTCGCCAGTTAGAACACTAGATGGAACACGGCTACCCAGTTACTTTAATGGGAGTAGGCTAAAGTCTTACTATAAATAAGTCTTCTTGGTGTTTGTAATTAGACAGTATTACCAATTAGATTAGGTTTCCATTTTGTATTTCCTTAATGTATTTCTTTCTTTGTCGCTATGCTTTGTCACTTTAGTTTTTTTGTTCTTGTGTAATAAGCGCGCTTGTGCGCATGAAGCTAGCTACAATATGGAGCATGTTGATGCATAACGGACTGCACATACTTTTAGTGTGGGGTGTGGTTATTGATATCAAGGTACATGACTGCTAGAATTGAAAGGTGGAAAGGAATAAACTGCTACGTGTGTTTTTCAAAGTAAAAAGATTGCTTCTCAAAAGTGACCAAGGATGGAGATGAATGAAGGAACAGTATAACATGAGGTAAGCAGAGGCCATGGTAACTACCAAGATAAGGTACAGTGACAACGTACTTGGGCACATGGGCGCACACTGAAGAGGAGTTTATGACTAGAGGGTAGGAAGGCACGCTAGAAGGTTATAGCTGGGGCACGAATATGTATCGCACAGAAAGAACAAATTTGGTCAATAAATGAGAGGATATTTGGTAGGTGGAGAAGCAATAAATGCATCAAAATTTGAAAATCTTTCCTCCATTCTATGAATGCAATAGTAAATTTTTACCATTTTTATCAGATTCATTCATTTGAGGTTTGCCAATAGATCTTTGTACGAAGTGACCAAGTAATCGATTCTTCTATAGGTAAAAGAGTGAAAAATCCCTGGACTTTCACATGTGTATTAATCAGAGCATTCTTTTGTCCCATGATTTTTTAACTGAATGGTTTTTTCTCTTTAACCATGGATCCTTCGAAATAAAGGAATTTCTAGGATGGAACACGGAATGTGATAAATGCATAATTGAGCCACTGTTGAGTCAAAGGCTATTCCTATGGATCAAAAGTGAAGAGGAAATGGTCTAAAAAAATTCAAAATTTTTGAAATTGGTTAAAAATTTGAACCAAAATGGAGTAATCTGCATCAAAGAACAAAGGGGAAAAAGGTATTGTAGATTGAGGTCAATAGATGGTCAATCTATGGACTTATTTTTCAAAAAAATATCCATTGAAGGTTCAATTGGTAGAGGTAAAGAACTAAGGATTCGTACTTAACCTATTGAAAAAAGTCAAGTACAAGACATCTCTGACCATTAATTGAACAAAACCAAATTTTTGCAAAAGGATATGAGGGTTTAAAGATTGCATGAAAAGTGTTTCAATTTAAACCATCACTTTTCTAATGAAAATAACGGTTGTCAAATGTGGAACTTTGTGAGAAAATCTGAAAACTGAAAGAATTGGACTATCTTCTCAACAATTAGATCTAGAATAGAGGGCCTTGGGAACCCTATTATTTTTTTAGTTTGTGCTCCAAGCTTGATTTCATAGAGTTTTTGTAACTTGCAAGGACACATGGAAATGTCCTAATTCCATTTGTCCCCAATGTGATCATTAGCTCAAAAATCATTATTTAAACATTACAGGTTCACTTTTGGCATCCATACCTTTTAAACCTAAACCTACCTGTGGAAAGGAAGTCCTATATCCACTAGAAACCAAAGGAAGGGTGGAAGTGATGATCAAATTTCTCTTACTAATTGTTTAGGTGGTAATCTGATTTTTGGGTTATTACAAAATTCTCTCAAAATTGTCCACATGTGGATTACATTAGAGATCAAGAACTATTTGTTCAAAAAAAACTGAAAATATTCATGAATAGCTTTTTGTATGGGGTTTTGTCCCTATTGAAATTGCTCACTTAATTAAATCTAATCGATGTTGGTAGAAATTTACATTCTTTGAGTCCATTGAGGTATTAGGTCTAATGTTGACCACTCTTAAATATTTGGGACTTGACTTCATTATTAAAAGCTTGAATAATAGGTGATGATGTCAAATATTTGGATTCAAGATGAAAATTATGCCATCATCTAAAGGTAAGAAACTCCTGTTACAAATAGAAATTATTCATTGTTATGATGAAAGGTACCTAACATGTTGTAATAGAAAATTTTTAGCAGGTTAAGTAGTTATAAGGCATTCAATTGTAGTTTAATTAACAATTTGGGCATCAATTTTGATCGATATTTCATGTAAGCCAGAAATGGATTTAAAGATTCATTGAAAATTATTATCATAGATAAACATTTGAAAGATATTAATTTTTCAACAATTCAATGTAGTAAAGTTTTACCAGAATTTCAATTCGCAGACCCGTAAATGAAGTAATAGAAGTGACAAAAGATTTATCCTGTTCATATATTTGGCCTTTAAACCTAGAAATTGCTTAACATTTTTTCAAATATCTATCCATTACAGTGAAATAGAAGATAATTCAAATTTTTCCAAATTATGAATCCCTGACCAAAACAAGGATAATTGAGTGTTATTATTAACATGATTTTATTCAGGAAATTGACCATTCTTTTTGGGAATTATGACCAAAGTGACTAGAGAAAGATGTGAGATTCGATGAATTTAAATAAAATTAGATTTTTAGTACCATCTAATAGGATAACTTATTGCATGTAAACTTTAATAATGGACCAAATTTGCAATAATGATTATGAAAAAGCTAGTTATACTTCAGATGGAATGTAAAATGTTATTTTTTAATAATTCCAATATTGATAGATTAAATTCCACTGTTTAGAATAAAACTGATTTAAATAGTTCACATTCAGGGCTGTTGAATGTGGGAAGTATTTCCAATTCATCTTATGCCAAAATCAACTTTCTAAATTGGAGATGACATTGTTTTTTTTAAAAACTGATTTAGTCTTAAAATGTCACTATAACTGATGATTAACTTTTAATTTTTAACAATGCATTATGAAACTTGTATGAAAATGAAAACAGATATTACGTTTGAAAATTCAGAGATCACGATATAAATTCTTGGAGGAGGTAGTAAATTTGACACTATCGCCTAACCAATCGTTTCATATCATTGTCAAGTTAGCCAAAATATGTTAGATTTGAGCACATTAACTTCCGTTAAATGTCCAAAGACATTGTAATCTTCACTAACCACGGGTGTACATTCTATGAAATATACCATCGTATTGATTTGAGGGTGATAGAAATTTCTCCTCCAGGTATTTACGATTTAAATTTGCTCAATTGGGTAATTTAATGAGGCAATACGCTCAAAAGACCAAATTTGACCCTTGAAGAGTCTCATAGAAATGAATTTCATTTTATTCTCATATAGGTCAAGTACATTATTTGGAGTTTTTGAAACACTCTGGTTACCATTAGTTAATGTAGATCTAATGTGTGAATCCTTAATTTCAGGGTTTAACATTTAAATTCATTCCCCAACTTCCTATGAAACTAAAGATTTATGAGGTACACTAATTTCCATATTTTTTAATAACTAGGTGATGCTGAAATCTTTGAAAAGGGACCTGTGTTTAATACATTGATAACAGTGGCACTAATGGTTTTCAATTAAATGACATTACAAGGTATTGCCAAACAGGGGGGGATGATAATGACAATTAAATGGCATGAACATAACTGAGGAATCAAAATATAGACCACCTTATTTTAAGGGTTCACACCACGATTAAAAGGGAATTCACTCTTGATATTACATCTATATGATAGACTAAATGCTAAACGAAATGGTCTAAGTTTATTGACATGATTCTTAGGAGATTATCATTGAAACAGGTTGGTAGAAGATTTCTTCAATTAGATAGCCTGAAGTGAAAGCTATGATAGATGAATTGGTCAATTTAGATTGAGATTTAACTGATGAGTTGTGTTCTCAAGTATTTATGGATTTCATTTTGATGTTTGATGTTAAGTATTATGGATTAAAATATGAAGGCTCCTTTAATAGTCTAGGGAATATATGGATACGTAGAGATTGCAGTTTGAGGATGGCCAGAAGTTGAAAAAGAACTTTAGAAAGAAAGATTAAATGTAATGCATCTTAATTCTTAAATGAAAACAAGATTCATTTTTCAGCATATTGAGAAGGTGATTCTCTTTCATGAATGAAGTTTAAGAATAAGGTGATCTATCAACAAATAATTGTGTAGCAAAGGGATATTACCTCAATAAGTGATGGTGAATTAGACATTAAAAAACTAGGGAGATTAGTCAATACAATATAGTTGGTGAGGGAAAGACCAAAAATGTTGAGGTTCTAAAAATTCACCAGAGTTGAAAAAGAAATTTAGCTAGTATTCATACCTTGAACTTGTCAGGTGAACATGGGTCACCAACATAGAAGTTGAAGGATATTGTTTAAACCAAAAGGCCATCTTTGATAATTGTATATTCTGACTAAATAGTTGATTTAGGAGAAAGATGGATCGAATTATATGAGATAACTAGTGGGTGACATTAATTGGTCATCTAAAAGATGATACTGATTTCAAATGGAGAATCATGGATAACCTGCTTATGTGCTAAATAGATCATCTTTGATTGTAATTATGAAGTATGAGAAAAAACAAGAGATAATTGAATCGGTTGATAGGAAAAGGTAATAATCCTTCTTTTGATGGATATGCCCAAACAAGGAAGAGATAAACTATGAGTAAATGAATTGATTGTACCAGATATCAGACTTTGTAAGAGGATAGAGAAAGTTTTTGAATTGATTAAACATTTCTGAACATTTTATAACCTCTTATAATTAAGAATGTAACTATGTTAAAATAGGAACATGGATATAGGATTAATGATTATCCCCCTTCAGGATGGGATGTAAATTTTTCATGGATGACTTTCAATGAATTCTCAAATGCCTACCTACAATAAAATTCCATGGGTATTATAGAATGGGTATCCCTTTTAAGGTAGTTTTCATTGTCAAATTGTTGATTCATGGATATTGGAAGTACAAATATGGAGAATTCTTCAATATAGTAGGTTATGGTAGGTAACGATATGTGAGGTTTGGAAGGAAATCAACTAGACATTATTTGAAAGGATTAACAAAACTATGAAAATCTGACCAAGTTTTCCTAACAGATGATAGTGAGAAAACATTGATAGAGAAAATGTTTTGACAGTAAAGGATGCATGTGAAAATGTTTGGAGAGAATGTTGGTGGAACATAATTCCTACCTTGAAAGGCCTACATGGAGATATTTTGTGAAGTTTCAACTTGAGTTCTGCTTTCAATAATTGGGTATCATTTTAGTTTTTATGAAAGGGATGGAATGAATCGAGCCTTGGTTTTTACTAATTGACTGGATGTTGACAAGGACTTTAAGGTGATCAATCCCCAGATTCAGCAGACAAACGTTAACTGGTCCTTTTTTATTTCTTTTCAATAAGAGACTAGGACAATCTACAACCTTGAGGAAAGCAGGTTTGTGAAAAAAGAAATAATTTCTATGATGATGTACAAAGGTTTAGACTTGATATAATATATGGAGGAATCGTTTCAGAAGTATTTTAAAGCCATTTTTTATTCTAGCTGTCGGAATTACAAGGTAGGGAATTCTAGTATTAAAATGTGATGCTGATAAAACCAATTTTCCGAGAAAACAACCTAAATACGTAGGGAGAATGAGTTTGACGCTTACCAGGGTTGCTGATTTTAATGGGTCAACGTATTATGGAAACAAAATTGAAAATTTACTGGCACTGAAAGCCCAAGAAACCATTACGTAGAAATAAGATTTTCTTGAGCTGGAAGATAGTTTGGCTAAACATGAACGATGGTTGCAACCTTTTATCAGGAAGGATTGACTTCCTAGCACTGTACTATCCTCCTCAGGGAGAAAAAATGAAAATGAAAATTAAGTATAACAGATGGATCGAAAACAGATTCTAAAAAATGTATTCATATCAGTGGATGCAAGGATCCTTTAAATTTTGATGGTAGAAACCCCACAAACGGTTTGATCCACAAATGTCTCCAAACAAGGATTCCAATTTGGAAGGAACTCAAAAAGGAGAAGAAGTTGAAGTTATTGAATGAAGATGTCGAAGGATCTTCACGCAATTCCCTATCCACTTGAGTAAGAAGAAAATTATGAAAGACAAAGAAGAAGGGGAGAATTTACATCTGAAACTTTGCATGGTTTCACATGTTGAGAAGAAAGGATACTACTTAGTACCTTAGCTAACCTTAAATCATTTCGCTCAAGTTCCAAAAGGGACAAATAATATCATAGGATAAAAGAGGATGAATGGAAAAAAATACAAGTCACCAAAAAATGGGGATAGGTTGAAATGTTAAAGACATTATCTGAGCATTCGCTTCCAGAGCACAATCTAATATGCATTTTTTAAAAGGAAAAGATTTGGTCAAGGGCTAGGATAAGGATATGGCAAAATGTGGTGCACTCGAAGAACAAGTAACTTTTCATGGTCAATGCAAAGAAAAAATACATGGATGAGCCTGAATTTGATGTATGCGAGAAGTCATGCGTGTCAAGATGGTTGAATAAGGCACCCCAAGCTAGAAGGTCATGCTGACAATAAATTAACTATCATGTCAATAGATGAATGGGGAGTAAAACATTTAGGTCAAAGTATTGTTTTCCCACATCAAAAAAGTGGTGAGGCACAATATGTTGACAAGGATTGCAATCAATTAGGGTCTTCTCATGAAAGAGATTAAAAAATTAAGGGATGGGGCAAAGTTGCGCCTAACATAGGAAAGGGACTTTCAGATCAAAGAAAAATGTTGTATTTATCAGGATCCTGTAAGTCCAAATTTGAACTGTTATGAATGCTTTTGATCGCCATACCTAGAACCAAAGGGTACCAAATATTTTCAGTCATGGAACACTATGTAATTAATAGTAGACCTAGTGCTTGAATGAACCTCATCCCCATAACGCCACGCTATAAGGATCTAGCAAAGAGGCATGAGGTCGAGACATTAGGCTTTAGTTGATGCGGAAGATTGCATCCTATGAGGGATGATACAAAACACTTCAATGAGCCCTTTTCAATTAAAAGTGGGAAATGATGAATATATGCAAGGTCCCCAGATGAGGCACCTGATAAGTTTGGGTAAAGAATCCATTGGTATAGTAAGAATATGAGAAGTCCAGAAGGCTATGAGGGATGATATGGATTATACCTTGGGCCGCTTAATGAAAATTAATATTAATGAATAAAATCATTAGGCCCTACAAAAATGCCTTTGTTAATTTAAAATTCCCATGAATAGCTGGGGAAATCATCGCAAGTCTCCAAAATGATGATTGGCCCTGGGGAGAATGGCTGAAAACATCACCAATCCGGCACTATGATAATTCTTCACCGGGAACTCCTCGTGCTATGATTATTTACTAATGCACAGCCTTTAGTTTGGTGGATGTAATCTGGAAACAAAACAACAACATAACACAAGAATACCATCGACTATGATAAGACGAATGATGAAAAAATCTGAAATATCAAAGTAAATTATAATATTAACATGAAATTGTTACAATCTCACCCATGAGGTACTTCAACTTCACTTGCCTTTCACCAAGACTATGGGAGAAAAACTTTACAATTACACCTCTTAATGGCTTCTTCAACACACCTTTAAACTGATGGCTTCCTTTGCACACTTCCTACAATATTTCTCACTACTTTCTTTCTATGCTAAATGAGGGGGTGGCCTCTCTATTTATAGAACTTCCAGGCTTATCCATCTTATCTCTAAGATAGGATAAGAAATCCACTCTGACGAATCATATTCCATACCTTAACTCTTATCTGTACATGTAAGCTTATCTTCTTAAGATAAGATAAACCTTATCATTTTACATGGGTTCCACATTTTTAGACTTTTTACAAATAAAATACACAAAATATTTATGACCTCACTCCTTGTCCTTATTACCAATATATATATTCTAAATTCCTAATCATGTAGACCCTACTCTCTAATTACCCAAACTTTGACATTTTAACATTACCGGACCACTTACGACAAATATTTACTTTTTACAACATTCCTATTGTACTTTGACTGTTACCGTACTCCACATTATTGGCGGCACC